>VDFB02252616.1:65038093-65121137 GCA_007258455.2 Sequoia sempervirens
CTTACTTCATCTCACAAAACATCATATTATTTATTATTTACTCTACCACATACATTCAGTCATATATCAAATGCTTATAAAGCCAAAAATAAGCAACATCATAGTTTGAGACATAACACAAACCTATGATTCCATCAGAGTATTTTAATTAATTCTTTGAATTAAAGCAGATACAAAATCATACATTCAAGCAAAATGATTGAAGACCAATAGAAGGATCCTTGATCATTTTATTAATAATTCATATTAAAAAATATAAGAGGAGAGAATATGTTCTAGAATATGCATTTTCTCATTCAAATGCCATCACTACGGTAAAACCATTATGTCTATTACAGACTTGAATTCATACCTAAGACTCAACACTAACTCTATTTCTTTGTGCTTGAATTACAAAATTCTCTTACATGAGTTGAAAATCTCTTTCAACCAAAGACCCGTGCAATTGGACTTCAATTCCCTTTTATAAGAACAATGGAGAAAACAAGCTTCAAGCCAAATTACACATTTAGTCACATTTACATTTGACATACATTTGAATTTCAATTTCAAAACATCCCCAAAGGCAGTTACATTTGCATTTCCAAATACAATGGAGAATTTCATATGAGATAAAAACCATTTCCATTTGCTAGTGAAGATTCTCCCACCTTCCAAAAGGCTCCTTTAGTTGGTGCAAAGTAATCTTTTCCATGAGAAAACATTGTAGTCCACATGCTCTAAAAACTTGTAGAAGAAAAGCATAAAGTGAAAGAGAGAATAAACCAAAGTAATTCCACATTTTCAATCCTTGTCACCATATTTGAAACTGAGAAAGTGCAGTATTTGAATGTTGATATTTCTAAGGCCTAATCTATACTCATTCATGCCATGTATTTCACTTCCCTACTGAACTTTGTTATTGTTGACCACCAACCAAAATTGGTGTCACCCACTCCCACTTATAGCAATTTATATGTCCAATATGTCATTATAGTTGGACTTCCATAATGCAAACTCCTCCTCTATAGGCCAGTCAAATCCCATGATACTGTCTACCTTTTTCTTGTATGGGCTATACCTAATTGCCACCTGATTTGCCTCCTTATCAAAATCTTCAAGGAAAAACCATGTATGCATGAGCATGTCCATATTGTTCCTTAGCATAACCAAATCCATTTCATCACATTATTTTTTGGCCTAGGAAGTTATTGCTTGAGCTACATGGTCTTTCCACTTTTCTAGGGACTTAACTTCACCCTTCTCATTTAGAATGTCTGGAAGAAGACCAAAATTCCAATCATTGAACTTCTTATCCAATTCTCTAATCTTCACATCTAAAGACTCAACCCTTGAGAACTAGTTATATTTGTTTCAAAACTTAGGGTTAGAGGTATCTTTGGAGGCTTTTCTACATCATGAGAGGATACAACAGCCATATCCCTTAGCATTTGAGCCCTTGGAATCCATTTATCCATTAGTAATTTATGTATCTCTATCAAGGTTCTTAATGGCATCAAAAATCAAAGCATAATTAGCATGAATATTGATTAATATTTTCTATACCCCCCCATTCAAGTTCTCAAGCATTGTTGTCACAATCTTCATATTATTCAAATGAACAAGATCATCCATCCTATCTTCATAAGTCTTGATCTTTTCCATCAGCTCCTCCTTGGTAAATTCCTCAAATTGAGGGGCATCTAATGATTCAAGAGTTGATTATCCCATTTGTACATCTTCATATTCAATAGGGGTAGTCTCATGATTTTCAAGAGGTGAAAGAATTTGTGAAGGAGGAGGAAATATTACAACATGTGAGGTACCAAGCTGCAATGCTTGGAATTTTTGTTTCCACATAGCCATTTGAGTTTGCATTTGAGCCATCTTTTATTGGCTCAAGTTGTACTCAGCAACCACCTCATTATATTTGGTTCTAAAACTATCCCTTTCCTCCATTAATGACTCAATTGTGGCTTTGGTGAATTGTGCCAGATTAACATTCATGGTTGTTGCATCCAAGATAGATGTATCTAAAACTCTTTTATAATTAAGTCTCCCCTTACACCTAGGGCAAGTTCTACAACTTCAAGCTTTTTAGTGGTTGGGGCTAAAGCCCAAATAGCTAGAGTGTCCCACTACTGACTAAATGTTGACCCCTATAAAGCTAATGTGACTTCTTCTTCCCTATTAAAAATGGAGGCATCTTGTCTTCTCACAATGTCAAAATCAATTGTTGATGTTAGGTCCCATTCTGGGAGTAATAACACTTGACTCTTTCTCACCGATTCCCTACCCTCTTCTATAGAAATGTTTGAATACTTGGCCCTCATTTCATCTTGGACCTTAGCTTCAACAACCTCTTGGGGATTCTCAGGGCTCTCGCTCCTCCTTGTTTGCAACAATGTTGCATACTCATGCTTCATTTCTCTCCATACATATTCCTTGAAAGCTTGTGTCTTGACAAATTGACCAGATCTTCCATAAAGCTTTCATAGGCTTGGAATTTGACATCCTCAGAGTTTTTTATTCCACTTAGGTCAACTTTGTTCAACCTAACGCTCAAAGTATTTAATATTATTTCCCCTTGAGGAGATGACATCCCCTGCATTATTTCGTCATCAGTTACAAAAACTTCATCATCTGACTCCTCTACCAGATAATCAACCAGACCAAAAGCTTCAACCTTTTTCTTCTTTATGGATGGGCATGGCTCCCTTGGAGGGGATGATTCTCTAGTTGGAGAATCCAATTCAATTATTTTAGGGACAAAATATTGTTGTGGTGACAATGGAGGTATTTTTTGTTGTGATGAATGCACTTTTGACTCCTCAAATTGTGTAGGAGTAGCAACTGTTTGTTGCTTCCTTATTGTTCCTTTCCTCCTTGAATATATGTGCACCTTCCTAGAAGGATGCACAATTTACTCTCCCTCTATCATAGGGGCCTTCCCCTTATCTTGCATAACTTTTATCTCCTTTAATCTTGCCACTACTTTATCAAAATTCTATATCACAGCTTCAATCTTTAAAATTGGGTAATATCTAAAAAAATGTTTAAAATCAAGCTCCTTAACCTTAATTTCTCTTTCAAATTTCTCAAAAAAACCCTTCTTCATTCTATCAATTTGGACATTAGGATCAAAAATATTTCTAATGAGGTCATCAGGCATAGTGTGGGTGTGAACATATTGATCTCCCATATTTCTCTTCATTAACCAAAATATGAATCCCTTAGGGTCATATGTCCTTATTCCTAAATCTTCATATTGTAATGACTTAGATAGTGTTCCACAACATTTCTCCAACCATGTGTAATCATGAAAAAATCAGAAAAGATAGTGTATGTAGGGAAGAAAGTTCCCTTTCACTTCTCATCCAGGAAGAAATCATCTACATTCCCCAGCTCTACCACATCAGCTCCAAAAACCCAATCCTCAGAGGCACTTCCCTGGGGAGTATGTTGGGTGTCAATTGTGTGCTAAATACCCATAGAATCATACAATTTGTATAAGGGATTACATCCCCCTAGTTGTGAGAAATATTCAAATTAGGCCTCCTTTTAGCTGGCCTCAAAAAATCATGTTACTCCTTGGAGATCCTAGGTACATCCACCATTAGAGCCTCTCTCAATTTGGTGGCAAAAATTTTTGTAGCAATCACAAAGTTGGTATTTTTTTCATTCCTATCCAATATAGGGGTCCATGATTGCACTGGCATCTCAATACCATCCACAACCCTTTAAGTTCCATCTCTCAACTAGAATAGTTTTCACCTTTGAAAAGAAACATATGCATAAAGTAAAAGAGTCATCTTGATCTGAGTCTAGTCTTCATTTTCTTCAGCCTACATCTCAAATTCAACATTCATTGTGTCATTTACATTTTTCCCACTTCCATGGCTAGTGCCACCAGTGCAAGTTTTTGTAATTGGAGTGTTGCACAACCCTCTTCTTTCACATATGGACCTCCATATTGTGAGTGCCCTTTCAAAAGGAAAATTTTTAACCTTATACGCAGTTCCTTTCATCTTCAAGCAATTTTCCAAATTCTTGTCTAGTTTTTTTCTTAAATTTTATTTCAAAAATGCCAATGAACTAAAAACTTTTTCATCCTCCACTGGCCCCAATATCATTGTTTGACATAAACCAACAAGTTTAAAATATTTTGATATCAAAGCACACAATATTTCACTCTAACCTAAGGTTTTCCAATCCTTTTTTATTGATCCTAGTTCAAAGGATTTCTCCATGCCCATGGAATCATATTGGTCCATCATACTTCTTGCAAAATTCTTACACTATTGTCTAAGCTTATTTGCATTTATGATTCCTTCTATTGTCCACTCATTGTATGCTATACTTTTCAAAAACTATTCAATCAAGATATTTACTTTATCATGAAAATATTTTGGGCTATCTCGATTTACCCAAAATTGAGGATACACAATACTCATGGCTTAAATTATTTCATGTTGAGGGAATCTATCATAATTCTCTGAGGAAGGAAATTTTGCAATTTCCTTCAAATTATCACTAATAGATTTAACAATGTCATTAAAATCTTCCTTTCTAATAGGTACTTCTTTGATAGAGTGAATGGTTGTCTTACAATGGTACATTGGTACCTCAAATCCATGTACATAGATACATAAGTTCCTACTTGCATTAAAATGTAAATAATTATCAGGCTTATGCAAATGAGTAATTTTTTTCCACATGAAATAATTTGGGCTTTCTTCTATTAGATCTAGATATAAATGATTGAGGACCATGCATGTATGTCTATGTAGTTTGGAATATTCATAAATATACGTAGTTATCTCTTGGGATTTCTTCACAAGATTGTTCTTTTCATCTACCATGGGGAGAAGACTAGCTAAAGTCAGAGTGTCTCTATATCTCTTAACCTATGTACGAGGTCAGGAGCTTTTTCTATTGTGTTGTGATGCTTGTACATTACTCTAATCAAGGATTGATATTCTAAAAGAACTCATTGTGTTGGTCCATGTAGGGAGATCCATATGGTATCAACATCCTTGAGAAGCTTATTTCCTATTGTTATTCCCTCAAAAAAATATTGAAATTCCATGAAACGTTTGGGACTTTAGCAGAAGTATGCGTAGATCTTGCAGACTTGATTTTTAACTTTTGATATTATAGGAAAGTTTCTTACAATTTTGAATGCTAAATTCATTCTTTAGGCCATGCAGTGAATTCCAAGCATGTATGGTGCACAAGGATTTTGCAACTTTGTGCAAGCACTACTCCTTTGACCTTGCATCACTATAGCTCCATTAACTCCTACACACACCAACTTTTTATCAATTGTCAACTCATCCATACCTACAATTTCCTTCAAATATTTCTTGACTAGTTCAAATAGATTTTGTGATGTTGAATTGTCCTTCATTTTATAAACACAAAGAGGATGAGCTTGATGGACATGTTCTTTTAGAGTATACACATGCATACAAACCCAAGAAGTATTATCTACTACAGTAACTTCATCTAAAGATAATGCAATAAAGTTTGACTCTTTTACTTTCTCCTTTAAATCTTTATTTTAAACTATAGCAAGATAGTTTTCTCATTCCCATCTAGCATTTACTGACCAATGTGAGCTAGGAAAGTGAGTAACACCCAAAAAAGATAATAAGTTAATATTTTGGGTAGTTTTTCATAGGACACCCTTTGGACAAAATATGAAAAATAATACTCATCTGAATAGTTTTTGACAGATGTGCTCGTTCCATTTCTTTTCCAAATTGAGCCTCAATTATATCTCAGCATGCAACAAGCTTCGACATCCTTTGCTTATGCTCTTCATATTCTATGGCATACTCAACATGAAGACATTCTTCCTTTGATTTCCTTCATACGACTGATTTTTCCTTTCCTTCTATGAATTTTTTTTTGTAAACTTTACCGATATGCTTTTCTATAGTGTCAAGCTTTACCTACAACTTCTTGTCTCTTTTACATTTCCAACTACAAATCATACACATGTATTATGTTGCAATTTCATCTTTGTTTTCTTTCCCCACTAGTACAATAAATGGGTACTTTGAAAACCAACCAAGTTGAAAATTCCTTGTCATTTCCCACTCATGCCCCACTTTTGATTTTCCTTTTCTTTTCTTGCTACCAACATCATCTTGATCCAAGTCAATTATCTCATCCTGGCTAACCATGGTATCCCTTGGAACATCTTCTATGATATTTCCATCCTCATTTGACTCATTTAACTTAATGACAATCTCACCTTGACCTTCTAGTGGAAATGAGGCATTGTGAATTCCTTCATTAATATTTGGTGGAAGAGTTGATGATGTAGCTCCACCTTGATCTGATGGATCAAAAGAATTTCCCATTCTAAAGTAAGATTGTATGGTACCTCTACATTTTTGGTGTTTTGATGGCCTCCCATCCCCTTCATCACCCTAAGGAGTCTTACCCTTGTTGCATTTTCTACTTGACATACTGATCTCTCACTTCAAATAAAAGTTAGAAAAAAATGTCTTCTTGTTTAAGGACAGAGAATATAGATCCCATTCCCTACTCAATATCATCTTTAATATTGAATCAAGAATGGAAAAGAGATAAAAAAATCTTATAACACTATGAAGAAATGCTCACTCACCTTTAAGTTTAGGTTTCCATTGACTTGTTAATCATTAATTGAGGAATGTCTATGTTGTAAGTTTGTAACTCTCCTATGATCAACTTCAAGGTTCCAAGTCCAACTTTTGAATCAAGAACTGAGCAAAATGTGTAAGAATAAATGATAGTTTTGATTGCATTTATATCAATCCATTTTTGGAAAATTATGTGAGATTTTTAAATAGTGTACATATTAAAAATTTGGTGAATCATGCATGATTATACAATGATATGTTGTAATTTTCAAGGCAATTATGGCCCTATGATTAGCATGGAGGTGTCACAACAATTTGTGAAATGTGTCCTCAAATTTAATTTTTTTTAATGTTATTGGAAAAATGGGTCCCCATAAGAAACTATTTGTAAATTTTAATTGGTGAAATGGGTCCTCACAAGAAACTTTTTGTAAATTAATAATTGGAAAAATGGATCCTCATACAATGTTATTTTAATAGTATTGGCGAATATGTAGGTGTTTTATTACATGCATTTCCAGGATTCATGAGCTAAAATATTAATCGGTCCATTTGAAATGCGTAGTTTTTTATGGAGAATTTATTACTTAAATATGCCTCGTAAAGAAATATATGGTGAATGGAAATGCATTGGACCAATAATTCATAAAATTCAGACAATTTGGCCACCCTATTGGGTGCGATTAATTCACCAATTTCAACTTGGCCGATATCTAAAATTTTCCAATTAGCAAAGATTCACCACTAAAGTTTTCCCTAGAGATATAAAAAGAGGGGAGAGATATATAGATAGAGATAGGGATGGAGAAATAAGGAGTGTGTGTACGAGTGAGAGAGAGAAATGGAGATAGAGATAGGAGAAATATGAAGAGACAAAGATAGGGAGATATATATATATAAACAGAAAATATATAGATATATATAGGGGCTTAAAAAGGAGATGGAGAGAGAGGGAGAGAGAGGGAGACATATCTAGAGATAAATACAAAGATAGGAAGATAGAGGAAGAGATAAATATAGAGGGATAGAAATAGATAGAGAGATAGAGGTAAAGGGAGAACTAAAGATAGATAGATATAGCAAGTTATGAATAGAGAGAGGGAGAGATATAGGATGTTGGTAATGGTGACTCTCCCTCTTCTTGATTTATAGATTTTGTTTTAGCCATTTTTGGATCTTAGTTCTTGATAGGGGTGGAGGGGGCTTATGCTTCCCACTTATATATCTCAAGTTTTTGTGGGGTACTAAGAGATTCTAGATCCCCCTTCATGGGGTTTTAGGAGAAATGCCCCTAAACAGATTTTTTTTAAAATTTTGTTGTAAAATAGTACAAGATCTATGTATCATGAGAGTTGGTTGTAACTGAGTGAAAAGAGAGAGGGGAGGGAGAGAGGAAGGGAGATAAATAAATAGAGATAGGTATAGGAGGGAGAGAGGGAGAGGGATACTCTAATTTTCTTATGATAGACATAACATGAGAACATTATAATGCACTCATATTATATTACATTTGCATCATGGTTCAATAGTGATTGAACCTAGACTTGGTCACTAACAATCAATAATGTAAGCATATTATAATGTGATCACATCATAACATGATTTTTTTATTCCTTAGATGGACCAAAAAATGGCTGTGGAAAATTTTTGGTACCCCATATTTTTGCACTTACCCTTATCTATCATCTCATATTTACATTAATAAGATATAGGGTTGAATATGTATATACATTTAACGCATCTAATTCTACTTCCTACTTAAATATCTAATTTATCAAAAAATATCAAGTTTATTTTCACCCAATTGATATTGAAATTTGGTAAAATTACAAGGATCAAATAATATACAAGAATATACATACCATCATATTAATCAACATAAAATAAGTCCGTACACATCACAACATAGGACATAATTAATAGAAATATAATTTTAATGCAATAATTATGCAAAGTGACGAATGAATTTATTGATATTTACTACTAAAATATGATTCAATTGGGTATGCACAGGATCATGATGGACCAAAAGCTGGCGATATGGTGGGTATGTGTAGGGTATGTGGCTAACAACTCTTTCTTTACCCAAAATTGATGAAATGAAAAGGGTTTTTTAAGGAGATTCTCATATTTCCACCAATATAAATTATGCTTTACTTTGAATTTAATAAATAATTATTATTCATTTTCTATTTGAATTACAATTAAAGTATTGATTGATAGGCTAATTAAAAAACATCTATAGCTTTCAAACAGTATCACATTTTTTGAATCCAAAAAATGTGTCACATTCTATGCTTCACATACTATAGGATTAAAAAAAAAATGAATTTCATGAAGTTTTGACCAAGTTAAGGTGGTCAGGCATATAAGTTTTTATATTTTTTAAAAGTTGTAATAAAAAAATCATAATTAATTATTTACTTAGAAAAAAATATAAAAAAATATGCATCACATTAGGACATGAGTCCTCTACTTATATCTAAAATCTTATAAAAAAATATTATCATTTTATTGTGGTTAGGGTGGTCAGACAAACACCTACTTCTTATTTTTCCCTAAAATGTAAGTACTACTGCATTGAAATTTTAAATTTTCACCAAATAGATTTATTTTTTTAAAATAAATCTTGTAGTTTAGAAACTAAATTCAATTTTCTACAAATTCTATTCTTACATAGTTTTGAAATAATATACATAACTTATTCAAATTTTTACGTCAAGTTGCCTAACTCTGATTTTTCTAAATTTTTGGCCACTTAAGGGCCTTTTTTTTCCATCATGACCATGCACATACCCAATTATATCATAATATATTGTAACATTCTTTGAAATATTCTCAATAACAATTATAATCTTTCCTTCAACATGAAAAATTCTTGAGTCATACTCAAGAGAGTGGAAAAACTAAATCCATCACATTGTCATATGAAGATGTACACTTTTTAATAATAATGACATTCTTAACCTTATAAAATTTTATTTTCCTTAATTTCTAACTCAATATTCTCATAATATTCTAGCTCATTAAGTAGATAATGTTTATATTTTCCACTCTTGATAAAATAAGATCTCAATGGTTAGTAATAAGTGGATCCATATACTAGTAATATACTAGTAATAATTTTATGATTCAACCTTATATAATCATATTTATGTTCTCATTATATGTATAACATAAAAAAAAACATATTCCAACATCCAATTTAAGGTGAATATAAGGAAACTAGATATAACAACAATAGAGATGGAAGGTGTTTTCAAACTAGAGAACAATCCTCACAATTTAATTCCTAATTATAGTATGAACATTTTTTAGTTCAATAATTTTAGGAGGGCGATCACAAGGGAATAAGGCCAGAAATTAATCAATGATTCATAACAAGTTAAATCCATCATAAGATTTCTTAATTTCCCACAACTACAATATACCTATCAAATTTCATTCCAAAGTAAGAACCCACTTCAAATACTAGTAAATGAATATAATAAATACAAGCAAGATGGTTCTTGTATCAATAATACAAGGAGAAGTATTCTTAAAAATACAAAACCTAGCTATATATTTGTTCTATAATAAGATATTCCATATAATATAAGCTACATAGAGAGATTTGATCACATATTGAATAATTCAAGAGAAATTTTGTGCATAAATTCTTGTTTGTTCAATTTTATGTGTTATTCCAAGCTTTATAGTGCATTTAACTGGAAATGAGAAAATAAATCTAACTCTATGCCAAAAAGGAAACCTATATGCTTTATATTTCACTACAATTTGTAGAATGGTCAAAAATTATTATTCATAAATTTTTTGAGCTTCTTCGGTGACTTTAAATATAAATATTATTAATCATAGATTTCGATAAATCCATTCTCAATCCTATATTTCCACCTTGGATCAAAATCTAGCATATTATGTAGATGGAAATATTCTTTATATTAATAAAAAATAGTTGATTCTAATAACATCAAGTTAGTTTATTTTAGCTCCTTAATTAATTGTAATTCAATTTTGTTAGGATTTAAAAATTCATTTTTCAATCCCTTCACAAAACATGATTTATTTTTCCCTTATATTAGGTTGAATTGCATCCTAAATACTTCTCATCAATAAGTAAAATGGATCAATGATAGGTATAAGTATTTAATAAAATAATGTAAATTAGAAGGACAATTTGAGCCCTAATATTTATAATATATTAAAAGGTTGTAGAGAAAGATAAGAGAACATAGAGGAGAATACATTGATTCCATTTGACATTCTTCATTGTAGAGGCTAATAAAAAAATTTCCTATATGATTTATGATAATCCTATCACCATTCCTTTAGGAAGAAAAGAGTAATCTCTAGCATTGAATCCCGCAATATGTCTCATAGTTCCCCTTTGTTGGATAGGAAATACTAATGTCAATACCCACTTCACCTCTTCCCTTCCATCCACTCTCTTCTCCACCTATAAATCCCTCTATAGTGTAGAAAAATGTAACCCTTTACATTTTCTCACTTAGTTGGGCCCTCCTATTTAAATTAAACTTAATAATGCCTTAATTTAGTGTTGTTAAATGTACCTATTTACATTTATACACTTATTTGGGCACTCTTAATTAAATTAAGCTTAATTAGACCTTAATTATCCCTTTAATTCATTTACAAGCATATTAAATTACATTTTTCAAAGGGGAAACTTGACAATAATTAATGCATAAACGTAACACTTTACATTGAGCATTGTGTGTTCCCAGTATAGGGACCTAGGACCCATTCTCCCATGGGCGAATGGGTCCTCCCTAAACCTAAGGACCTAAATTTAAATGATGTTTTTAGAGGTATTTTAATGTAGATTCAAATCCATAATTCAATGTTGGCTTGTGATATTTGAATTTCAGGAAATTAAGGATACATACCTATAAATACAAGGTTATTTCACTAAGTTTCACCTAGTAATTTTATGAGATTTCAAGAGAATTTTTCTAGATTTTCAATTATTCTTGATTACAAGAGATATGGTTATGATCAAGAACATTCAAGAGTAGATATATCAGAGTTTAATTGCATAAATTAATATCTATTCATCATGTCAAAGTCTTCTTGCATCATGCATGTTTTTGGAGCTAACATTATGATGTAGGTTTCAAGATCTATTCAAGCATTCAAAGAATCATTTCAAATGTCAAGATCCACATCCAATTCATCTATCTCATGCAAGTTGTAGGTTTTCTAAGATCTCCATTATTAAGGTTTCATACAAGGTTTTATTGAGTGGTAACATAGCTTTGTTCATTCTTCATTCCCTCTTTCATGCATTATTTCAATTCAAGGTTTGAATGGGGTTTGACAAAGGAAAACCCCTATTCACCTAAAACAAAAACAAAAATCCCTCTTGTGTGTGTGATTGCAGATTTAGGTTGAAGAAGACTTGAAGACATTTTGAAGAGAAATATTTAAAAAGTTTTCAAAGTTGTCAAATCATGGAATCTAGCCTACAAATTGGATTTCTAACTTTTTAGCACTGAAACCTAGACAAATTAAAAGCTTCAAATCTACACTGAAGGCTCCCAAAAAATTGTTGAAATCCATGTACTTGGACCCATTCACCCATGGGAAAATGAGTCTTCGATCAACTTCTAAAAATCACTTTTGGTGATCGATACACATGTTTTTTCCCTTCTCTAATCTTCATTCTATTTTTTGGTTTTGCAAATATTGAGTTTAATATTATTGTTTCAAGTGTCAGATTGCATTTTGGAATTGATTTTATATTTTTAGTTTTTCTCCCCAAAGTATTGTTTGACCTTGACCTTCATCCTTCAATCATAAGGAAATCTAAAGATTCACTTTGGGTTGATTCACCTAAGGGTTGTTAGTCAATTCATTATGAGGATCTCATTTCCTAATGAAATATTGAGAGATAGGTTCAATTCCATATATAGAAGAAAACCCCCTATTTTCTTATGTTTCACCCTCTAAAAAAATTACTCCTTAAAGATGACTCTTCTCACAAAAACTACTTTTCCATAACCACTTTATCACTAGAAGGTGGAGCACCAAAAAGGGAAAATATAGAACTAAATTCATTTTCATAGAAATAACCTTTGCATACTCCCCAATCAAGAACTAGAACATAGGTGCCATCATCAAGGATAATAAATTTTTATAAATCAAAAAACCATAGGTATTAAAGCCTAGATTAGTAATTGTGTTCTTAATATAAATTGTCTCCATGGTAATAGTGATCACATGAGTGAAATTTCATGAATAGGTAATCAAAGTAAATATTGTTATATACCCAATTGTACCCCCAAATACATGGTAAATAAGCTTATGATGGTATACTATTAGGCTAAAACTAGAGGCTGAAGTTGGGATCTAATTCCAAACATGAATATGGAGGCTATTGCATGCAACACATCTCTAATGATATTCCATAGCTAGTGCCTAACACCCTCACAAAAATCCACAAAATTTCCTCTTTTATCTCTCGTTCCTATCATCCTACAAATGTGATAAAGAGGAGATGGTGAGGGGAACCATGCCTATACCATTATCTTTTCTCCTCTCTTTGTATATATCATGTTCCCTCTACAATTATAATTTTTTCTTCCTTTAATATCATGCTTTCTAGATTTATCATCACCCTTTATATACCTTGTCTAAACCACTTTATTTTTCCCACTCATATGAGGGATGTGACATCCTCCATCCCTGGGAATAAATAGGTTTGGCTTAAAATGGGATTTCATTTTCCAAAAGCTAACTTCTAACCATTTATGGTTCTACTCTTCCAATCTTTTTCTCTCATAGGGACTTAATTTATTACTCGTATCAAAATATTTAGTGACTAATTAAGTTGTTTATTTTTATCTCATTATCATTATCTCTCAAGTGGTCAATTTTCCCCTAATTCATTCAATTTAGAAAAAAATCATAATATCAATTGGGTGGATATTTAAGAATATACCCCTAAATATTTATTTCCACATGAATTAATTTATTAATTTTTAATTTGAACATTTTTTTTTTATGAGATGGGTATATTTTTGTCAATAGGTATGCATTTACTTGTTAATATTTTTAAGGTACTAAAATACTATTCATCAAAGACTACTATTCATATTAGGTACCCTTATGTACATTCTATTTTTCTTCACTAGCTTTCACTTAGGTCTTATTTCCTAGTGTGGCATCCCTTTTTTATTCATTTAGAATGCATCTCCTTTCATATATTTAATTGTATACCTCATCTTATTATGCTTTGTTAATTACTTTTGAATTTTCTTTATATATTAGAACCTTATAATTGATATCACATTTTGACATATGGCTACATCCAAAAGTATCATGGTAACATCAAACATTCTCTAAATGAGTGTTACATCAATTATAGGCCTTTCAAACATATCAATGTTTAAAACCATGCATCCTAGAGTTTTCTACATTTCATGTTCATATAAATCCATGCTTATACCATGAGAAGGATTCTAGATACTCTTAAATATATAATAAAATTTATCACATGAAAAGATATAAAATCAAATCCAACAATTGGGTTGTTGGAATTACTAATCATCAAATACCATAACTTTCTATTGCTCTAAATTTTATTTATGATTTACATATACAACTTCCCTTTCACAGCCATTAATTATTCTTGGTTAGGACTAGCCAACAATTCTCATGAGCTTAAAATTTATTTCTTAAGAGATTTAAGGAAACTTCAGTCATACTAAGTAACCAAATTATTATTGTGGGTTATAAGTGCTAGGAAATCTACTTTATCTAGATACTAGTGAGTTTTTAAGGTGTAATTTTGAACCATGATTTGATACCAATGTAATAAAAACTCCTTGGTTACTATATTTTTTTCTTAATCCACCAAAACTACTTAGTCAACCAACCATATTACATCTAGTTTATAAGTTTTAGCTTCCTAAATTTTCCATCTATGGTCATGGTGACAACTCTGTACCATAAATCATAAACTCACAATAGAATGTGGTTAGATCCAAATTATACTGTCATCCCTAGACCTAAATATCCATTTTGGGAATCAAAGGATTCATACTTTTTACTCTAGTAATACATACATTACACCCTCACATATAGAATGAAATCTCTAAACCTCACTTTTAAACCACAACTATTTATTAAGCTTATGATTTAAATTTAATCCAATTATGATAGAATAATAACCAACACATTTTAATCAAATGTTGGGTCAATGTCAATCTTAGTGTATGAACACACATCAAATCACATAAGGACCACATCATTCCAACATCACATATTCTCATAGTGACTAACTCAATCATACATAATTTATAGATAACATAGATAACTCAAACTTTTTTTGCACATGAATATATTATTAGCTCTTATATACCTCAAAAGTGCACATGGGAGTTATCTTGAATGCATATGTCATCTATACACAAGGTGACTAGCTCATACCCATGAAACAAAGAAAAATAGAACCCTAGGTATAATGTGTAAACCTAGGATTCAAATTTTATGTATGTGTTTGTTTGGGGTCTTTTCCTAATGTTTCATTAACATAGAGATCAACAAGGTGTTTAGATTGAATTTCAACCATGAAGGTGATCCAATTATATTTGGATATGCATCTTTTAGAGCCTTGGAATGAATTTGAATTGATTTTTGTTGATTAACATAATTATACTATGTTCCCTAATATGAAAAATGTAAAATACTGACAATTAACAGATTAAAATAGAGATTTGCAAGTACATTTGAGAAGGGCAGAATGTTGTGTACCTATCCTAAAATTTTGGTGTTGGTCATAATATGAGGAAAAAGCCTCTTGATGGAATCTGAGTCCTTTTAGGGGTGTCCATATTTTCTTTTGCAATACTTTGATAGTAAATCTGAGATCATTGTTTCCACTTGCAGACTTGTTAGATCATTGTCAGATAATTTTATAAGTGAGTTTTCATGAATTTCCAAGGTATAGGGATTTTAATACAATAATGGATAAATGATCTTCAAGCTTCCTTCAATATTCACCAAACCTAAAATCTACACAATCAACAAGAGAAGAAATTTTGTGTCATTTAGGGGCTTACCTTAGTCAAACCCTGTGTTAGTGTTTCCACTTCCACAATGGAAATGTTAATGATAGGAAAGATAAATGATAGGAAGGAATGATGAATCAAATAAGTGTTGCAATTCACCACCATTTAATAGCTTCCTTGAATGACTAAATTCATGCACATCACTACAAGGTCTTGGATCTTGTTTGCATGATAGCTTGAATTTCTTTGAGACCTACAACAAGGGTTAACCTTCACAAACAATGATAACATAAACACGCATAAATTCGTGTAGGATTTGACATGGTGTTAGGATCTTGAATTGCTACAATAAAGCTCTGAAATATTTCACTTGACTTGCTCTCAATATTCACTTGTTGCTAGATAATGCTTGTTAATGCTAGATCTTGTTAGATTTCAAATGATGTAATAAGTAGGTATTTATAGTCATTTATTCAATTTCCCACAAATTAGATCCCAATATCTAACATTTTTAATTTGAATCTCAAATTTCAAAATATCGACACTAACATATTCAATTTTGGATCTTGGAAAAATAGGGGGACTCAAATGTGCAAGAGTGTCCCAGTCCTAGCCCTATTTTCCAGAAAATAGGGTGTTGAGGGAAACCCATTAAATAAATAATTTTTTTCCATGATTGCAATTTCTCAAAAATGGTAAAAATAGGCTATAAAATGCAAAATACAGGAAATTAGGGACTTAATTAGGCTCAATAAATTAGGGGGGACAAAACATAGTGTGAAATTGCCAAGGGTGACAACTTACGACACTATATTTAACCTCCACTTTAGTGGGAGTATGAACTTACACTCAGACTCACACTAATGTAGAAAATATATGTCAAGAGGGGTCCAATTTTTTAAATGTTAAAGAGATAGGATGTCTAAGGATCAAGGGGGAGTGCACATGCCCCTATGATCTAAAATCCCATGGAAAACCAACATAAGGAAAAGAGAACATGCACATTCATGATATGCAACAAGAAAACATAAAAAAACATACATGATTTAAAAATAAAAAGGAGGGTATGGATAATCATCGGCTAGCAAGTTGTGTTATGCTAGGATTCACACCAAAGGTGTTCATAACTCACTCAATAGAAAATTTTGATATTTGCTAGGTGAATCACAAATCGAAGGGAACATGGTCTATTGAATTTCAATATTCACTAGGTGAGCCCCCAAGACAAGGTAAAATGAGAAACATACTAGGTCTAGTGAATTCCACTATTCACTAGGTGTGTACCATGACAAAGTAGCAAAATGAGAAACATGCTAGGTCTAGTGAAGTCCAATATTCACCAAGTGTGTATCGATGTCAACCATACCAAGAGTTATACTCCTTGATAACTCTAATAAGGTGCCACAAAAATGATCAAGATGTTATGCCAATGCATCACTAATTTCAATGTGTGTGAACAAAGTGAAGCAAAAATGCCAATATATGCCCCCACCATAAAGAAATTTCTGAACACCATGCTGTGAGCAATTTCTTTAAGGTATAAAAATGATAAATTTCATGCAATAAAAGGGCATGAGAGGTTATTTGGTGAAACATAGAAAAATGGGGTTAATAACCCTATTGTCCACTATTTCATTCAAGAAATGAGATTCAAACTATGAAGTGGCTATCTGACCCAAAAGGTGAGTCAAGTCAAGGTTTGAATCAAAAATTTCTCCTTTATGCAAGGATAGGGGTGTGATCCAAACAACACTTTTAGGGAGAAGGATTTGAAGTAACAAAACAACTCTAAACCTATATCTACAAAGTACAATGAATAGATTTAACATAAAATAGAAGGAAATAGTAAACTTTCAAGAAAAAATGAGAGTAATAAATGTTGTGCACCTATCAAGTTTTTTTATTTGTACAACCCTAATAGGGACTCATTCACCCTATGGTGAATGGGTCCTGCTAGAATTTCTCAAGAGGATATGAATCAGAAACTAAATCTTGTAAACTATTAAAACCTATTTCTCTAGTATCCCTAACAAGGACTCATTCGCCATATGGTGAATGGGTCCAAGTAGGCTCTTCCAAAAAACTCTAAATCTAAATTTGAGGTTCTAGACCTGCAATTCCTTCTTGTAACTTGAAATCCCCACTTTCAGATTTAGATCTGCCAATAATATACAAAACAAAATTTGATGTCTATTGTTGGATAGAGGTTTTCCTCAATCAAACCCCAAGTTTAGTAATTAAACCTTAATGATAAATAGAAATCTAAAACATGAAATGTGTGTGTAATCCTAATCTTAAGTTTGTTTAAGATTAAGATCTCTAATGATGTAAATAAACCCTACTAAATTGTGTTAGAATAGGATCCTATAATGAAACATGGACAATGCAAATGACCTACTTTAAGAGATCTCAAAACCCCTTAATAAGTCATAAATTTGAATATACCTTTGTTTAGGCTGAAAATAGAATAATCATAGAAGATGAAATCACTTAGGAAACAAGTCATTAGGCTTGGTTGAATCTCATGGTGCTTCTCCCAAAACCTAGAATCCATCATGATTCTTCATAGGCATCTATCATCACTTCTTCAATAATGCTTGATCTTTGACAACAAAATGAGCTTGAAGACCTACAAAAACACTATAATGCTACTCCAAGGCTTCACTCTTGCCTTCTTCTTGAATATGAATGCTTGCTATTAGAACTTGAACACTTCAAAATATGTATTTAGGTAAAACTAAATGAAATAACCTTATATTTATACATAACTTAAGATTAATTCCCAAAATTCAAATATCACAAGATGACATTGAATTATATATTTGAAATCATTAAAATCCCACCAAAAACATATCCAAAAGAGTGTTCTTAGGTCTTTAAGTGAGGACCCATTCACCATAAGGTGAATGGGTCCTATCTCACTTACCTAGAACATGCTTCAAATAATGTTAAATGTTATGTGAAAATAGGGTCCTAGGACCTAGTAAGGACCCATTCGCCATGATGTGAATGGGTCCTAGGTCACCTACCTAGGATACACACCTTCCAAAATTAAGTGGTGAAATATCATTTATGAATGTTGGGTTTTATCTCTCAAAATTTGCATTTAATTAGGCTTGGATTTGAATTAAAGGTGTAATGCCCCACCACGCAACCGTAGGGACAGTTGCAATTTACTAAACAAAAGAACTAAGTTTTTGTTTTTATTTTTAAAATAAGAACAATTAACATACAAGTTCACTTAACCATTGCCAACCATTTCCCTAAGGCTACGAGATTGTGTTACCTAAACCAAACATGAATCATGAATTAAAACCATATCACATAATTGCTTAACTAATAAATTTCACATACATTCCATTCATAATAATTTACATCCAAAAGTATGAGATACCACTTGTTTCCAAAAATATAGTTTACAACATGATTACAACACTCATTCCCTGAATGAGGTAAATCCAACAAGTATGATTACATATTACAAATCCCACCTCAATAACAATTGAGGGGTAAGAAAAAAATACAATAAGTACAGAGCGAACAAGGCATGAGAAGAAAATGTTTCCCATGAGCTCTCCATCTAGAAATCATGACCAAACAAACAAGAAGAAGAACCAACGGATTAAGAAGCATGCCACCTAACCACGTGGAATCCAAAAGGTTCCACTCCCTTCATGTTGGGAGATAGTAACAAGGAATTCCTACACAAGACCATCTACCACTAGACACGGGCTAAACATATATGAACTAAAACAACTACAATCACAAGGTCACTTAACATCTACAATCACAATGACACTTAACCACTACAGTCACAACATCACTTAAAACAAGGTTACAATGCTTCTAGAGAACAATGATCATGTACATTGCACAATAACTAACTGATTGTTGACATAGGAAGAGTGTCATGCATAAATTGCCATGAGTTACCCTGGATCAACCTTCCTAGGCTACCAGACCCCCATCTTGGGTTACCCTAGCTTGCCTCTACCGGCCATCGTACCCCCATGCAAAACTATGTGTCCCATCTCATCTCGAGCCTTATCATTCACTTGCTTCACAAGAGAGGCATTCACTATCTTTATTAGTGTGAAAGGTCCCCATTAATTCTTTTAGATTATCACTTGGTTAAACCCTAGGTGAGTTACCCTGGCACCCCTTTGTGTGTCAGACCCCCACGAAGAGCCACTCTCCTATCGACAACACAACCATGGTACAATACCACAAACCAATGAGTAAACTAGACAAAACGACCTCTCCAATCCAAGGAGGTAACAATAAGTCAAACTCACTCCGACCACTGGAGGAAACAAGGTCAAAACCCTCTCCAAACACTGGAGGAAACCAAAGTACAAAACCCACTCCTTCCAAAGGAGGTACAAATCACATTACCCTCTCTTATTCCCAAGGAGACACAAATCCCCGTTCGTGGAAACCGGGTACAACAACATAATACAACTCTTCACATTTCCCAAGGCAATTCACAAATTGAACCACTACAAGAACATCCCATCCTAGAGAACTCCTTTGGAAGACTTAGACAATTAACCCCATTTTCCCAACATCTAGGATGAACTTTTAAAACACTACAATCATTTCAAACAGTTAAATAAGCTAATGTTCGGATTTGCTAAATCCAGTCAATCACAGTTTTCATGACTTGCATTTATTCAATCAAATACACCAAATTCATTTCCCAACATTGAAGTATTTACAACCCAATCATTTACTCTAAATTTCACAACTAACTTCCCTAATCAAAGCATTCAAATAAATAAAGTCATCTGAATAAAATAATCAACCCTTACTCTACATTTAACAATTATATTCATAATTGAGGTATTATAATAAACAAATTCATCCTTATATCTCTAAGTTTCACGAATATATTCAAAATCAAGACATTTAATAAATAAACAATTAAACTAAATCACTTAATCCATATTTCAAACATAAAATAAATTAATTATCAAAATCAATATTTTAAATAAAATGTTTGGTCATACGTCAATTATATTTCCTCTATACAAATGAGATAATCATTTTAATGCTCCTCTTTTAACTATTAAAATATCGTTTAATCATATGCCTTTGAAACATTATTTTTATATTTAATGATTTCCTGATTATCCATAATAATTCAAAAAATAGAAATTTCTAAATAAAGGTAATTGATTTTAAAATCAGCTTTTTAAATAATCATTAAATTATCTAATACTCACTTGGCACCATTGAGGAATTTAAATTTAATACTTTAATCCTATTTGTTCAATCACGGGTAAGGGTTATAATAATCTTTATAAAATAAATCCATTTAATCAATTTTTAAATAAATTGTTTGGTTACAAAACCAACATTTAATTAAATCATTTGGTTATAATTTTCACCTTTACATATACATCATAATATAATCTATTTTCGGATCTAAATATATATATGAAATGTATGTATAAAATTATATGCATACTTAATGTATTTATATGTACAAGTAAGAATATGCATCTGCTTAAAAATCTAATTATTGTTTTAAATAAACATTTATTCTTAAATCAACCAAATTTAAAATTCCATGGAAAATTATTTTAAAACGCAAAATACATGATATATATATATATATATTATAAAAGTTTTATTTACTAATATCATATTATATATTTATATAATATATAAATATTATATATATCATATTAAATATATAATATAATATATTAAAACAAAACAAACTAAATTTAAAAATTACAAATATAATTATAAATTTAAATTAAAAAAAAGGAAGGCAAACGCCTTTCCTTTTTGTTGCTGCACAGCAACCAACAGGGACACACCTTGTGGTGGCTGCTACGCAGCAACCACAGGGCCGTGGCCCTTTTGGTGGCTGCTCTACAGCCCCCACACATAGCCATAAAATAAATTTTATTTTTATTATTCGCACAATTTCGTTCAAAAATGAAAATCAAAAACTTCAAAACCCTAGACAAAAATCTCACACAGTAGAAATTTTTTTTTTTTTTGAAAAGAACTTCCAATCTGCAAAATATTAGTTAATAAATATATATATGAATATCATTCCACAGCCCAAAATGGGCAAATCATCTCCAAAAAACACACACGGTTAAAACCAAATTTGAAAAGAAAATTTCCAGTTGCATAGATTGTATATGCAGAAATATAAATGGTTATTTACAAAAATATATCATCTCACAGCTCAAATTGGGTAAATTTTTGTGAGGAAAGATCAAGAAGAAAGATTTAAAGCAAAATAATGAGATGGATTTTTCTGGGTTTTCCCCAAATTGAAAAATTAGTTAAATCATTTCATTTGAATCCTTCCAAGTTCTCGTTTTAAAAAGAATTTTCATGGTTTTTAATTGAATCCAAACAATGTTTCAAAGATTTTCACACAGTCAAACAAATATTTTCAACAATCTAAAACAAGGATTTAAACTAATTTCAAAATTACAAAGCAAGAACAAGAGGAACCTATTTTTTTTTTCTCCAAAACTTGAAAATTTGAATGGAGCTTCCAAATCCTCTTCAAATCTAGCTCAAGCAAACCTTCAATCTCTTTCACAAATCCAAATCAAGCCACCACCAAGAATATTTTTCCCCCAAATTGAAAGAATTAAAACTTATATGCGATCTATTTTCTCAAATAGGGTTTTTTCCCTAAATTGGTCAAAAACCCTCAAAACTATTTTTTTTTCTTTTACAGATCAAAACAATAGAGAAAAAATCCTGTCCCAGAATAATTTCCTCCTAAACATAATAAATCAAAAAAATGAATAAAGCTCTTTCGCTTTCTTTTCTCAAAAATCATCTTCCCTTATTGGTCCTTTTTCTAGCTTTTAAAAGCACAACTTATCTACAATTTTAATTAAAATAATTTATTTAATCAAGTTATTATCCACACATGATTTTTGAATTTAATATTAATAAAAGATAATTTTTAATTATCCTTATCAATATTAATTTAATTTAATTCCTTAAATTTTAATTAATTAAATACTTTTTAATTTAGAATATATTTAAATTTGACTTTTAACTAACTCACAATTAAATCAAGTAACAATGCAATA
This sequence comes from Sequoia sempervirens, assembly GCA_007258455.2. NCBI lineage: Eukaryota > Viridiplantae > Streptophyta > Pinopsida > Cupressales > Cupressaceae > Sequoia > Sequoia sempervirens. The sequence continues at coordinate 65,060,819 of VDFB02252616.1, forward strand.
TTAATTAATTATTTTATAAAATAAGATTAATTAATTAAGCACTAACCATAAATTAATTAAATACTTAACAATCAAACTACATAATGACAAGGACAAAACTTCAGTCATGACACCACAACTTACAACAGGATGACAGACTTGGGACAGAAAACCTAGCTACTATCTCCCAATTGATTACCGTTGGTAAATGGACACGCTCAGACCTATGAAACTAGGTGGAGTCAATGTCATGTACCTGTCAACCTGCAACAAAGAGCATGTCGAACGTGCAATATATATATAATATAATCAAACACACTGTGAAGAGGAGATCTCAGAATTGTAGGGCGCTCGCAAGCAAGTGATACAATCTCGTCCCCTTCACCAATACAGTATCACTAATTGACGCATCTAACATCAATGATATGATCAATAGCATAAAACATTATTAAATCAAATATCTTCTACATTAATCCAAAACACGCGATAAAGATAACATCAGAATAAAATACCATTACATCAAAATATAACTTTCACATTATTTAACAATTGCAATCAAAAGCAACCAAGTTCTAAAGTTAAAGCATATTCAGACACAATCATCACATTATATTATAACATACGCATCACTAATCAATTCACGATCAAATGATCACCAAGTTCCACAGTCACATTATAAGCATAATTAGACATACAAAGAAGAACACTATCGATCCAAACATCCAAAATAGAGGGGTGTTACAAAAGGGGTCAATTGAGATAAATTAACCTCAAATTAATTAATAAAGCTCTAGATTAGTGTGAAAGTGTAAAGATACACTTTACAACACCCTAAATAAGGCACAATTAAGTATATTTTATTAAAAATGTCCCTAAACTTAATGTGAATGTGTAAAACACATTACAACACTAAGTCAAGGCAATGTTAGGTTCATTTTACTATTATTTTTTCCCAAATTAAGTGTGAAAATGGGATACTTTTTCTTACACTACATTTAGCCCCCACTTTAGCTTCCATATGATACTACGTGCATATGCAAGCTAAAGGAATTAAACTCTATAAAAAGGATGCTCATATGGATTCAATAGGGAGAATGAAGCCCCCACTATAGTTACCTATGAAACCACAATGTTAAGGACCGCATCTTGCAACACATGTTCATTAGTTGTTCAAAAATCCACTTATCAAATTTCTATGGAGAATCAAATTTGAGGGTAGATGTATGGCCCTTGATTCTTCTTGCTTTATGCAGATGGAATCAAGGTGAATATGAAACTATATCAAATTATGTAAGTTGTATCATCTATGGGTATTTTCAAGTACCATACCACATAGTGATAGACATTTGATGATATTAGAAGTGGAATTACAAATCCAACATAACAAAGGGAATTGAAAGTGGAGTCCTCTATCTCCTAATATGCTAATTTGAATAAAAATTGCATGCCCCCACCTTTCGTGAGGTGACACACAAATAAAAGAAAGAAGCAATGTGAGATAATAATAGAACACCATCTATCTAATCTAACAACACTTCTTTAACACACTATTCAAAACACAAGATGCTATGTATAATACCAATGCAAATGTGTGGAATTAAAAGGTTCTTTTAGGGGTGTACCATCCTTTTTCATTAATGTGTAGGCTCTAAACACATAGTTTTCTTTGATGACATAAGGTCCTAACCAATTAGGGCTGAATTTTCCTTTTTTCGTTTGGAAGAGCATTGACATTACGCTGATTTTTGTACATAACACCAAGTCACCTTTATTAAATGCATGAGGGATGACATTATAACCACATTGCATTCTTTTGGAATAAGTGTGGAGATGCTCAGGATCATTGATACGTTGTTCATCAAGCATTTCAAGTTGATGCAATTGTTTCTCTTTGTAAGTAGTATCATTGATAAGCCCTTTAAGATAAATTTGCAATGAAGGAATCTCTAACTCCAAGGGCATTATTACTTCAGTACCATAAACAAGGTTATAAGGAGTGTTTCTGGTAGATGTTCTAATACTCATACAATAAGCCCATAATGCATAAGTTAGTTGAGTATGCCAATCTTTGTTATGAACTTACTGCATTTCATAGAATTTTTTCAAGAGTTTTGTTAGTCGATTCCACTTATCTGTTTGTTTGTGGGTAATATGGCATCGAAAAGCGATGTTGAATATGAAATTTTTTCAAGAATTTCTTCACATCATTTTTTTCATAAATGGAGTTCCATTATCTGAAATTAAGGCAAAAGGGAGACCAAAGCGAGTAATAATGTGTTTCAATATGAAATTAAATATTGCCTTAGCTATTGTGGAATGAAGATGGATAGCTTCTACCCATTTTGTAAAATAGTCAATTGCAGTAATGATAAATGTATGTCCAGTGAAGCAAGGTGGTGATATTTTTCCAATAAGATCCAAACCCCAAACTGAGAATGACCAAATAGGAACTTGGGCATGAAGATAAAAAGTAAGAGCATGAATTTAATTATTTTGTTCTTGACATTTATGAAATTTCTTCGCATATGCAAAACAATATTGTTACATGTGCCTCTTAATATCCTATACGAACCAATTTTTGAACTAACAATCTTCCTCCAAAATGTCCCCCACAAGCACCTGCATGAGCTTCTTCAAGTGTTATAGGGATTTCAAATTGTTTAATACATCTAATTAAAAGACCATTAAATGATCTTCTATCGAACATGTCTGTAAGGATTATATAATTAGATTCAATTTTTTGAAGATGAGCTCGAGTGTTCTTAGATGTAGGCTCAATAAAGGTTCCTTCTTTTAAATAATTGAATATCATTGTGTACCATTTTCTAGAGTTGTCCATATTGGTTAATACCACTTCTTTTCTTTTATCCTCTATTGATGGTTTATGGATCATTTAAACTCTAAATGTGAAATCAGAAAAAGGATCTTCAGGAGATACAAGGGAAGCAACACTTTCCGTTGTATTTGCATGTCGATTATCCTTTTGTGGTATGTTGTTGATCATATATGAGTCAAATTTATCTAACAATTTCATTGTGAGATCTTTATACTGAATGAGCTTATCATGCTTTGCTTAATATGAACCATTTATTTGTTTAATAACTAAGAGGGAATCACTAAATATAGAGATGTGTTTAACATCTAATGCTAACACTGCATGTATATCGGCCATTAAAGCTTCATATTCTATAGTGTTATTTGTACATAGGAAGTTTAAGTAGAAAGATAAGGTAATAGGATTACCTAAAGGAGGAATTAGTATAACCCCTACCCTAGAGCCAATTCAACACTTAGAACCATCAAAGTACAATTCCCATGTTTCTTTTTCTTTTTGAATAGTCAGCATACTCTCATCAAGGAATGAATCTATATTAGGTAACATTAAGGGAGAGGGAGCATCAGCTAATTGGTTGATCAAGGCTTGTCCTTTGATTTCCTTTTGAGATACAAATTTAAGATCCAACTCGGTTAACAACATAAACCATTTAGCTAAGCATCCCAATAAAAAAAATTTAGCAAAAAAGTGTTTTAAAGGATTGAATTTTGTTATCACATGAATTTTTGTATTCAATAAGTAATGTCTTAATTTACTAGTAGAAAATATGAGAGCTAAACACTATTTTTCTATCATTGTATATCGTGTCCCGTAATCAATCATGGTTTTACTAATGTAATAAATAGGATGTTATCTACCATTGACATATTGTTGATCCAACAATGCTACGAGAGCATACGCTAATGTTGCTATATAAAGAATAAACGGTTCAAGTCTTGTATAGTGGGTTGTAAAATAGGTGTAGAAGCAAGATAGTCTTTCAAACTCTCAAAGGCCTATTTACAATCCTCATTCCAATTAAATTGAACCTCTTTCTTAAGGAGTGTGTAAAGGGTAATGTTCTTTCTGCTAAGGATGCTACAAAATGACAGACGGAATGAATTCTTCCTTGTAAAGTACACAATTGAGAAATATTTTTAGGAGGTGGCATGTTAATGATAGCATCAATTTTCTTTATGTCCACCTAAATGCCTCTACAAGATAATATAAAACCTAAAGAAATTCCACTATCTACACCAAAGACACATTTTTTTGGATTTCATCTCGTGTTGTATTTTCACATTCTTTCAAATATTTTATGAAGGATATTCACATTATCTTGTTGAGTTAAATATTTGGATAGAATTTCATCAACATAATCTTCCAAAATCTTGTGTATGTAATCATGAAATATCAATTTCATAGATCTTTGATATGTTGCTCCTATGTTCTTTAATCCAAAAGGCATAACTACCCTACAAAATGTTCCCCAAGCTATAGTAAAGGATATCTTTTATTGGTATTGAGGGTTGATAAATATTTGATTATATCCAGAAAATCCATCCATGAATGATAACAAACCATGTCCCACAATCAATTCTACTATCATGTCAATATTAGGAAGGGGAAAAACATCTTTTAAAGAGGATTTATTCAAATCATGAAAGTTTGTATACACCCTAATACGATTATCATGTTTTGCAACTGCAACAATGTTTGAGATCCAAGGAGAATATTTGATCGATAGGTCATAAAAAATAAACTTAAAGAAGTTTTTCAATATTAGCCTTAACCAAAAAATCCATCTTAGGATTCATCTTTTGTATCTTCTTTCTTACAGGTTTAGCATCTTCTTCAAGATCAAGTAACTTTCCTATTTGAACCACTCTTTCTTTATTAGTTCTATCCATTAGTATATTGATTGTCTCCCAAAGGAAGCTCATTTTGTTTTGGAATTTCAATATTGTATTCTTCTTTGTCATTGTCACTCTCATTACTTTCCTTCTCTTCGTCCACTTGTTTAGCACTAACCATAGCACATGTGACATGTTTCTTCTTAGGCTCAAAGTAAATGATTTTTCATAAACTCCTAAAATTTCTTTCAAAATATTCCAATGATTCTTTGTGAGTTGTATCAATCAATTTAGGATGCTTCAAAGTGAGTTGTCTTAGTAGAGTTACACATGATAGTGTTGATGTTGATTGAGGTTCTTTTCATTGTTTTTGTTATCTTAGAAGGACAATATCCCAAACCACTTTTTGTTTCTTGCTTGTTAGGCTCTATAGGAACACAAATGCCTTGTTCTTTTCTTCCACATCCTTTTCCATTGTAGCCAAGTTGTTTTATGAGCTCATAACCTCTTCCATAAATTTTATTCATCTCTTTCAAGTTTGGTGGTTGTTGGTACTCTATTTCATCAAAGTTTGTTGTATAGCTTGTGTCTTCTTCTAGAGTAGATGAAGTAGATGCCTATGAGTTGTTTGTCAAAAATTTTTTTGACATTACCATTGCTTATTTTTTCTTTTCAATTTATTTTGTTGTAATTTTTTATTCTCCAATGAATATTGGTGTAAAATATAAGTAACTCCAATCATCTTCTAACAACTTAGTGACTTCATCAATGTTCTTCTAGTGTTCTTCCTTCATGACTTCCACTTTTGCAGTTAGTATCAATGCTTTCAAAGGATCTCATTTTTCTTTCTTATCATGCAAAACAATTTCAAGTTCATGATTCGCCTTGAGTGTGTAAAATTTGTTGTCATAGACATACTTAATTACATGGTGAAGGGTTGAAGGCAGAGTGTTCATTTCATGAATGCATGGTCTCCCCAAGAAGAGATTGTAAGAAAGATCATGAGGCATAACATGGACCAGATTTTGTAATAGGACCTTTCTAACTTTAATAAGTAATGTGATGACTCCAAGTGGTTGTTTTCCTATGTTATCAAATCCACGGATAGACAAATAATTAGGGATAATGTCACTCTTATCCATATGAATCTTCTCCAAAAGTATCACGCTACACATATTAAGGGTTGATGTCAACAAGGGTTCTCTTTATCACAATCCGATTAACATAGGCTATTATCATGAATGCATCATGTTGTTTTTGAATTTCCAAGGAGGGTAACTCTCTTTGGTGAAAAATAATATCTAAATTAACCTCATTTATTCCTTGAACTAGTGTTGCCATATCATTTGAATTTGTATTAGGAGGAAACATAACTTGTTGCAAGGTTTTTTGAAGCATACTATGGAAATTTGATGAAGCTTGAATAAGATCCCATAGGGATATCTTAGCAAGTGTATTCTTAAGTTGTTCAAAAAGATCGCACTCCTCTCCATTATTCGAAGGTAAATGAGGAGCGCTAGGAAAGATAGGTTGAGGAAAAGGTAATGAAATAGGAGTTGTTTGTTGTTGCCTATTTTTCCGAGTATTGTATGTGTGAGAAATGGTATTGTAATCCATTTGTTGTGAAACATTGTTATCTTCAAGTGAAAGATTATTTTTAGGTGGTTCTAGGATAAGCATGGGTTTGTTTTGAACATGATTTTTTTGCGAGGGAGGGTAAATGATAAGTTGAGGTGTGATTGCATTAACGTCTTTATGTTTCATTTTTCCATGACAAGCTTTAGTGGATGAACCTTGCAAGATAAAGTCCTCAAGGCCTTCGTCTAACATGTCAGATTCATCACTACTAAAGGGCTTGAGGGATAGGTTAACTTTGAAAAAGAGATTTGACATAATTAAATAATTGTGAGCTTTCTCAAAGGGTCTTGTTTGATGTTTTTGATGTTTTTGGTTTTTTTTTTTTTGTTTTCTAATGATTGAAAAATGTAAAACAATGTATCTCATCATAAAATAATGTTGGAAATGTAAGAAAAATGTAGAAATATAATGCTACTTTTAAGGGTATGTGTAGGATCATGATGGGCCAAAAAGTGGCAATATGATGGGTATGTGTAGGGTACGTGGTTGACAACTTTTTTTAACCCAAAATTGATGAAACGAAAAGGGTTTTTAAAGGAGATTCTCATATTTCCACCAATATAAATTATGCTTTACTTTGAATTTAATAAATAATTATTATTCATTTTCTATTTGAATTATGACTAAAGTCCTAATAGATAGGCTGATTAAAAAGCATCTATAGCTTTCAAACGGTATCACATTTTTAGAATTTGAAATATTCGTCACATTATATGATTTGCATGGTATAGGATTAAAAAAAAAAATGAATTTCATGAAGTTTTGACCAAGTTAAGGTGGTTAGACATACGAGTGTTTATATTTTTTAAAAATTGTAATAAAAAATTCATAATTAATTATTTACTTGGAAAAAAATTACAAAAAAATATGTATCACATTTGGAAATGAGTCATCTACTTATATATAAAATCTTATAAAAAAATATTATCATTTTATTGTGGTTAGGGTGGTTAGACAAACACCTACTTCTTATGTTTTCCTTGAAATTTAAGTACTCTGCATTGAAATTTCAAATTTTCACCAAATATATATATATATATATATATATATATATATATATATATATATAAATAAACCTAGTATTTTAGAAACTACATTGAATTTTCTATAGATTCTATTCTTACATATTTTTGAAATAATACAGATAAATTATTCAAATTTTTAAGTCAAGTTGCCTAACTTTGATTTTTTTGAATTTTTCACCACTTAAGTGCTTGTTTTTTCCATGATGATCCTGCACATACCCTTAACTAAAATATGCAAGAAATTTTTTTCCCAATGTTAAAAAATATAACTAAATGAACAATGAATTGAATGCAAAAATAACAAACTATTTTAGGAAACTACTTCTCAAATCTAACAACAAAAACAAAAATGCATATCATAAACTAAAAATCACTCAGAATTTTTGCTAAGAAAATCTATACGGTGAATAGTTCACCCTATGGTGAATGGGTCCTAGATTAGGGTTTTTTAAATTTAACTTTGTTTTTTTAAGTTTATCCTATGTGTTTATTGTTTCAGATCTATAACTAATAGTTTTGTAACAGATTTTCTAGATTTTAGGCTTCTAAATGCAATGTTGACTATTTTTGAATGATGAACAATGTGACTAAATTTAATGTGTAATATGAATCTACATGATTAAATGATGATCTCAATGTTAACACTAGACAAAAAAAACTTAGATAGACTGCACTTTTTATGATTTCTAGTGAATATAAGCATTGCAAACATGCAAATTAACCCCAAATGAAATGTTCACTAATGCAAGATTAAAGAACCCTAAATGAAAAGAAAATAATGGAAATATAATGCAAACTATTGTAAAACTAAGATCTAGGGTTTAAAGAACTCCAATTTTTAGAATGTTGTTGTACAAGGTTGAGTTCACCATAATGAAACATAGAAAAATTGGGTTAACAACCCTATTCTCCACTATTTCATTCAAGAAATGAGATCCAAACTATGAAGTGACTATCAACCCAAAAGGTGAGTAAAGTTTTGAATCAACAATTTCTCCTTTATGCAAGGATGGGGTGTGATCCAAACAACACTTTTAGGGAGAAGGATTTGAAGTAACAAAACAACTCTAAACCTAGATCTACAAAGTGAAATGAAAAGATTTAACATAAAAAAGAAGGAAATAATAAACTTTCTAGAAAAAATGAAAGTAATAAATTTTGCGCACCTATCAAAATTTGGTTTTTTTGCAACCCTAACAACGGCTCATTCGCCCTATGGAAAATGGATCCTAGTAGACTTTCTTGGGAGGTTCTAAATCAGAAATTGAAGCCTATAAACTATGAAAACATGTTGTCCTAATATCCCTAACAAGGACTCATTCACCCTATGGAAAATGGGTTCTAGTAGGCTCTTCTAAAAAACTCTAAATCTGAATTTGAGGTTCTAGACCTGCAATTCCTTCTTGTAACTTGAAATCCTGACTTTTAGATCTAGATCTAAACCAATAATCTACAAAAAAAAATTGATGTTTCTTGGTGGATAGGATTTTTCCTTGATCAAAACCCAAGTTTGGTGATTAAACCTTGATGATAAATAGAAATCTAAAACATTAAATGTGTGTTCAATCCTAATCTTAAGTGTGTCTAATATTAAGATCTCTAATGATGCAAAGAAACCCTACTCAATTGTGTTAGAATAGGATCCTAGAATGAAACATGGGCAATACAAAAGACCTGCTTTAGGAGATCTAAAATCCCCTCAATAAGTCATAAATCTAAATATACCTCTCTTTAGGCTGAAAATAAAATGATCATAGAAGATGGAATCACTTAGGAAAGAAGTCATTAGGCTTGGTTGAATCTCATGGTGCTTCTCCTAAAACCTAGAATCCATCATGATTATCTATAGGAATCTATCTTCACTCTTCAATAATGCTTGATCTTTGACAACAAAATGAGCTTGGAGACCTCCAAAAACACTATAATTCTGCTCCAAGACTTCCCTCTTGCTTGCTTCTTAAATGTGAATGCTTTCTATTAGGACTTGTACACTTGAAAATCTATGTCTAGGAAAAACTAAATGAAATTACCTTACATTTACACATAACTTAAGATTAATTCCTGAAATTCAAATATCACGAGCCAACATTGAATTATAGATTTGAAATCATTAAAATCCGACCAAAAACATATCCAAAAGAGGAGTCCTAAGTCTAAGTGGGGACACATTTTCCATAGGGCAAATGGGTCCTAGCTCACTTACCTAGGACACACTTTAGGTAATGTTAAATGTTATGTGAAAATAGGATCCTAGGACCTAGTCAGGACCCATTCACCATGTGGTAAATGGGTCCTATGTCACCTACCTAGGACACACACATTCTAAAATTAAGTGTTGTGAAATATCATTTATGAATTTCAAGTTTTATCTCTCAGAATTTGTATTTAATTAGGCTTGGATTTGATTTAAAGGGGCCAATTGAGGTAAATTAACCTCAAATTAATTAATAAATCTCTAGATTAGTTTGAAAGTGTAAAGATACACTTTACAATACCCTAAATAAGGCACAATTAAGTTTATTTTATTAAAAGGGCCTTAAACTTAATTTGAATGTATAAAACACATTACAACACTAAATCAAGGCAATATTAGGTTCATTTTGTTATTAATTATTCCCAAATTAAGTGTGAAAATGGGATACTTTTTTGGACACTACATTTGGAAAGCCCTATGCTAATGATATGTTTCCAAATAAAGCTCTATCATGATAAGGGCTTGTCCCCAAAGGTAATACAACAAACAACATAGAATATGAACACATAAAGGATCCATAGATTCGAGGTCCATATATGTCTTTGCTACAATGATATAATAGAGCTCATAACTAGAATCATTCCCCAAATACTCATGGAAAAATGAAAAAAATGGACAAATGACACAGAGAGAAAAAAAAACAACTTTTTGGGTCAACATGGAAGAGAACTAAATGTATCAACACCTTTCATCATCCCCAAAAGGAAAACGCAAGAAAAAAATAAAAGAAAAAAATTACAACATATAGAGGAATGGAGATATAAATAGAAGAATGTCACTACATATTTATTTCCTTTATATCCTTGCACCAACAAAGAAAAAAGGTTCATCCAAGAAAAAATCACAAACATAAAGGCATGCCAAATAGCACAACACAAGAGATCACATCACGTGTAAGAAAAAAAATAGAAAATATGAAACAAACATAAAGGATTATTGCACATGTGAGCCAACCTAAAGTAGATCATTTGTATCCCAATCTTGCTCATCATATAGGGAAGGTGGAAAACTATCCAATGGGACTAAAACAAGTGGTGTGTACTAGGAGCATCACCAAGTTCAACACATGGTGGATCACTCTCATCAAGAGGATCATCACAATTTCCCCCATCTAAACTTATAGACTTTAAAAACAACACATTAAGTTCATTATGCAATTGTTCATCAATTTTAGAAATTTCATCTTCATCATCCAAATTAATCACAATGTGAGGTTTTATGACAATGGTAGTTGTATGTTATTTTTTTACTTCTTATTTTAGTTCCACATTCTTGTTTTGGTGAAAGTTGTAATTCTTCTTGAGTTATTTGCATAGGTGTTTGATTATCATGTATTGTTTTATTCTTTTCCTCCAATTGAAGAGTAGTGGCATGACATCTACACCTACACTCTTTAGCATTTCAATTTCTTCTTGCACAATTTTCAATTTGTGATGGAGTAGGAGTAGGTTTCTTGATCATTGGTCTCTTTTCTTCCCTTAAGGGAGGAACTGAGGGAACCACTAGGGGTTGGGAAACCACTATCTCTTTAGGTCTATACACTTGTTTTACCTTTGGAGGCACAAAAGGAATCATTTGATTTTCTCTTAATATTTTATATGATATGGGTGGAGGAACTAAAAAATATTTACTTGATTACTTGGAAGAGATTTTACTTCAAGAATGGGTTCATCCACAACTAGTGGAGAAGGAGGAACAATTATAGTCTTCTCATTTTCAGGGATATTGGTAAGAGATAACTCTATTATGTGTTTTGCCTTAAAATTTTAGTATGATTTTAAAAATAAATCTCCATGAGGCTTAATAGGTTTCATAGGTTGAGGCCAAAATAAATCTAGTAAAAATTTTCCACGAGAGGACAACTTAAGATCAAACCCACTATGATGCACTATAAATATTTCATTTTCAAATGGGAACTTTATGCACTTGTGAATAACTGATGGGATGAAATTCATGGAGTGTATCCATGGGTAGCCTAAATTCACATTGAATTGGTCTAACATCAGGATGATGGAGAATGATACATCTAATTTTTTAGTCCAACTTTAAGATGAAGGGTGATTGAACCTATCATAGGGTGAGCAAAACCATCATGATTTTTCAACCATGCTTTTGATTATTCATAAAAATCTTGATAAATTTCATGCATGAAAAATAATTCCTCAGTGATCAGATTCTCTACACATAGGATCAATGAGTATCCCAGTTGTAGGCTTGTCATTAATACATTTGAGTGATATATAGAGGACCATCAGATGCATGTATGGATGTTTCAATAGGGGTGAATGTCATGTCGAGTAACAAAGTAGTTTAGCCCTTATGAGGTTGAACATCTATGAGAGTGAACATATCTTGTAGGCCATCCTCATCATCACTCTTATTATCATTATTACCATTATTCATGTCATCAGTCTTATCAACATTCATCTCATTATTCTTAACATCACAAGCTTGCATAAATTTGGATGAATGATTTGGTATTGGATTGGTAAAAATTTGCAAGTTTTAGATAGGTGGGGAAACAGACTTATTCCCTTGATCATTAACACTTCCCAACTAGATGTTAGAATTGATGAGGTATTGAACTTGATGTTTAAGACACATGCATTGTTATATATCATGTCCACTTGTGCGATGATATTGAAAAAATGCATTTTTATTGTAACTTGGAGGTAAAAGTTTGGTTGTGTCCATAGGTCTAATCAAAGATAACTAAATTAAGTTCTTGTTCAAAAATTATAACATGATCGAATGGAGGGAGTCAGGAAACTAGGTAAATTATCTATCTCATGATCTACATTGGTACAGGGTTAAACTTATGGTAGCAACTTGAGGTTCAATGCGGTTGTTTTTCTGAGCTATATATAACTTGATAAAGTTCGTGTGTTTCTTCTTGAATTGTTGATAGTTTTTTTGAGGTATGGATTAGGATTTATCAATAGGAGTTGATGAAGATGTCTCTTCATACTAACTAACTAAATTTTAATAATCATGAAGGGCCATAAATAGGTGTATAAAGGATGGATATTTCATCAACAAGATCTTATCCCTTATGCCAGTTTTCAAATTTCCAATGAACACTCTTTGAAAATCTGCATCAGGAAGAGTAAGAATGATTTGTGAGAAAACCAACTGATAGTGCCCTATAAAGTCTATTACCTTTTCATTTTTCCTTTGTTTGCATCACACTAGATTAGTTAGGGTAATCTTAGGACCAATGTGTACATGGAAATATTGGAGGAATGAATCAACAAGCTCATTGAAAGAGTGGATCGATTTATTTAGAAATGAACAAAACCATTCTAAATCCATGTCTTTCAATGACCTAGGAAAGATTTCAGTTAGGAGTTTATCTTCAAAAATGAAATCACTACACAGGGAAGTATATGTTGATATATGATTGTTAGGGTCTCCTTTACTATTATATTTGTCAAATCGGGGTATCTCTATGTTTTGTGGCATCGGTGTTTCTAATATTTCAAGTGACAATGGGCTTATTTTGACATATTGTAATGGTTGTCCATTTTGGTTTTAGTTTAATGTTGATATTTGATGTTGAAGTGAAGTTGCGTTTTGCAACAGTTGGTTAATGATCAACTCATTGGTTAATATTTTGAGAATTTGGTGAATATGGTGGGATTGTATATGTGCTTGGTAGACTACTATGTTGCAAATTTATGAGAGGGGATGAAACTTTAGGTGTTACATGTCATGTCCCAAAACCATAAGGATTTCCAATGGAAAGCCCTAATGTTGGAGTTATTCCAATGCTTTGTTGTATCGTTGAGGCAGTGGTTGGATTCGTGTGTGTGGGAATAGAGGCTATAGTTGTAGGGAAAGATATTTTATTTCCTCCTTGACTTTGAGTGTATCCCAAAGCTTGAGCACAACTATCCATTATAGGTACATCAACATCAAGTATGTGGGCTAGTCTATGCAAAACCTCTAATCCTTGAGAATCACTTATCAATTTTCTCATGTTATCTTTTACAGGTACCACTATCCCAGCTAGATATTCAGCACTCACGTACTCTTACAGTCCTAGATATTTTTCTAATTATTATAGTTTATCTTCAAGAACATGGGTAACACCAATCTCAGTATTCATAAAAGTGGGTGATTGTAAGGTTGTCATTGTTATGGTAGCATTAGGGATAGAGTTAAAAATGAGTTGAGTATTGAAAACACTTTGAATGAAAGAGTTAGAAGACTCGGGATCTATAGTGGATATAACAATAACACAGAAAGTCATTGTAAGTGTGGAATAAGTAATGAGTAAAATAACTAAAAACACTTCTTAATAAGACATCATATGAAAGATTCAGAAGCAATTAAACTAATTTAAAACAAGAATCTACTGAAAGCATCATATTGTTCCCTATCTCTAAATATTTTTCAGTCACAGAGCTCTCAAATTTGGTAAGCATTATGACTATTAAAATGCCAATCTAAAAAATGAGATGTTGCTAAATACAATAACGTAATCCTATATGATGATTGTTGAATGATATTGATGTAGCTATTGTAATCTAAATTGACATGGATATGATAAAAGGAAGCTACAATAAACTATGATGTGTCCATGATTATGATTCTATTGATGCTATGATTGCTATTGCTTGAATGCTTGATTTCTATTTTTGCAGGGTAAGATTGCACATAGTTCAGATTGGGATCCATTTCCTATTGAATGAGGTTGTATTTATAGATTCACGGTAGAAATTTTGCAAAGGGGCAGCACAACAAAGGCCTGGATTTAATCTAGAGGATTGAATGGTGAGAGATGAAGAAGCTTGAGCTGATCATGGGGATTGTTCCTCCCCATGAAAACATCAAGCCAAATGATGGGAAGAATCAGAGGAAGGAGACTGAGAGATTGATTTCCACTTTGTCTCCAATTTTTCTCCACAACTTTCCCATGAATGCTAGCTAAATTAATTAGATATAAAATATATAATTTTATTGGTGAGTGAATAGAGGAAAATTTGTCTTTATTTGAATAAATTGATTTATTCAAATTTAACAAAAAGAAGATATTTAATTAAAATGAAACAAATATTTGACATTTTCTTATTTAATAAAATGGGATATGATAATTAAATAAATCTTTATGATATTTTATTTAATTAAGAGGAAACATGACTTAGATAATTAGATAATACAAACTATTGAAGTTTCCTTATTTAATTAAGATAGAATAATTGAAAATTGAAGAATTTAGAAGAATGAACTTTAAATAAATATTTCTATTTATTTAATAGTAGATGAATTTAAGGGTAATTAATAAAATAAGTCATATTTAATTAATTAGATTATCCAGACCATTTTTAGGTGTATAAATTTTTCCCCTCTTTGAAGTGATGTGTTTACACATTGCTTCAAAGAAAATTTTTCTACTGCTGCCAATATTGATGAAAAAATTTCAATATACCCCAGACGTGCCCTAGACATTGATTTTAGCTGATGATGGCTATATGCCCCCTCAGGAGATAAATTGATGAATTTTTTTGAATTTTGAATTTTTGGAATTTTTCAAATTTTAATGATTTTTTGATGACTTGATGATGATTTGATGTTGAGTTGGTGTTGAAATAATTTATCTCCCAATAAAGAATGTAGAAATTTCCCCTATGATGAATTTGAATTAATCTCCCTTGAAAAAAACTAATTAATCCCACAAAAAATCTATCTTAAATAACCTATAAAAGGTCAAAAGGTCATTTTCAAACTCATTTGTGCATTTGAATTTGAAAAATTTGTGAGAGAGAGCAATTTGAGCAATTTGGAGCAAGATGCTAATCCCTTACCACACTCACCAGTTCGAGTGTGTGTGATGACATAACCACCCGACTACCTATGAACCTCTGATACATACCTGTAAGCCCCCTCGTTACTTAAGCATTTTTTGTTTTGTGCTTTTTTTCACATTTTTAATTTTATGTTTCTTTTAGTGCTTTTTCACCCTAATGTAGCACTCTAGACATCTGTTATAGTGCTTTTAATTCTTTAGTGCTTAGGCTAGATACTGTAGCGCTTAGATTATTTTTGCGCTTTTGAAGTTTTAGCGCCTTCGATAGGAATTTTAGTGCTTTTGACATTTGTTGTAGTGCTTTGATTGGTTTAGCGCGTCAACCCAATAAATTGGCATATTGACCCAATATAGTAGTGCTTCTGATGAAATGGCACTTTGATCGCCTGAAATAACATTTTTGACTAATGAAATGGTGCATGTAATGATTTAGCACTTTGAGCACCTGTTTTAGCACTTTTAAGTGTTTTAATGGCGCTTCTGATATTGTGGCTCATAGAAACTTTGTTTTAGCACATCCAAGTTAGATTGATAAAGTTTGTCAAATTTGTCTTTGATTTTGTTAATTTTGATCATGTCAGCTATTGGTTTGATATGATTTATGATCTTGATCAAGTAGATTATGTTCAACCTCATGATAGGCGAGGTCTGATGTTTGATTAATGGTAATTATCCTCATGATAGGTGAGGAATAATTATAGTTTGATTGACAAACCTCATGATAGGCGAGGTTGATTTGATTAAGTGACCTCATGATAGGTGAGGTTTGATGGTGTTTGATGATTGAACTCATGATAGGTGAGGTTCAATGATGTTTTCTCATGAGATTTGATCAAAATTATCACCAAGAGCTTATTAGGTTTGATAGGATAATTGATGTTTGATGTTTTGACAAAAAGTACTAACTTTGAATATTTTATGATGATAGGAGGCTTTGATGAAGCTCCAAATTAGAGAGCAATTTCCTCATTCTTTTGATTTGATACTAGAACTAGCTCAGCCTAAGATGGAAGTTATTGTACATTGTGGATTGTCTTCCTTATTAGAGATTCCCCAAATTAGGATTAATCAAGGTCTCCTAACAGCTATAGCAGAGAGGTGGCATAGTGAGCATGATACCTTCCACCTACCTACTGGCAAGATTACAATCACCCCTGAGGATGTCTAGCGGATTCTATGGATCCATGCTGTTGGTGATATTGTAGCATATGATTCATCAAAGCAGGGTGGGATTGATGCTCTTCAAAGAGTGTTTTAGGATGATACCATTGTTGCATATTGGATTATGTGGCATGAGATGGTAGATGCATATGCCACTTTTCCTATAGTACTTGTTGGCTTCATTGGAGGTTTCCTTTGTCATGATCGCAAGTCAAAGGGCTTTTCCATTGGTAGGGGCCATGTGCTAGAGAGCATGATTGTACACGGGATGAGATATGCTTGGGGCATGTGAATGCTTGCCCATTTGTATGATGATTTCCATTCAACCATTTATACTAGAGGTCAAAGTTTATTAGCCAGAGTCACTTTACTTCAGGTGTGGGTGTGGGAGCATATTGTTATCACACATCTAGTGATGGTGAGGCACCATCCTGCCAAGCAGCCTTATGTTCACATATATGCAAGTTGACTTACTCAACCTAGACTGGGTAAGTTAGATCATTAGCGCAGAGTATTGGATGATATGGAGACTGTGACATGGAATCCATATTTAGATTGTGAGCACTAGGACAATGATGATGTTCAATTGCCATTTTTTTGTCAATCATTTATTTTGATTGGTCGAACTCATTGGATTTTGGAGAGGTTTCTACTTAGATGAGTGCTTCATCAGTATAGTATTGTTCAGGGCATTCCCCAGGGTGTTTCCCATTATGCTCATTGATACATTGATTCTATAGATTGGGGGCTTGGCCTTTCCTATGATGTTTTTGTGCAAGAGTTTCAGGCTCTACAACCTCTTTTTTGGGAGATTCGTTCAAATATTGTTGAGCCACTAGTTATAGCAGATTATGTTGAGTATCTAGTGCTTCATCCATTTCCACGTATTACCATTCTCGATCTGAGCCAGCACCACTACCTACTGAGGAGGAGGTTACTATTGTACATCATTGCTGATAGAGGAGAGAGGAGGTTTGTGAGGAGGAGGTGGTGGTGGAGGAGGTCAAGAGCAGTGGTGATGAGGAGGGCAGTGGGGATGAGGAGGGTAATGGTGAGGAGGAGGGGACCAATGATGATGATGATAATGGTGATGATGATGAGGGGTATGGAGGTGGAGGACCAGATGTAGCCAGTGGGTTAGGTGTAGCTTTAGAGGAGTATATGTTGCCTCATAAGAGGAAAATAGTGGTAGCCTCTTTAGAGCAGCATGTGTAGCAGCAACAAACCCAGATAGCAAGTTTGTAGGTACAGGTATAGGCTTTACAGGGTCAACTGACTCAGGACTAGGGTTTATTGACACAGACAAAGGAATAGATGCAGGCATAGGCTTAGTCTCATACATAGGCCCTAGCATAGGTGCAAGCTCAGTTGGTTGCAACTCAAACACAGATTACAACATTGACAGTCGAGAGGGATGTCACTAGATTTACTGTAGAGGGGGCTTAGGCTGTAGCTGAGATATTACAAAGATTGGCAGATGGTACCATTGTAGTAGATTATATGTGAGAGTTTTTCTATGTTGGTCAAGAGGTAGAGTACTACAAAGGTAAATTTTATGATGTTGTTCCTTCAGAGTAGAGGGTGAGCTATTAGCACTCCTAATCTAGTAGGACTCGTACTAGGACTGTCAGTGCTGGTGTGACAGCCTCTTTTGAGAGACCTGAGGGATCCTAGTACATTTGGTGGTGGTGGAGGGACTGGTCCTGAGATGCCTGCACCGTCTGGAGCTAGCACCACATAGTTTCATGATTGTACCCTCTCTTGTATTTTGAGATGTGACATATACTCTGATTACAGCCATTTTTGATGATATATATTTCTTCATTTTAGACATCATTGTATACTTGACATTATGATTTTGAGATCTATATAATATGCATTGGATTTTATCAATCTATTATGTGTTGTATATGATTCTATGATGGATGCATTTATTTCCTATGTTCTATATGTCATTTGATGATCTATACATTTATGAGGTTATGGATGTAGTTTTATAATCATGGTGATATGCAATGATTTATGATGTTCTACTTATGATGTGCATAATGATGATGTATGGATGCATGATGTATGGATACATGATGTATATTATAATGTACTTATATATATGATTATGGATGTGATGGTTTAAATTATTTATGATGTGTGATGTAAATAGGATTTTTTCACTTGTATTCTTGTGTAAATGGAAATATATGGTGTAATAAATAGATAAAAATGATGTATGATATGTATGATATGACGAATATATGTGAATGGAAATGCAACTGCATGATGTAATAAGTGGATGAAAATGATGTATGATATATGATGTGTTGAATGGACTATGATATGTAATATGATTGATGGACGAATGAAAATGCAATTATAGAGATTTATTTTTGAGAATTTCTTATGCAATTTTATGACTTGTGTTATGAGAAATATGATATGATAAATGCAAATTATTTGATTTAAATGGATGAATGATGAAATGATAAAATAAATGTTTTCTAATGTATGTAATGAAAATGATTATGTATTTTTTTGAGAAATGATGATTCTTTTGTGAATGTCAAGTATACAATTCATAATGAGAAAAGATAATCATTCTTCAGAATTGGTTACCCTTCTATGTAACAAATACTCTATAGATGTAAAACTATTATGAGTGCAATCTATTTTTACCATGAAAATCTACATGCAAACATTGGCATCTTAATAGTAATTTTATTGTGCTTTGTATCATCATAGAGCTTTAAAAATGTTGAAAGTGAGTACAAGCATCAATGGTATAATTTAGACCATGATGACCTAACTACTACTTCCATGATTTTTTATATTGCAAGTGAACACAAACATCTAGGTATAATTAAACCGACATGACCTTAGCGTTTCTTGTGTAAATAGACAACAATCAATCATTTTCTTATGTGAATTCGAATTTCATCAGTGATGCTTTGTAGAGCACGTCTCACGATAATTCACACAGTAAATATGATTAATTCATAGACAACAGACAAAGAAAAATACCATTCTCTTTCCTAGACTCTTTAGTTCAATACATCATCAAGTTGCTCCAAAGAAATGATAACAAAGATCAAAGTACAACATATCCAACCTTTGCTTAAAGTATTTCAACCATTATTTAGATTAGATCATCCATTTTGATTTTATGATGTTTTTGTGATTTTCGAGATTTTGACCAAAAACCTAACCTAAAGACCTATCCTAGGGGCCTCAGGGGCTAATCAATGATTAGCCTTGCCTACGTTATACACATAGAGACCACATAGTTTGATTGAGACAAACTTTGTTTTTGACTTTTTGAGACTGAATTTTTAAATTATTTTTTGGATTTTTGTTGTGATATGGATGTCCAATGTGTTTTAGTTGGTGATTGATGTTTCATGTTGGGTTGTGTTTTGATCATTGGTTTTGTTGATTTTTTCTTCTTGTTGTTTGTCCATTTGGTTAAGCTCGATATTTATTTCCCCCAGTGAGGTCCAGATGTTTCCCCCAAGCTAGGGTGAGACATGACCACTTGCAATGATATGATAATGGATGTAAAATGATGGTGAAAGTTAATGACCATGTCATTCATCTAATAGATGGAAAAGCTAGCTTAAATCACAAATAGTGCCTGTTTCTAAGTTTTCACTACATGTTTTTATTGCACTTTTTCAATCTTTTTGATTTTTTTGTATTTTTCTCTTTTCTATTTTTTCTTTTATTTTTCTATCACCAAGACACCTATTTGTAGGCTTTCATCAAGGTAACCATTTTAAAACCTAATATGTGCACTAGGTGACTTAGGTGTAGAACTTTATGAGATGGATACTATTGATAGGTTCATAAAACAGATCCTCTTTAGGTGCAAATAGTTGATATGCTCCAAATCCATAAACTGATATGATGATGAAGGGACCTAGCCAGTTAGGTTCAAACTTCCCTTTCTGTTCTATGTCCTGTTGATTTCTAAGGTTTTGCTTTAGGACCAAGTCACCAAACTGAAAGACTCTAGGTTTTACCCTATGATTGTAGCTCCTAGACATCCTCTATTGGTATGCTTTCAAATGGTTTACAGCTTGTTGATGACATTCATCCAACAATTCCAGTTCTTGTAGTCTAGAGACTCTATAATCCTCATTTGTAATTATACCCTTTAGTGAGACACAGAGTGATGGTATCTCTACCTCAATTGGTAAGATGGCCTTTGATCCATATACCAAGGCATATGGTGTAGCTCTTGTACATGTTCTAAAGCTAGTTTGGTATGCCCATAGTGCAGGATTTAGTTGAACATGCCAATCACATCCAACATCATTAACCATTTTCTTTAGTATTTTAAGAATTGTCTTGTTTGAGGCTTCTGCTTGGACATTTCCTTGATGGTAGTATAGTGTTGAGAAATGATGTTGGATATGGAACTTCTCACACAGTTCCTGGACATCCTAGTTTTTAAAAGGTCTCCCATTGTTTGTTACTATGGATTGGGGAATTCCATATCTATAGATGAAGTAGTTCAATATGAAAGACGAGATCTATTTTCTTGTGATTTTTGTTAAAGGAACACCTTCTATCCATTTTGTAAAGTACTTCATTGTTGTGATTATAAATTTGTGCCCATTGGATGAAGATAGATTTATCTTTCCTACCAGGTCCAGTCCCCACTAACAAAAGGGACATGTTGATGTAAACGGATGCAATTTTTTCACTGGTGCATGAATTAAGTTACCATGGATCTAACATTTCTAGCACTTCTTAAAAAAATGATAGGACTCCATCTCCATATTCAGCTAGTAATATCCCAAACGAAGGAGTTTCTTTGCTAAGGTTGCTCTGCTTGAATGAGTTCCACAAATACCTTCATGAACCTCACGTAAAGCTTTCTCATACTTTTCATGTTCAAGGAACCGAAGAAGATTACCATCTAGACCTCAATGCTAAAGTATGTCAGCAATTAATGTATGTCGTGCAGATTGGCAAATGAAGTTGCATTTTTGGTTTTTGGAAACATTAGAAGGAAGGATATTATCTTTCAGGTAAGCATAGGTCTTTCCATAAATGGAGGATTCAACATCAACTAAATGGCATATGGTTTGAGATTTTGGGCTATCATAGGTAGGATTAGACACTTGTTCTACCATAAACTCATAACAACCTCATTTTTTTGGCAATTGTAAAAGAGAAGCAATTGTAGCCATAGCATCTACAACTTTGTTTTCTACCCTAGGAATTTGTTCAAAATTGATATCTACAAAGTAATTTTTTAGCTCATCTATCATCTTCTTGTATGGCATCAACTTTTCATCCTTTGTTAGATATTCATCATTTACCTAATAAATAACTAGCTGTGAATCACCATATACTTGTAGTTCTTTGATATTCCATTCGACTGCCACTTTCATACCAATAATCAAAGCCTCATACTCAACTACATTATTGGTACATGGAAACATTAGTCTATAGGAATTTGGGATGGTGTGTCCTTCAGGTGTAATAAATAGAATTCCCGCACCAAACCCATGTTGTGTATATGACCCATCAAAATAAAGCCTCCATTATTCTGTGGTAATAGTCATAATGTCTCCATCAGGAAATTCAATGAGCATTGGATGATTATTTAGTAAAGGAGCTTCAACTAATTGTTCAGCTATCACCTATCCCTTCATGGCTCTTCGGTCTATGCACTGGATTTCAAACTCACTTAAGTTCATGACCCACTTTGCTAGTCTCCCTATTAGAGTAGCTTTGTTGAGTAGATATTTTAATGGATCAATCTTTGTTATGAGTTAAATTGTATGAGTCAACATGTAGTGTCATAACTGCTAGGTTACAAATGCCACTACCAAACAAGATTTCTCTATGAATTTGTAATTTATTTCATAACCATTGAGAGTCATGTTGATATAATAAATAGCTTGTTCCTTTCCCTCAGAATCTTCCTGTGCTAATAGAGCTCCTAAAGAAATGTTTGTTGTTGCGATATATAGTAACAATGGTCTCACTGTTACAAGTGGCATGAGTATGGGAGGTGACATCAAATATTACTTTATTTGATTAAAAAAAAATTGCATTCTTGATCCCACTTAACGAGACATTCTTATGAAGTAGCTGATTGAATGGATGGATTTTGTCTACTAATTAGGAGATCAATCTCTTGATTAATTGTAGCCTACCTTGTAGAAACCGTAGTTGACTGATATTCTTAGGCGATGGCATCTCCATTATTGTTTTGACCTTAGCCAAATCCACTTTGATACCTTTTTCTAAAACTATGTATATGAGGAGCTTTGTTGATGTAACCCCAAACACACATTTCGTAGGGTTCAATTTGACATTGAACTTCTCTAGTCTAGTAAAAAAATTTCCAAGGATCTCTAGATGTCCTTCTCTAGTGTATTATTTTTCCAATATATCATCCACATAATCTTCCATAAAAGTATACATCATGTCATGGAAAATAGTGATCATTGCATTTTGGTATGTTGTGCCTACATTTTTCAGCCCAAAGGGCATGGCATTCCAACAAAATGTGCCCCAAGGATAGGTGAATGTTGTATTTTCCTGATCTTCGGGTGCTATCTTGATTTGGTTGTACCCTGAGAAACCATCCATTAATGACAACATGGCATGTTTTTTTGTTACATCTACAATAATTTCAATGCTCGGTAAAGGAAAATCATCCTTCAGACATGCCTTATTTAGATCTCTGAAAACAATGCATATTTTGATACTATTATTTGGTTTCAATATAGGTACAATATTTGAAATCCACTCAACATAGTCGATAGACCTAATGAATCCTGCATCTAACAACTTTTTCAGCTCAGCCTTTACCATCAATGCAATGCGTGGATGCATTTTCCTTAGTTTTTACTTGACTGGTTTGATTCTGGATGGTAGAGATAGATGATGCATCAGGAGATCTAGATCTAATCCTGGCATATCATAATAAGACCAAGAAAAATGGATATGTCGATCTTCAAACAATTTGGTGAATTCAGGCTTCTCCTATTCTGTCATAGATGATGCCAGATGTAAAACAAAATCCCTTTCTGTTGTTCCAAGATTTATGGACTGTGTAGGCTCCACCAGTACTGATGATGTATCATGGTAATGCTCTAGAAGGTTGTCAAATCTCCCATATTTTAGTGCCTTAGAAATATTTTCAATGTTAGATATGTTCTTTATTTTTTCTTTTCAAAGATCTAATGCTACCATTGAATAGTTTTCGCCATTAGATCCATTATTCCTATTGTCAATTTTGTAGCTAGAAATTTGACACCCTCCTGATTTGAAGTTTCATTATGAGTGTTATGGGTAGAACTTGTATCAGGTGTGTCACTGTAAAGAAAAGTTATGATGCCATCATCATTTGAAAAGACTGGTATATTAATAGGTTCAGTTTGTTCCCAGTCAATAAGTTCAAGATGCATCAAGGGTAAAAAGTCCTCAGGTTGAGTAAGGTTGACAGAAGTAAGGGTTCCAATAGCCATGTGGTCAAAATTGTCAGTGGGAAGGTCGAGGTCTATGATATTACTCTCCTCCAAGTCATCTATCTCACTCAATGTTTGTTCATGCTCACTTGAGTCATCGATATTTGGTGATCCCAATACAAGTGGTCTATTCCTAAACTTTGTCCCTCCTCTCGTGTGGGTGTATATTCTTTTATGAAATCAATGTGATTGTCAGTGTATGATGTTGCAAATAAAATATCCCATTCATACTCATTAGAATCTGTTTCAGAACCATCCCTCATTCGAAGAATCCTTTCTACCACTTTCTAAGTTACTTCTTCTTTTGATTCCCCTATATATCCTAATCTTGTTTTGTCCTTAGGATGAAGTGTCAGAGGTTGAATACTTTCTATAATTCCATCTTTTCTTTTTCCAATTGGTCCTTTCCCTTCATAGCCCATTTTCTCTAAGATATCCTTTTCTTTTCCATATTCATTTGTCCTTATGTTGATATTTGTTGATGTTGAATCTTCTTCATCTTTGTAGAGCCAATTGAGAATGGTCATGTCTTCTAATTCATCTTCTAGAGTATCTGCTTTTACAAACCTTTCATCTAGAACTGTGGTAGGTTGTGATGATCGTTGTGTGTTTGTTGTGGCTTTTCCATATGATTTTGGAGATGGAAGAAATTGTGAAAGACACAAAGACTAATCAATGGAATATTCTCCCAAGCCCTTGTCTTTTAACTGGATCTTGTTTGTAAATTGTTGTGATAGAGTATTTAGAGGACCTTCATTGTTTGATAAAGTTGAGTCAGCAATAGTTGTTTCCTTTGCTTGCTCCTTTTTTTCAACCCATTTGGATATAAAATTTTGTTTCTTTTCACCACTAGATGAAGTAGAAGTGTTGGCTTCTCTATTGTGGGGCACCAAAGTGTCTTGAGTTGCTTTAAGCATGTTACAAGTTTTGGGATTATTTTAGTTAGCTGAAATAGTGACCTCTTGTCCATTGACAAGAAATTTCAAACATGGATCATGATATGTTGAAGGTTTTGCTTGCATTTCATGAATCCATGGACATCCCAAGAGTATGTTATATGTTAGCTCTTTTTCTAACACTTGGAAAACTCTATTCTTGACAATCGGTTCCACTAAAATTGGTAGTACAATCAGCCCCTTGGAAGACCTTTCCTCTTCATCATATTTTTTTATTGTTATCTTTCTTCTGGCATCAATGGCATTGTCAAAATAACCTAGTGCACAAATTAGTTTTAAAGTACAAATATTTAATCCAGCTCTGCCATCTATTAAGACATGCTTGACATTGTGTTTATGGATTAAAACCTCTATATGCAAGGTCTCATTATGTGGGTGATTTAGTCACACATCATCTTGTTTAGAGAATGACAGACAATGAGGTGTGGTCAGATGTCCCACCATAGCTTGAAATTGACAAACACCCAAATTATTGGGTACTATAGTGGCCACTAAAGTCTGTTCCAAAACCTCCTTATGTGATGGTGAAATATTAAGTTCCAATATGGATATCTATGCTGGTATCTTTTATAGTTGATCCACAATGTTGTATTGATTTGATGGGGGGGTAGTGGTTTTTGATGAAACTCCTTTTGGTATCACTTTGGATTGCCCCCTTTTCGTTACATTGAATGGTTGATAGTCTTGTCTTTCCCTAATTTTTATGATGTTGATTTGGTTGTCAGATGTGTTTATGTTTGGGATCACGTTTAGGGACACAATGTCATTGATGTTAATTTTATTTTTTTTATTATCAATGACCTTATTTTTCTTAACCTCGAAGATGCAATGGATGGTGTTGTCATAAATATAGTTTACACTTTTTCCTTTATTGTTCGAAGAAGATTCTCCTTTTTCGTAATTAGGTAAAGGATTTTTAAATGCACTATGATCGTTGTTTGTTTGATGTTCTTCGACAAACACCTTCTTTGCTTCAATCAAGATTGTATTAGATGTTTTAATTGCATACGGTCATTTGTTTTATGTCCTTTATTTTTATGAAATTTGCAATAATCAACATCATTCCACCAAGATGGTTTCACTTTCAGTTCCCAATTTCATGCTTCTAGTAGAGTAATAAGTCTATTTGCAATAATCTCTCTCATTTTTTATTCCAAGGTTTTTCCTAATGGTGTAAATCTTCATCGATTGGATTGCCTTTGATATGATGTTGGTCAAGATTCTCCATTGTTTGGGTTGTTTTTTTGAGTGGTACCTTGATTGTTGTTATGGATATCATTTTGATTCATCTTTACAGTAATTGTCATCAAATTGAATACTGGTTTCATATTTTATGTGTCAGTTGTAGCATCATTTTTTCCAATATTTCTATTTTTCTACCAAAATTTAGGTTTATCATTGTTTCCATAGTGATTTGAGGAATTTGCATTGTTTGATGTATCATTGTAATGTTTAATCACTCCTCTTTTGACTAAGGCTTCTTTGATTTTAAGCTTGTTCTCAATCACCTTTTCAAATGTCGGGGGATATTGTAGTTCCAGTCTATAACTCATGTCATCATTTAAGTTGTCAATAACTAATTCAATCTTTTCCTCTTTAGGTATAGATCGAGGATATCTAGCGAACAACTTTTTCCAATGTTGTAGAAATGATAGGAATGTCTCACACAAGTCTTTTGTTTCATGTTGTACAGATCTTTTATGGTTTTGTCATGTTGAATGTTGAAGGAGAATTGTGAGATGAATTTGTTGACTAGTTCTTCAAAGGATTGAATCCTTGGTTGTAATTTGGAGAACAATTCCATATAGTGACCTCCTAAGCTCCTTGGAAATAACCTCATTAGATAAGTGTCCTCTTGTGCAAACTCTAAACTCATGGTTCTGAATTCCCTCACATGGTCAGTTGGATCTATTTTTCCATTGTACTTGTCATATTTGGGGAGTTCAAAATGTCTTAGAAATGATATCATGTCTACACTTGGATGAAAGGGATAACCTGGAAAAATGTCCTATAATGAATACCTCTTTGTGGTTCCCTTTTGCATATCTTCAAAAAAAAATTGTAAAGTTTGCATTTGAGATGTTAGAGAAACCACTTAATCTATTTCTTGTGTGTGGTTTGGTTTAGTTTCATTTGTTCTAGGTGTTTCCTTTAATCAATTATTGTTAAAATATTTCAGAAGTTTTCCACCTAATTCTGCTAGCATCAAGAGCTATTTTTCCATGTCTTGTTCCAAAGACTTTTTCCATGAATTTGTGAAAACTTGGATCTTGTTGGGAATTTTTTATATCCTCTTGAGTTATTTCATTGGTATCATTTTGATGGAATCTGTGAAAGGGGTTTTCTTCATCCATGATGTTTGTTGTTTCAATTTCCTTCTCTCTAAGTTTTTGTCTTTGTAACCTTGTCAAGATTGGCATACAAGTATTTGTTATTTTCATTAAACTTTGATCTTCTGTGTTTGGATTAGTGTTAATTGGATTTAAACAAAGTCAAGTAGAATGATATATTCTATTGATGAGACCAAGTTAAAAATATAATATTTTGTTTCGTTTCATGATTGCAAGATGTCAAAATCCTTATGAGGAAACTTGACTCAATAATCAAGATTTTTGTTTTGATAATTGGACACTTTGTAGCTTACAAGATCTAGGTTTAAGTTGAAAAGAATTTTGACTTGTAAGAACCTATTATGTTTCAGGTTTAAGACATTGTCTAGACTGTAAAAATGTTTGTCTGATCAAAACCCAAGATTCTGATGCCAACAATTTGACAGAAGTTTCTACAAGCTCTCTATTTTTTTGTTCTGTGGATGTGTTATTATAGAGAGTAGAAGTGCTAAAAAAAACTACTGATGTGCTAAAATTTATGGTAATTTTTTTTTTTGAAATAGGGTAGAAGTGCTAAAACAAACTATGGATGTGCTATTATACTAGTAAATTTCTTGATACTGGCAAGTTTCATTACAGTTCATAGAATCACTACAAGATTTGTTAGATGTGATAAAACAAACTTTAGATGCACTATTTCAATTGTGGATACACTAAAAGATAGCATGGAAGTGCTAAAACAAACTGTTTAAGTGCT
Source organism: Sequoia sempervirens (assembly GCA_007258455.2). Taxonomy (NCBI): domain Eukaryota; kingdom Viridiplantae; phylum Streptophyta; class Pinopsida; order Cupressales; family Cupressaceae; genus Sequoia; species Sequoia sempervirens. Next base: position 65,088,880 of record VDFB02252616.1, read on the forward strand.
ATAATATTGAATTTCTAACACTGGATATTTTTTGTTACAATCGGTAGATGTGCTACAAAATTTGTCAGAAGTGCTAAAATAGACTGCAAATGCATTATTTGAATTTTGGATGCACTAAAAGATAGTGTAGAAGTGCTAAAATAGGTTGTGTAAGTGTTATTTTGGGACTCCACAGTGTTGTCTAATTTTCTTCTCCATGAAGAGTGATTTTTTTAGATTTTTGGTATTTTGACAAGATACCTCTATTGGTAACTCTCTGATTTTGGATGATAAACCTAATGTTTCCAAGATTTTCCTCTATTGTAAAAATTGATCCAGCCTGTTGGAATATTGTATTACTGGTTGTGGGATGAAATACTAACGAATGGATCAACTATTATTATGTTTTTGTGAAAGAGCTCTTCATTGAAATTAAGCTTATGAACATAGAGGCTCTAAGGAAAAATCATCAGTATATCCCCTAGAAAAGTTGTGATACCTATGGATAAAAGTTCTATCTTCCAACAAAAATTCTATACTTTGATACAAGAAGCGTCTTCTTTTCAAAAAAAAATTGTAGCTAAGTTGCTTCTTTGGTTTCTTTATGAGATTTTTGTGAGGGAATTATTGACAAACGTTGTGGATTTCCAATCTCTAATCATAAATTTCATAGTTTGATTTTGACTGAATCTTTGTGTTTTTTCTGGATGATCTTTATTTGGACTAATGATTTGAAAACATAGCAAGAAATTGTAAAACAATTGTTTTTAAGTCCTAGAATCTAAACAATAAGTATATGTTCAAGAATCAAACATTATCCTTCTTGATTTCCACAAGTTTTTAACAAAGAATACACTTCAAGAAGACTCACTCCTAAGGTCAAAAGGTTATCATTATACTCAAACAACCCACATCTTAAAATTGCGTTGACTCACATAGTCGTGTCACCCCCTAGAGGGTGCTCATGTTTTTATCTTTTCTAGGCGCGTACTCAAAGTTAGATTTCTCGATCCCTTGAGAAAACGGTCCTTGGAAATTATATCGTGAGCGTCTTGGGGGCAGATTCTTCCCTCCCCTTACATCGTTGAGTATTACAATGTTCAAAAATTGACAAGTTGGATTCTACACTATGGTTCATAGATACGGTTTATGTTTGGAGTGGAAAATGATAAACTCCCTCAAGATACCTCCCAATCTATAGAACAAATATTTTTGGGATGGTTATCTTGCATACTTTCGGTAAATGTGGGTTTCCCCAGATTCACTTTTATTTTATAGTGGGTTGAAAAACCTAGCTTTGGTTTGTTCCCACTCAGGTCGTTCCCATAGGGTGAGTACTTTTTCCCACTACAGCAGGCCTTATAAAGGATTTAACAAAGCATGAATTGCATGAAAGTAAAGGATGAGTCTGGCATTTTGACCACCTAGTTAAGGGGAGAGCATAGGCCTATCACCGTGCAATCATGGTAATCAATGTTCAATTTTAAAGCCCAAATGACAATTTTCTATTCTATGTGAAGATATTGCTTCACAAAAGACATGATGTTAATTTTTAACTAAAATAGAAAATGTATGACTACCCTAGGATTGATATATTTTAATCCAAATGACTAACCTAGGATTGGTTCATTTTAGTCCAAATGTAAAAACATGAAGTTACTGGTTGCAGTCACGTTGGATCCAGAGAACAAGTTGTAGAAGCGCTATAACAAAGGTCATAAGCACCACCTAATTGATCAGAAGCGATGTAGAAATGATTGGAAGCATTGCAGAATTCATCAGAAGCACTACATAATTTGTCAAAAGTGTTGAAACATGATTGATCATGGAACAGTCAAACCATACTGGAAGCCTCTAGTGGATGCACTAAAATAGTCTACCAAAGCACTAAATTTTTCATTGGATGTACTAAAATAGTCAGAAGTGCTAAAAATTTCAATGTATGCACTACAAAATCACTTGGTCATGCAAAAAGAAAACACGCTTGAATCTTGTATGAACACTTTTCAGAAAAATTGTTAAAATATGGGGTTAGGGCCCCACGGTGGGTGCCAAAATGTAAGTGTGGAATAAGTACTGAGTAAAATAACTGAAAATACTTCTTAATAATACATTATATCAAATATTCAAAAGCAATTAAGCTAATTTAAAACAAGAATCTATTGAAAGCATCATAGTGTTCCCTATCTCTAAAGATTTATTAAGTCATGGGGCTCATAGATTTGGTAAGCATTGTGACTGTTAAAATTCCAATCTAAAGAATGAGATGTTCCTAAATGCAATAATGTAATCCTATATGATGATTCTTGAATCAAATTGATGCAACTACTATAATCTAAATTGGCATGGATATGACAAAAGGGAGCTACAGTAAAACTATGATACATCCATGATTATGATTCTATTGATGCTATGATTGCTATTGCTTGAATGCTTGATTGTTATTTTTGTAGAGTAAGATTGCACAAATTTCATATTATGATCCATTTCTTGTTGAATGAGGTTGTATTTATAGATTCATGGCAGAAATTTTGTGAAGGGGAAACACAACAAAGGCCTAGATTTAATCTAGTGGATTGAATGGTGAGAGATGAAGAAGCTTGATCTAATCATGGGGATTGTTCCTCCCCATGAAAACATCAGGCCAGATGATAGGAAGAATCAAAGGAAGGAGATTGAGAGATTGATTTCCAATTTGTCTCCACAAATTTCCTGTGAATGCCAGTTGAATTAATTAGATATAAAATATCTAATTTTATTGGTGAGTGAATAGAGGAAAATTTATCTTTATTTGAATAAATTGATTTATTCAAATTTAACAAAAAGAAGATATTTAATTAAATGAAACAAATACTTGACATTTGCTTATTTAATAAAAAGGGATATGATAACTACATAAATATTTATGATATTTTATTTAATTAAGAGGAAACATGACTTAGATAATTAAATAATACAAACTATTGAAGTTTGCTTATTTAATTAAGATAAAATAATTTAAAATTGAAGAATTTAGAAGAATGAACTATAAATAAATTTATTTCTATTTATTTAATAGTAGATGAATTTAAGGGTAATTAATCAAATAAGTTGTATTTAATTAATTAGATTATCTAAACCATTTTTAGGTGTATATAGTCATAATTCTACTACATCTCACTAAGTATTGGCAATAGGACAACAAGTTGTGAAGCTCATGCAAGTTTCAAAACACAAAGTGTACCCAAGATGAACACTAAATTGTTAAATAACCACAACAAAACTCTCAGAAACATAATTCAGACAACAAAAGTAGATAGAGAATACAAAAATAAATATATGTGTCAAAGTTAATTGAGCCAAAAGTAGGATAGAGGTGCCCAAGGGCATCTATGTCCTAGGAAATTTTTCCAAAAATTCAAAGTCTAACTGTGTGTAATTTTGCTTAAGGATTCTAGGTTTGATTGCAGACAGGTCTAACAATAAATGTGTTTCTAGAATCTACTCAATTTATGCTAATGAGGTTCAAAATACAAATGTGCAAAAATGTTGAAAAATATTTAACAATTTTGAATACAATTTATAGATCTAAAATATAATAATTGACTAATTTGAAGATATAGAAGTTTGAAAATGATGTTTTTGATGCAATTTTGATACTAAACAATGCAAGTTTTTTCACTTATTAAGCTATATGAGAGATTCCTAAATGAATACAATTAAGAACTCCAAAAAAAAGATCTACAAGCAAACACGTATTGAAAAAAGAGATAGAGAAGTTTGAAAAAGTTTGTTGATCCAAGTGTAGTAGGATAGAGACACCCAAGGGAATTTGTGTCCTTGATAGAGTTTCTAAAAATTAAAAAACTAAATGTTTATTAAAATATCTAACTGCTCTATTTTTGTGTGCAAATAGGTCTACGATTGAGTATTTTTCTAGAATTTGCTTAATTTAAGACAATGTGGCCTAAATGCAAATGTGTAACAATTCTTGAACAGAAAATGAATGCAATTTTTAATATAGATCTAATCTAAATAACTAAAATAAACCTTAATGCAACCTATAATGCAATATGATTGTAATTTTTTGAATTTTTATGTCTTTTAGGATATAAAAATGAAACCCTAAATGAGAAATGTAAAACAATGTGATGCAAAACTTAGATCTAGGGTGAACTTCAAAAGGCATATAATGTTAATAGGTCAAGTTCACCAAAATCAAACAAAGAAAAATAGAACCCTAGGTCTAATGTGTAAACCTAGGATTCAAATTTTGTGTGTGTGTTTTTTTGGGGTATTTTTCTAATATTTCATTAAGATAGATATCAACAAGGTGTTTAGATTGACTTTCAAACATGAAGGTGAGACAATCAAACTTGGACCTATATCTTTTAGAGTCTTGGAATGAATTGGAATTGATTTTCCTTGATTAACCTAATTATACTATGTTCCCTAATATGAAAAATGTAAGATATTGACAATTAACAAATTGAAACACATATTTCTTGGCAGATCTAGGAAGGGTAGAATGTTGTGTTCCTATCTTGAAAGTTTGGTGCTAGTCAGAATATGAGGACAAAGTCTCCCAAGTTCAATACATTCCTTGTAGGGGTTTCGAGCTCTACTTTTACATTCTGCTAATGGTAGATCTGAGATCCATGTTTCCACTTGTAGACTTGTTAGATCACTATTGAACAATTATGTAAGTTTATATGAATTGGTAAGGTGTAGGGATTTGAATACAAAAATGTATAAATAGTCTTCAAGATTCCTTTAATCTTCTCCAAACCTAAAATCTATACATTCAACAAGAGAAGAATTGTTGTTCCATTTAGGGGCTTTCCTTAGTCAAACTCTGTGTTAGTTTTTTTACTTCCACAATGGCAATGTCAATGATAGGAAAGATAAATGATATGAAGGAATGATGAATCAAAAAAGTGTTGCAAGTCACCACCCTTCAATGGCTTCCTTGAAGGACTGAAGTCATGCACATCATGTCAAGGTCGTGAATCTTGTTTTCTTGATCACTTGAATTGCTTGGAGACCTACAACAAGGGTTAGCCTTCACAAACATCGATAACATAAACATGCATAAACTCACATAGGATTTTATGTGATATTAGTATCTTGAATTGGTACAATAAAGCTCTGAAATGTTGCTCATGACTTGCTCTCAATATTCACTTATTGCTAGATAATGCGTGTTAATGCTAGATCTTGTTAGATTTCAAATAATGCAATAACTAGGTATTTATAGGAATTTATTCAATTTCCCACAAATTAGATCTCAATAGTGGGTATGTGTAGGATCATCATGGAAAAATAGGCCCTTAAGTGTCAATGAAAATTCAAAAAAAATAAAGTTAGGCAACTTGATGTAAAAATTTGAATAAGTTATCTATATTATTTCAAAAATATGTAAGAATAGAATTTGTAGAAAATTGAATGTAGTTTCTAAACTACTAGGTTTTTTTTTTCAAATCTATTTGGTGAAATTTTGAAATTTCAATGTAGTAGCACTTAAATTTCAGGAAAAAATAAGAAGTAGGTGTATGTCTGACCACCCTAACCACAATAAAATGATAATACTTTTTTATAATATTTTAGATATAAGTAGAGGACTCATGTCCTAATGTGATGCATTTTTTAATTTTTGTCCAAATAAATAATTAATTATATTTTTTATTACAACTTTAAAAATTATAAAAATTTGTATGTCTAACCACCTTAACTTGGTCAAAACTTCATGAAATTCATTTTTTTAATCCTATAGATGTGAAGCATAGAATGTAACACATGTTTTGGATTCAAAAAATGTGATACCATTTGAAATCTAGATGTTTTTCAATCAACCTATCAATCAAGACTTTAGTGTAATTCAAATAAAAAATGAATAATAAGTATTTATTAAATTTAAAATAAACCATAATTTATATTGGTGGAAAGTTGAGAATCTCCTTTAAAACCCTTTTGTTTCATCAATTTTGGGTAAAAAAAAAGTCGTCAGCCACATACCCTACACATACCCATCATGATCCTGCACATACCCTAGCTAACATTTGTAATTTGAATTTCAAATGTTAAAATTTTGACATCAACATATTCAAATTTCAAAAAAATAGTGGGATTCAAACACCCAAGGGCATCCTAGTCCTAGCCCTATTTTTAAGAAAATAGGATTTCGGCGCAAGACATTAAAGAAAGGAATTTGTTCCATGCTTATAATTTCTTGAAAAATAGTAAAAATAGGTAATAATGCATAATTTGGGAAATTAGGGACTTAATTAGGCTCAATAATTTAGGGGGATAAAACATAGTGTGAAATTATCAAGGGTGACAATTTACGATGCTACAACCCATATTAAAAGCATGCATAGTGTCTAGCTTAGGCATATGCCTCATATATGCATAATGTGAATAATGTCATACACCACATATACATAATGAGATTATACTGCATGAATTACATATCAATATTGTGACTATCTTAAGTACCCAAAATATATACATGATGTGAATAAATTAACCTCACAAGTACACATAGTAACCAACTAGCAAAAAGTAAAATTAGTCGCAACCTTGTTGCAAGCATCTTTTCCTTTTAGTTCACTGACACATAATATTGTTGAATGCACAAGACAACTGAGAGGGTGTTGAATCAGTTGTACCTTAAAACTTCAAAACCCTAAAAAAATTCAAATCTGCATTAATTCAATTAACTCTTAATCTATTAGAATGATTTATCATGAAAGCATCTAACAAAAATAGAAGTAAAGCAACACCATACACAATTTAACACCAAATTTATGTGGAGAACCCAAGAAGGGAAAAACCATGGTGAGGATTAGCTCGCAATATAAATTAATATCAACACTTATTACAAAGGGCTCACTGCCGGGAGGAAAGAAAGGCTCACTGCCAAAGTAGGAAAGAAGATAGAGAAGAATGTTGCAGTGGGAAATCCATCTCAATACAACAAAAAGTCCACCACTACATCACCAACACCTTCCCAATATTTCTAAAGATTATAAACACCTTCTTCTCACTACATCTTGTAATCTAACACATGAAAGCTTGCTAGGCACTTCAAAATTTTGTACCTTAAAACTTTGCAATTTGTATCATTCGCATCACACACATATATCTTATTATCCCTCAAAAATTCAACACATATTTATACCATCTTCAACCTTGAAAGCATTCTCCAAGGTCGGGTATGCACCTCAACCATGAAAATTCAAATTAGGTCGACACCAAAACATTTGCACAGTGGAAAGGAGTGAAGTTGGACCACAACACACCTTTACGCGGACCTAAATCCACTCATACATGCCACTCCACACTTCCACAAACACCAAATCAGCTTTGCAATTAGTATAAACATCTAAGTTCAGTTGAACATGTGTTAACAACATTAAACAATTAAGTATGTGCTTCCTCAAATCTAAATATGACTCACAAACCACACACCATTCTTGAACATGATCTATAATATTCAACAAACACCCTTAAATCCAACAAATTCCTTCACAACTTTCACTTGAAGAATGTACACACCCTATACACTCAAACAACCTTCCACATACTATAACCCAAGAAATTGACTTTTGAAGCACCAAACGTCAAACAACTTCAACTGAAGAAAGATACAAACACTATTAGCACCCTTCTAGATCCACAAGACCTAAAACCACTCTGCGGAGAAATGCAAAGCAAAACCATTTCTCCTAGACACCTTTATAATACACAGTTCACACACTAGTTAACACACTTTCCTTTGCACAATGATCCAAGACACCAAATTTTGGATGCAACACCTTTGAATACCTTTGATCATTTTACATAGCCAAACCACACAAGTAGATATTCAACATAGAAGAAATGCAGAGAAAAACCAAAACACAACTCTGTATACTAGAACACCACTGCAACACATTGTTTCCTCTTTTTATTCAAATTTTCTCAAAATCACTTGGAAACCAAGCACCAAAGACACATCCTCAACATCTTTAGCACTACCTCATCACCACCAAGTCAACTATAACATAGAAACTCAACCATACATCCATAGACAAAAGCTTATCAAATCAACACTAGAGGTTGACACTAGTAGCTTAATAATGACAACATAATGTAATTAATCAAAGCATCCTCAGAGATAACATCGACTTAATACCAATTGCTCACACTCTTGCAATAATCTCTTTTTCATACAATTGACACCAATGACAACACCAAAGCTTGTTGACATCAATGACAACACCAACTAAACATACTTGCAACAAATATTATAATTATATCGCATATAAAAATGTAACTTTAGTGTATCGCATACTAAATTGTGGGTCCCATCCTTTTTCCCAATCTACAACCACCTATGATGGCAAGCAAGCATCCAATAATACTTATCATCATTGTAAAGGTAATAAGTATAAAAACATGCACAATAACTAAGACCTATTTTGATGCAAGTAAATTCCAATTGAATCACACATACATAATGACTAACTATTAGTAGGAAGTGGATGTGACACTATTGCAGGCATCTTCCCATTACCTAGATCACTAACATATACATTTTAAGTGCATCCTAGCTAGAAAAGGAATGTTAATGCATCTCATACTACACCATGACTCCCATTATTTTCCTCGAATCTCTACGCCAATTATGATTATGGAAAACAATTCTATAATAAATGTATTCATCACCAAGTAAGGTTGAAGTGTAACAACTCATATTAGATAAGACCTTTAATAATATTTCCATATCCTATCCAATCTTTTGATTTGGTGTACCTTAACATCTATCACCACCACTCCTATGTGTAGGTGTTTCTAAACTAAAATGAAAATTAAAATTAAATGAAAAATAGAAACAACAACAACAACACTCAAGATTGGCCTAAGTTAAAATCTTAACAATAACAAGAAAGACAAATACTAAATTTCACCTTTTCAAGGTTTGTTGAATGGTTGGCCCTTTGATTTATTGTTTTTGTGTGCTCCTTCACTTGATAAAATGGCCTAAAACTATATGCAAAGGATGGAGATTTTGATGGTGAATGCAATGGTGGGGATGGTGGATGGATTTGATACAATATGGTAGCTTCAAATGGCTACAACAATGGAGGTCACAAGAGGGCTAGGTGAGTGCATGAAAATTAGCTAAGTGTGTGATGATTGAATGAAGAAATTCTCATTGATTTTAGGGAAAGGCCTCCAAAATTATGGAGGGCCAAGATTGATCCTAGGGTAGAAGATCAAGGGTTGAGATGTCTTGAGACATCTTAACTTTTGAGGTGAGGACATGTGGAGGCTTATGTGGAAAAGGGGTGATGATGTGTTGATAAGATGGAGGCCAAGTGAAGGTACCTTCAAGGTACTTTGGGGAATGATGAAAAAGGTATGTCTTGTCTCATCTCCCTAAATCTTGGGAGTATGTGACAATAGAATTATTTTTAAATTCTTCTAAAATATCCCTTGATTTTGGAGATTGACCTTGGGAAGAACAAAAATTCCCCTTGTAAGGACATGGGGATTGGGGATAGATATTTTAAATTAGGATTTTATTCCTCCAAGGTTGTTGGAGAAATAAAGTGTAATTAAAAAATCCACATAGGATGCATTGGAGGAATAAGTGAAATTAAAAATTCCACTTGTGCATGTTGTAGAAATAAATAGAAATTTTAAATTCCTTGGGGGATGGAGATAACTTCTCCAAAAGGAACAAGCCTTTATGAAGTTTGACCATGGTACCCTTGCCATAATTGGTAAGAGGACAAGATTAGGTGTTAATTAACCTTTTATTAGGGGTTGTGCAAATAATTAAGAGGGTTAATAATGGATTAAGGGAAAGTTGCAAAATATGGAGGATGTGACACTAATCACCATTAGTGATGTGCATATCCTAATCGTAGATTAATTAGACTAATATGGATTAGGAGAGAATTATGGAGGATGTTGACATGAAGAGATAAAATGAATGAATTAAAATTTGATTTAATTAATTTGGCTAAAGTGACTAGATTAAATAAATTATACTATTTATTTAATTTAGAGAAGAAGGGGTGAGGTATTTAATCAATTAATTAAACACCTTAGGGAACATTAGGGATTGGATGAAATATTAATCAAATAATAAGTTATTTAATTAACATGGCTTATGGACACGCGATAGGATAATATAAGGGTGAATATGACCATTTGGGGTGGTCAAATTCGGGTGCCTACAACACCAATAGTAGAATTTGGTTCAACATGGTATGGGGCATCTCCTAGAATCTATTACATGCATGGTAATGGTGAAATCTACCTAATCCTTGTCCTATCATTCTTAGCTCCTAGAATTCATCACCTCCATGCTACTATAAAACAACCAACTAGACCCTAAGATATGATATTTAGCTCCTAGTATCTATAAAATGCATAATACTATTAATAGTTAAATAAACTACACCTACATCATATCATGGAAAGTGTTGAGCATCCTTTTCCTTCATGCTACTAGCAACAACTAATTTATCCTTAAGATGTGGTGAATAGCACTTGGCATCCATCACCTATATAGTATTTGTAATAACTAGCTATCCACATCTATATTAGACCATATTCTAACATGTAGGGTCATCTTATAGCCAATTACACATAATTAACATATCAAAAGGCTTCACAAATAATGTTTAATTTCACCTAGATACATATCAAAATTAATTTTAAGCTAGATGAATGTCTACTTTTAAGCATATAGGACTTGGCATCAAATTATGACACATAATTAACATAATGAACCCACGTGATTTATCCTCTCTCTCTCTCTCTCTCTCTATATATATATATATATATATATATATATATACCAAATTATAAAGTAATCAATTTCATTCAATTATTATTTAGAAACACATCAATTATTAGATAGAAATTAATTCATAATAGTGATATTAATAAATATCCCACCTTTGAGTATCTAGAATTTTGCATATTACCAATCATATGGCTTATCTTGAATTTATCCACCCAACTATATTTAAAGGAAGAATACCCACGTGTAGTTAGTAATGTTTACTATTGACTACTCATTATGGGCATAGGTGGTCATAAGGAACACTATTTCAAAATCAACACAAATTAGGCACATTGCTAGATAAAATAGACCATCCATACTCAATAAGAGTTGTTCACACTATGAAATCATAATGTATTAACTCATAGTCAGAATTATATACATCTTAGTAGGTTTCCCTAACTCAACCATAGTCAATGCAAGTCCAAGTTTATCATGCCCTTCTTTATTGGATAGATTCTAGACCTCACCTAGTCTTTAAGCTAACCTATACCCTCCTATACTAGTCAATCTAGGACACAAGGTCATAGTGTTTGACACAAATTTTTTTAAGATAAGAATTAAGGAATTCTCATAAATTCACATCAAGAAAAAATACATGATGATAGTGACCCTAAAATTTCATCTAAGATTTGAGTATATTTTGAAATCCAAACATCACAAACTTCAAAGTAGATAAGCTTGATGAAGATCAATTTCCTTTCACTAGTTAACAACTATATAGTGGGGAAATATTAAACTAGGCCTATTAGATCATTTCCAATTTATTTGGAAGCTAAAAAAATCATTACAATTAATAGAAATGTTGAGCTTAGAAGGTGAGATCATTTTTATCTATACAAATGTTGTCTCAATATTAAGGTGAGATCATAAATTTTTGGAACCCCTTAACCTATAACTATTCCCTAAACCCTGCCCTATGGATTTAGGTGATAGAGGCATCCTTTGCCCAAGGATTACCTACATACATACTTCAAAAATATATCAAATTCTTATATAGTTCTCCTCACAAAGTATTTTAGGGAACATATATGTTTAAATTCATATACCTAAGATTTTAAGACCAAACAATGTAATAAAACACTATTTACCAATACCCATTCTAGGGTTATAATTCATATATATTTTTACTTATTACTATTATGTTTCCCAATAAATTTCCTTTAAATGATTCCAAATAGAGATCCTTTAATTTATTCCTAATAGACTTCCCAATTTAGTAATTTAGGACTATAACACTTCCCTCCAAGGATATTAAGATCTCAAATTAAACCTTGCCACACTTATTATTCATAATTCAACATAATCATCCCAAATCTCTTTTAGGTTCATCTCATTGACACAAAGGTTAGGTGATTTATTATCAACAAGAACTTTGATTTAGTTGGACAAATATATTGTGATGATTAGGATAAATAGAGTGAGTCATTAGATCTCTACAAACCCTTCAAGCTTCCCACTAGGCATGAAATATTGCATTTATTAATTCCAATAAATATGATAATTATTTATCATCTCATAATATCCCTAATAAGATAGAGTGTTTAATATTTATACATATTTAACACATTCAACCATACTTTTGACTTATATCTAGTTTATCAAATAAAATTCAATTTGATTGTCACCCAATTCATATTAACACTAGCTAACGTTGCTAGAATTATATCATACACAAGGAAATGCATGACATTATAATAAATATAGCACATTTTTTAACATAACTAAACATAATACATAAATAATCAAAATATCTTTGTAATTCAATGATTATGTAAAGCCTCAAATGGCTCTATAAATATGTCCTACTATAATATGATTCAATAATATCTATATCATAATAATACTATATTATGGAATTGTTTGGAAGACAAAAAAAATACAAAATTGTATTCATCATAATAATTCTTGATTTACACCCAAGATAGAGGGAAAAAGTCCATTATATCATCATATTAAGAAGTACACTTTCTAATAATAATAGCATTCTTGACCTTATCATTTTTTTTTATCTTAAGGTGTAACTAAATATTCTCATAATATAGTAATAAGTTTTCAAGTAAGTCCTATATAATAATATTTTAGTTCTCATAAGATGTTGAACACACCTTCTAAAATCCAATTTCATCCAACTAGTGAGCAACCAAATACAATAATAATATAGATGTAGACTCTTTAAACTCATAGAGTAATCCTCATAATTTAATTCCTAATAATGGTATGAAAGTTTCTTTGTTCAAACATTTTATTATGAGGGAGATCACAAGGATATCAAGCCTCAAAATTAATCAAAGATTCATAATATTTCTTGAATTCTCATAGCTACAAGATACCCCATCAAACTTCATTAAACAAATTAGTAACCCACTTCAATACTAGTAATTTATGAATTAGAAAAATATAAGAATAAAGATTCTTATATCAAGTATATGAGTAGTGTTGTTTTTGAAAGCCATCCTAATTGTAAATTTATTATATAATATAGGTTCCACATGATGTAAGTTACATAAAGAGTTAATCACAAATTCAAATCATACAAGAGAGATTTTATGCATAAATATTTTTTATTGAATTTTGTGTGTTATTTTATGATTTATATTGCATTAAAATTATAATGATAAAATGAATGTAACTCTTCAAAAAAATTAAACACAGTTGCTCTATATTTCACTACCATTTGTAGAATGATCAAAAAAATATTCATAAATCTTTTAGACTTTTTTAGTGGCTTCAAAATACTAATGTGATTAATTATAGAGTGTTGAATAATGAGAGCATACTCAAAAAAAATTGTTTGTATTTTTTAGTGGATGTCTTCCCAATCCTCTATTTCTATCTTGGATTAGAATATGGTCTATTATGTAGATGGAATTTTTCTTTATACAAATAAAATTTAGTTTAATTTTTAGTAATCTTAGGTTATTTTACTCTAATTCCTTGGTTAAACTATTCACATTTGTCAAAATTTTAAAAAATTATTTATAAGCCCTTCATAAAACATGTTTTATTCCTTTTTAGGATAATTTGAATAGTTTCTTAAATACTTCTCAACTCTAAGTAATAAGGATTATCAAGAGGTAAGTATTTACTTAAAAATATGAAATGGAGGGAGGAGATGAGTATTGTCCTTTTACAAGAGATAAAAATGCTATAATGAAATCCTAGGGTATGAAATTGAGAATACCCTAATTCCACTTTCTATCCCACTTAATACTTTCCCTAAAAGCGATCAGCAAAAATTTGGAATCTATGATTAATGGTAATCCTATAACCATTCTTGTGGGAAGAAAAGGATAAATTATAGCTTGAGTCACATAATATTTCTCATACTTCCCCTTTATTAGAAACAAAATGCTAGTGTCAATACCCACTTCTCCATCTCTTTCCTTTCCTCCATTCTCTTATTTTCTTGTACACCCCTCTCTATCAAATTCTTCCTTACAGATTAATCTTCATCCACTAGATTATTTGTCGATAACCACTTCATTTCTAGAAGATAGAGCACTAGAGTGAGAGAACATGGAACAACATCCATTATCTTAGAAATAACCTTTGCATACTCCCTAGTCAAGAACCAAAACATGAGTGTTATCATCTAGGAAAAGAAATTTGTAAGGCCCCATCTCATGTGTGATTCATTGTACTGTATTTTCTTATGTGCATCCAATTAACCAATAGTTAGATAGATTAAAAGTGATAAATAAGTGACTATGTGTCACCATATTTGGGATGGTATTAGTGACATTGATAATCCTTGTGGAAATCATTTATCTAAGCTCTCTAAAAATATCATAATGCGAGTAAAACTTATATGGTAAAGAAAATTGAACATTGTTTTATGAACAATCTCTAATAGAGGATTGATGACTCCTACATCTAGTTTCAAGCTGTATATTTCAATGTTGTTGTGTAATGTGAATAATAACTTTATGCGTGCACATGAAAATTTCCTAAATGTTTTAGAAAATGAAAGGTGAATTACTATGCAATATTGGAAGTAGAAAAGTAACTGTTAGTCGGGTTGATATTTAATATGTAACAATGAAGTTAGTTATGATTCAAGAGCTATTTTGTAACAAATGAATTTAATTAACCAAAGAGAAAGTTAGGATCCTTGGAAGTAAGGATACTTTCACTAACGCTAATAGCAATTAATGCCAATATTTACATAATGGGTATCCTTACTACTTAGTACTAGGTAGTTACTCATGTTAACTTGGAATAAGGGGTATTGCAAGAGGATTAAATATTATGGATATGTAATATTATGTTCGTGTTAATTGTTATCTATTTGATTTCATAATCATAGGAATAATGGTTTGCAAGGTGTGTCTATCATAAAAGCTAATGTAAGTATTACAACATTGTACCAATTATGTTCCTTGATTTTATTTATTAAAGGATTCAAGTATGGAAAATATCTTTAAGCCTCAAGAATTAGAGTATAGATTCTCATCATTTAATCTTTAAAAGTGACAATATCATGGATTAATCAAGTTAAATCATTTTCAAGCAACGCCCATAGATGATTACCACTATAGCTAAAGTTTGATATGCATCGATAACCTTGTTATGATCATACTTTTATCATTTTATATATATATTCTTTATTTATTTACTTATACTTCTCTTTCTTTTTAAATCCATAATTAAGTTTCGGGCTATGTCATTAGATAACCACAAGTTAATCTTTAAACTTTTTGTTGTTTACTTAATTTAATTAAACAAATAAATTTATATTATTTATTCCACTTGTTGGGTAGGTTTAAAAGCTTGGTGCCGATGGGAGACTTAAATTTCTAGGTGTGGAAAAAACTTCTATCATATAGATATGATTGAATTTAATTCTGGATATGCACAGCTGCATCTCTATTCGCAATTATTTTGTGCTGACATATAAATCATGCTTATGGCCTGTACTTTTACTTTTTGTAGAAGTTGATTGTTGCAATTTTTAATTTGGTCTTCAATCGACATGACTGCCCTTTCTATTAAGCAGAAAAGTTTTCAAATCTCATTAATAGTTTTCTCAGAAGAATGAATATTAGTTGGGTGCATAAGTTGAAATACCCACCAACCTCCTAACAAAAATTCATACATGGCATGTCTTATGTGCTTTTCAAAGGACTTTTCATTTAACTATACATGAAATAGAATTAAATTCTTTTGGGGTCCCTTTTCGAAGGGAGAGCAGACCATGACAAATAATCTGAATTTTTTTATAATGTCAATGGAATTCTTGTATGACTGTTATCTATGACATTCTACCAAACAGTGCATGCCTACGTGTACTGTAAACTTTCCCATTTCTCTAATATTGAACTTTTTCAAGTATGATATTCATTTCCTAGTGTCAAATACTATATTCTTATAATTTAAAATACTTTTGGCTTAGACATATAAATATGGTAGGAAAGTGTATTCATGTTTTTATTTAATTGATTGCTGATCTGCGCTTGAGTGGTGACAAATTTCATTATGATTTTCTTTAGAAACTTCAATCTGGAAGACAAAGAATATAAATTGAAGCTGTGTCAATTTTATTTTATTTACTATAATCATTGTCTAATGAATTCTGTAAATTTTCTATGACTGCATATTTTGTTTTCTTTATTGTGGTGATTGGAAGAAGAAAAAAAGTTTGTGGGTCTAAGCATCAAGGTTTTTTTATTGTTTGCAGAATTACAAGTTACAGTGAATTATTTTATTACTCATACAAGTATGTGTGTATATACTAATTTGAGTATTTTATGGCAGCCTAGTCTTTTTATAAAAATAGGAAAAATGAAATATCATGATTTTATTTGGTTCACTATTGACTTTAATATTCTTTGCCACAGATCTATAAATCTGGTCATTATTAAATTGTTAAATGATGAATGCATTTGCCTGCTTCTTTATTTCACAAAATTTACTCGTGGTTTGGTGGTTAAATTGCATGTTCAAGATATATTTAACTTTCTTCCTTCATGGTTATTATTTTATTGTCATTATACAATAACATATTATATTTAGTTAGTTCTCAATCCATAGAATATGATTTCTTGTTGTTACGTTGGTAACTATTGTTCTACCTGGAAAAATAATGATCTCAATTGCAAAAAAAACTACTCGTACATGTTTCAGATTCATGTTAATTGATTTCTGGGTTTTATTCCTTGTTATTTCCCCTTTCCAAAACATATTAAAATTTTATATTTGGTTAACTAGAATGAAAGTTATGCAATTTTTAGTATCATATTTTCAACTTCAATCAACAAGTTGAAAGTTGTAGAGAGAATGTACATGTTGAATAATTGTCAAATTGTTTGTGGGAGTGTTGAATCGGATTGAGTTAAATTATTTTTAGTCAATCAAATATGATTTGAAGAAAACTCAAGTTGTCGAACTATGATTCCTGTAACGCCCCGCCATGCGAACCCCAAAGGACAATTAAACCATAATTACTGCACAATTTTTATTTTTTTTTAAAAGTAAACATAACATATATGTAATACACATTAAATCATAACATGAATTTTTAATTAAGTAGATTCATTTGCACATACATCCCTTGGGGTACACGAGGAGTCATTACACGACTTAGATCCCCACAACGACAATAAAGAATAAAAGCCCAAGATATAATCCATAACAAAATTAAAATAAAAATTAACAATTATAACACACATGAAAATCATTGATAAGGAACCATCAGGGTACATAAATACAACATATGCATGAATAACTTAACACATTGAATAACAACTGCCAATAGCCACATAAGATTTAACGTTACATTGCAATACAATGTTCAAGATGTACAATGATACAAAAGTGTTTCCAATCATAAATGGAAACCATACATAAGATGAATACACAGTATCATAACTGGCTCCAAGACGGATACAATTCTGAAGTCACTGCAACAACATCAATCCGCACCTCTCGATCCTCGACTGGGGACCCAATGGGGTGCTTAGCACGTTCCACCCGACCATGTGAGTCCGAAGACCCACCCCCCGTGCTAGGAGCTGACAATAAGAGTCCTCAACCAAGAACATCCAAACAGGGAACCACAAGACTCAACAACATACAAAAGTATCATAAAACTCAAGGATTACAAGAGTCAACATACTAACTTAAAATCATAAATCCCATCACATAAATTAAAGTAATGACCAGCAAACAAGAAATCAAAGGATGATCATGAAACTCTTCCAAGTCAAACTGAATTAATAAACATAATACAATTCTAAATTGCAATTACACAATACAATAACATCATATCACAATACCAAAAGAGTACAAGTCATCAATATCAATGAGATCATCCAAAACCACAAAGTACACCAAAGATGTGTTAAGACAATAATCATAAATCGATTTAAGTCAATATAAACAACAACTTAACCAATCTCCCATAACATACTTCCAGAGGAACACAATAAAGTAAAACACATGGGCAACTAGGGGAGAGTGTCATCGCATAGTCCTACATGGGTTGTCCTGTGCTCTTCCTCCCAACTGGAGGCGCCAGTCCCATCTATGGCTGTCCTATGCTCTTCCTCCCAACTGGAGGCGCCAGTCCATAGGGTGACTCATGCGGAGCCGTAGACCTCTCGTGAGGATGAGGTCACGACCTTTCCAACCACGGCCTTCTCAGCCTTCCATTAGTCTGCGGAAGCACTAATGAAGACGAGGCATCCATTTTTAAAATCTTGCAATGATATTACTACCCAACCCACCTAAGTTAATTATTAGGTTTTCACTTATTTACTAACTCACTCGTGGGTTATCCTGAGCTCTTCCCCTTAAACGGGGCGCCGGCCCCCACGAGGAGCCACTCTCCCTAGAGACCCACCAAAACATAAAAATCAAGGGTTGTACCATCATAATTTGAACAAAGAATCACAACATAACAGCATGTGAGGCATTATCCATCTCGCTATAAATACATAATCAAGTTTCAACAATTCTCGTACAACCCTTTCCCAAAATCATGAAATCAAAACACTTGCCACATCAAGGGCACATAAAGAGAGGAAACATCAACTGACAATCATCTCAAGCCTCTGGAAGTATCTCAAAAAGAATAAAAACCCACAAACAAGGGTAACACAATTTTTCCCTCAATAATTCCAACACAAGGATAAAATTTCCCTCAAATAAGAGATTAACTCCAAAAGCCAAAGAAAGTTTCATCAAACCCCATCCATAAATCAATCAACTCTAAATACAATCCATATAACAACAATGGTGTTACCTCATAAGGAATCATAGAAGAAATTAACCTTTAAATCAACAAGAATCACTCAACATCCAAAAGCCACCACTTAGGCATTCCACGGGAGACCTCAATTTTCTCCTCACAAGAATCCCTTAGAGTGGTACGAGAATTACATTCATAAAATCAGCAACACAACTTAACTTAAGGAAGATCACCAACTCAAATTAACTCAAGAAAAGTCACAAAGAAAGAGTATGCCAAAACACTCATAAAACGACATGAATCCAAAGGAATGAAAATTGCTTCCAAATCCAAGCATTTCCAAAGAGGATACCACAAATAGGATACACCAAATTACCCCTAAAAGATCAATGACCAATAAAAAACAATTTATCCATTTGTCCAAAAATAATTAATTTTAAAAATAAACAAGGGAACTCTAAAATCAATATCGTAATTATCTCAAGGCATATTTAACAAAAGATTATTTCCCTCGAACAATAATATTTGAGACAATCTTAATACACTAATCTTACCATTCCACTCTAAAGGTTATAAAATAACAATATTCACCTACAAATTAACAAAGAATAAACCATACTGATTGTGGTAATAATAATATCCTAAACTTCTTATTCTTCTTAGACAAATATGCTAATCATAACCTTCATTCAAATTTTAGTGTCAAGGAAACTTAACTTTGTTTATCTTTATTAGAGTAACCATTTAAAATCAACACCGTCATTTAATTAGATTCTATAAGTACTCAAAATACCCCTCACTCCATTTAATTCTTTTCTACTTTTAATTTCCAATTTATAAATCTACTTATTTAATTCCTTTGTCTTCGTTCTCCAAAATAGGTTCTATATATGAGGTATCTATGTAAATATATATAACTAAAACCTTTTTGATAAAGTTAAAAATTTAAAAATATTAACTTATTTGATTTCACTAATCAACTAATTCCCTTTTAATGAAATTAATACATATTTAAAATAATAAAAGGAGGAGAGATATTATCAAATAATGAAAACCTTTAAACTATCAACTATAAGGCTACACAACCATATGGTAAAAATCAACATATATCGCTTAACACGGACAAACTAAATCATTTATCTAAGAAAATATTTTAGTCATCTAATTACTATTATCATAACACCTAAGATGCATATGT
The DNA here is from genome assembly GCA_007258455.2 of Sequoia sempervirens. NCBI lineage: Eukaryota > Viridiplantae > Streptophyta > Pinopsida > Cupressales > Cupressaceae > Sequoia > Sequoia sempervirens. The sequence continues at coordinate 65,109,070 of VDFB02252616.1, forward strand.
ATGTTATTAACAAATTATAGCTTCTTAATCTTTACATCAAATCATACAAAGGTAGTATATATATAATTATGTATTTATATATATATATATCCAATCTTCAAAAGCCCAAATAACTATCCATCACATAAGAGAGTTATCTCCTTAACTAAAGGACCGACCAGGTTGAAGGTAAGCATGAGATGCAAATTAAGCCTAACACAAAAAAGGAACTCAGTTACAAGGTAAAATTTGATATTTTCAGTAAGAGTAAAGGGCGGGAAATTGCAAGATAAGCACAAATGAATTTAGCAAGGAAGCTCCTCAAATTTATTAATGAGCACATTGAAACCAATTCTAATACTATAACTTTGCTAGTGTTCAAGGTGCATGCATGTGCGCAAGTGAAGTGATTGAGTACAGAACAAACTTCACACACTGGAAATCCTTATTGCATTACATATATAGTTGATCATTATGAGTGCATGGATTCAGATATCTAGCAAGAGAGATTATTTAAGCTTTTAAACTTCCTATTATGAACAGGTACGCAGCTGAGACGGTTTGCCAACGGTATCAGGGAGATTATATAAATTTAGATTACCAGACTATGCGAAGGAGCTCATCTAAACACTATATCCAATAACATCAATTTCGCTCAGCTTCGATTGAACGGAGGTAATTGGCAAAGGCATGAAACATTGCGCAGACCAAGAGAATTAAATAATCTGCTCATTGGTCCTCAATTCTTCACTTGAACAATCTGCTCATTGACGGCATCAGAGAAGACACACGCACCAAGTTTCCTTCAAGTTTGAGATGGTTATGGTTGCAAAACGTGAGAAACCATTTTCCTTAAGTCTTGCGGCTAGCATTTGGGATTTGATAATAAGAAAAATAGAGAGTTTAATTAAATCTAAAGAACCTACCATGTTCAAGTGTTGCGGCTGTGACAGGTTGCCAAGTATAGCAGAAAGTGAATATTGGAAATTGGAAATATCACCATCTACTTGCATTAATATTAAATCTCAATTGTTATCAGTGAGGTGCAAATATGTGACTCAAGGGCAGGAGAATAATGTGCAACATTTGCTAATTTGAACAGTTTAGAGCCAAGTTTCCAGAGATGCGCTCAAGTTGAAGTTAGAAGTTAAATTCACCATGACCAAGGATGAGCTCTCAATATGATAGAATTTTTACAATATTTATTTTCAAGTGCTACAACTGTGATAGACTGACAGGAGAATTAAACAGTTTATTTAAATCTATAAACTTCCTATCAAGTCCAAGTGTGCGGCTGAGCAGATTACTGAGGGTTCAGGGAGGTTATTTAAACTAAGACAATATTTTGTTTCCAAGTGTTGCAGAGACAAAGCAAAGGATATAAGTTGGGGATGGAAGAAGAAATGACACAAAATTAAGACAACAACTATATCTCTTGCGAACTATGCTTATGAAACCATCGCCTAGACAATAATTAGAAGAGAAGGATTAAATAGGTAGCTTGCCTTGTCATTTCAAGTAATGGACTTCGTTGCTTACCTGTCTCCCTGTCTCCTTGACCGTATGAAATCTGCCACTTCTCCCAGTCCTCTGACAAAGAGAGTCCACATCCTTTTTGGCTTAGATTTTCTAAACGACTAAGAGAGGCAAAGAATGACCATCCATTTCGAGAGCTCCATTGAGGCAAACAATTCTCCAACAACATCACCGACCGTCTCCTTCATCACCATTTTCTGAGGGATTAGCCAATCTTCCGGCCAGTGGATAGAAGTGCACCATAGTGTTTGAGAGACTCCTCTCCATTTTCTCCATCGCTCATTCAAAATCGTGGAAAACATTGGGCATGGAATAAATGATACCCTTCTAAAAGTATTTGTAAACCAGCAGCTATATGTCTAAGTGATTTTAGAAAGCAATGTTATGGCTTCGACGGGCTCGCTAGTAAAATGCCTGTCTTTCTTTCGAACCTTACTAGTAAAATGCGTGAGGGCTGAACAACCTTGAAGGAGAAAATTTGCAGACAATACTCTTCCCTTTCACCTTCTATCTTCCCCCCCCACAAAAGCTGAATAAAGCTATTATTTATTTAGTTAGTAATAAACTATTCACCTTCCATTTTTCAATTGCTTTCCTTGCATTAAAACACTTCAGCTTCCTATCTATTTAAATTCCTTATTACAATAATTATTTTTTTTATTAAATTCATCTACTTACAATTTCTTTCATCTTAAAATAAGAAATTTTCAATGATAATACAATCAACCTTTGTTATTAAATCTAGCTCTTTATTTGATCCCAACCCAAATCAAGCGACCTTAAAAATTAGATTAATTTGATAAATTACTTCTAGTAATAAGATTAGTGATATTGTCTAATATAAAAATCAAATTAAATGATGCAATCCAAAAGTCCTCATGACCTAGCAAATTACCAACCACAAGTAACAAGCGAACATGACATGGCCACCAAACAACCAACTTTCTAAATTTCAAGAATGAGCAAAATGGAGGGGTATTACAATTCCTCCGCGAAATATATACGTAGGAAAGGTCATTAGAAGATGAGCCACAGAGGAATTAGGTCTAGCCCCTAGGGTTTGCTTTCTTTTAATTGCTTGAGTTAATGTTGATGCATTGTGCTAGCATAGCTTGTAACTTGATGGTGTCTTCTGAATTAAGTTGTAATTAATGATGAGTTGTAGACACTTTCACTTTTTGAGCTTTTTGTGGACCCAACTTCTTGCATCAACCCTTTCCTATCTTGGGTTTCTACTTATATTTGGTGTTCTTATGTGGTTTCCTGATTATCAATAGTTGTTTTGATTCAAGTTTCATGTTTGAATATACATGTTGAAGTAAAGAGTTTTAAATATATTTGATCTACTAGTTCACCCCTCTCTCAGAAGATTGTGTGCCCTTCACTCTTAAGATGGTTTACATTAAGCACATGGTTACTAATCTAGAGTTGAATACCTAGACGTTTGTGATTAATAATAATTTTGTAATGCCCATAATTTTACTCCCAAATTATAGTTATGTACAAAACACAAATTTCAAATTTCGATTACAATACATGACTAACTCACAACTTTGTTTCCAAAGCACACAATTCTTAAAGGGCATAACAACATCTTTCCAAATATAGATTATAATATTTAGTTAAGTAACTAAATTGCTTAGGCAACCCTAGAGGAGCTTCAAGAGAAGACAAGTGATTCACATCATCAAGGTAGGCTTGATTAGCTTTTCTTATTTTTCAGAATTTGTCACATTTGGACTGAAAATTTGAAGCACTAATCTTTAAAAAGATCAATAATATGAAATTTTGTATTTTGAATATAGTTTTCAAATATTTAATTTATTCTAATACCGAGATGATACAAATTAATTTTTAATAGGCATGTATAAAAACCACTTTTAAAAGTCACTTTCTTTTACCATACCACATGCACATGTACGAACACCATAATTTGACCTAAATAAAAGTATTTTTATAATTCCTTTTCGGGGAAGATATGTAACAACCTAAAGATTGATGAAGATATTTTTTGTAAATTTTTTTTGAATATTAAAATTTTTTAGTGGACCTAATTGTTATTTTTAAAAATTGATGTGTACAGACAACATATTTTGACTTAAACTAACCATTTTTTGAAAAAAAAATATTTTGTAGAGAATTGCTTGAAGATTGATGTCATATAATTTTGTTTGCAAAAAAATTAATAGATTAAAAGTTATTGAAAAACAAAAAAAGCTTGATATTTCAAGTTTATAGACTATTTTGCTTAAAAATTAATTAAAAAATAGAAAACATAATCAAATATTTAAAAACTAGACATTGTGATATATAATGGGTTTTAATTTTATAAATTAATTATAAAAAAAAATCCATCAGCTATATTGTTAAAGGGACATTTATTTTGAATCTACCTTAGTTTTTAGTTGTAGGTCAAAGGCTAAGGGTCAGGTTGTCAAACCTTTCCTCAGCCTAAATCCCAAGCAAAAATTGGCTTGGGGATTCTAGCTTTAAGGAACGGGTACCTGTGTTTTAAAATAGGTACCCATTCTCAATTTTCCCATTTAAAATTAAGAATGGGTACCCATTTCAAAATGGGTACCTATTTTAATTTAGAATGAAATCTCATTCTAAAATAGAATGGGTGCCTATTTAAAAATGGGTACCCATTTGTAATATATCTATTTTTCCCAATTTGGAAAAAACCGATTTGCCACCTTTTTCTGCAACATTCCTTTTCTACAGTATCTAGATCAGCAGTGTCATTTTCTATAATTTTTAATTCAATTTTGTCTTGTGCAATCTCTTAATAGGTCATATTCTATTCAATTTTTTCAAGGAGACAATCACAAGCTGAATTTTCTGACGTGGAATCATGTACAAGGACTGTTCTCAAGAGGAATTGAAAAAAAGGGATTTTGGATATATTCATATTTTTTATACTTGAAAGTTTATAGAACAAAGGATCTTCATATATATAGTTTTATTTAAACATTTGAAGGAGGTGGAAATTTGAAAATAAGTTAAAAATCATTTGTTTTTATCAAGAGGGTTTGGTAATCATGGGATCAAAGCAAAGGCAAAGAAAAAAAAGTGGAAATTTAATGGCACCTGAAGAAATCGAAGCAAATAGAGAGATAGAGGCAAAAAGATATATAGATAGAAGAACAAGGATTCATCAAATGGAATTTTTTTAAGCATCTAGTTTCATGAATCATGAAGAGGAGACCATGAAGGGTGAGATGAATGTAGATGATGCAAATGTGGAAATGGCGAATATGGAAGAAAATGAAATTATAAAGACAAACCCAACTATGCCTTCAAATACAACTTTAAATGATATGGAAATGGTGACTATGAAAACAACTTTTGGTATGTCTTCAAATCCTCCTTTCAATTATATGAAGAATGTACCTATTCAAAAAAATCTAGGTATGTCTTCAAACCCACATTTTGATAATATTGATATTAGTGATTTAGATGAATTTGGATACACCAATAATGATATCAATTATGCTAGTGAAATAATGGAGAAACAAATTAATAATTAAATATCTTGTTTTAATGCAAATTAGAATGAAATCCCTTGTATTGATGAAAATGATAGTGAAAACCCTTGTATCATGGTTAAAAATAAAAATGAAACCCCTTGTATGAATGAAAATGAAAATATTTTTTTACAATTGAAAGAGATGTCTTAGATAACCTTCCTGGTAAAATTTCTAAGAGACAAATGAGAACTCATGGAAATAGATTATATAGATTTTCTTTTATAGAAAAAAAAAAAGGATTTTAATGTCAACTCATGATGCAATTGATGAAAATATGGAAAATGCAAAAAGTGATGAAAAAATAGGTATTTTTTTAAAACCAAAAAAGAAAGATGATTCAATAGATCAAGTCATATCTAGTGTTGTCAATGCTATTGATTCTATATGGAAAAAAGTTGATCTAAAGATAAGAATGCAACAATTGTGCAATAACAATTGCTTTAGTTAATAAATCAACTTCAAATAAAAGAATGTTAAGTAAGATCAATAAATATATAAAAGTAAATCCTAAAAATTTTATAAGAGCAACTAAGAGAAGAGAAAATATTGAAAATGATCTAATTAATCAATATTGGAGTTTTAGTGGTAGACTCCCAAGTTCAAACATGAAATTAACTAATGAAATCGAATCTTTAATTGAAAAACATTGGCATGATAATACAAGAGTATCACCTAATATTAGAGATGTTTTAAAATTAAGGGTGGGATCAAAAATACATGACCCTCATCCAAAACATCTATTAGATAATGACTCAAATTGAATTTTATTAAAAAAAAAAAAAAAGATTCAATCTTACCAAATATTAGCATAACTCAAAGATCATTTTTGTTGTACAATTTCATTATTATTATGATATTTTTTGATATATACGTTGTACTTTGCATACTTCTGAAATTACACAAGAATATGGTATTAATATGTCACTTAAAAAAATCAAGGATTTTATAGCATGTTTGTTTTGTGAACCATCTAATAGACACTTATTTTATTTAAATGCATGTATTTCTAGATAATGTCATAGATGTGGCAACTTTTCATTGTTAGGAGAATGTATGCATGAAAGTAGTTTACATGAATTTGGACAACAATTAGTGGATGTTAAAAAATAGAAAAATGTTGAATATTCTTTAAAGGATGGAAAAATTGGATAACATTGTGAGCTAATCATAAAAGAAATTAGTGTGCATGCATTCATTAGAGAATTTAAAGATAATATTGTACCCAAATATGTCGAACACTCTTAATATGCTCGATGGCTTGGGGGTCAATTTCGTACATATAAAAACACATTTCCAATTGGAACTACATTGTTAGTTGTTAATTTTACAAAATACTATATGCTCTTGCTCCACAAGAGGAAATCCAATCACAATATTATAATTTAGTGTAGGTAGCCATATTTGTTCATATTGTATATAGACATGCTGATGATAGTATAGAAGATAATAGAAAATTTTTGAGAGAGTACCATTTTTATGTGAGTGATCATCAATTACACTCATCAGAGTTTGTTCACTATTGTTTAATATATTTTATAAAAAATTAAAAGAAAGAGAAATTCAAATGAGAGAACATCTCATATGGTCAGATAATTGTATGAGACAATTCAAGAATGCTAAAATGTTTTATTGGCTATGTAGATCTCACAAGATAAATAATATCCAACACATGTGAAATTTTTTTGAAGCTAGACATGGTAAAGGAGAACATGGTGGAGTAGGTGCATGTGTGAAAGGAGCTCTTACTAGAGAGCAACTAAAATTTGAGGATGCAACGAAATTCGAAGATGTGTGTGCAATTGTAGATTGGTGCAATACAAAATTATCTATAGGAACAAGTGAGAACTTAATAATTCAACGCTTCTTTTGGTTAGTTGAAGAAGAGAATATTCTTACTCAACAAGATTATGAAATAATTAATGGATCAGTAAAAAGGAATTCGTTTAAGAGCTCAAATGTAAACATGTGGAAAATTTAGATAAGTGAGCTTGCATGTTTTTGTCAATTTTGTATTGCAGGTGGCTAGGAGGCATGTGAAAATATAGAATGGGTCAAAGAATGGCAATAAAGAGCCTTGACACATACATCAACACATGATCAAAATGGAACAACAATTGAAGAATATAATCAAGTGATTTCATTAGATGATTATGATTATGTTTTGGACCTTGTACAAGAAGGTATTAAATTTATTTTTTTTTTTTTATTGCACTATTTTATAATATATATAATTTTATATATATGCATGTTTATATGTGAATTATATTTCACTCTTTATTAAATTAAATATTTTTTGTAGGACATGTGTATGTTGTTTTTTCACCTGAGGGGAATGAAGAGGAGATGGACTATTGGTTGGCTAGATGTATTGAGAGAAAATGTGATACCCCTCGTTGTTGATACTCTTTTGTGTTGATATTGTACTTGGTTTGTGATGGTGATTAGTTCACCAGATTGGTTGTGTGTGGATTCATAGTTTGGTTGGTTTGCTGCACTTGACATTACTTATGATGCTTGATGATACCTTACATGGTGATTAAGTTGTTTGGTTATGTTATAGTTTTCTTTAATAATATATGTGGTGATGTTGTGATTCTATGTTTCTATGGTTTCTTATGTGTTTTCTAGTGAGTCTTGGTGAAAGGATAGAGTGGCATCACTTGCTAGCAAGTGCCCTGCTACCCCGCGATTACCTTTCATGGTGTGTCTGCAATGGAGATTTACATGCTACTTGACGTTTGTTTCTATGTAGGATGTAGGTATTGGACACCGACTCCACCTAATTGACAGGTTTGAGCGTGTCGCATAAACCCAACGGGTATGATGTTGAAAAGGGAGTTGTTAAGAAAGTGTCCCCATCCCAAGTTTGTCACCTTGTTGTGAGTCCAATGGTGTCTTTGTCTCAACCTCGTCTTTTTTAAGTTTGGGTTAGTGTTGATTATTTATTTTAGTATGTAAATTTTTTTTATTTAATTAATCTTTATTTTATGTGATTAATTAATGTTATTTAGTTGATATAGTTATTTGTAGATAATTATAGTTAAGTTAATTGATTAATGTTCTTGATTGAGTGAATAGTTTAAATAAAAATATTAGATTCTTTAATGTGAATTATAATTTTTTAATTTGCATAAGGTAAGTGGTATTAATTCTTGAAATTTTAAATTAATTAAATAGCATATAACGCTTTATTATTATCAAAAGAAAAATAATTAAAAATATATATTAATTAAAATTACAGCTAGAGCATTTCATGGGAGTGGGAGTGGGAATGAATAAAAATTATTGTTTAAAAAATATTCTCTAAGAGAATATTGGCATGTCAGTGGAATGGCAAAATTTAGTCACCTTTTAAAAAAATTACCGTAATGTTTTTTGGGGTCTTGGGGTCAAGCTGTACCTTTGAGGTCTCTAGAATTTATTTGGCTTATTTTGCATTCTAAGAAGTGAAGATTCGAAAGGTTTGTAGTTGAACTCTAGCAAAGCTTTTGTCTAACCCTTGTTCTTTTCCAACCTTCAGAAAAACAGTTCTTTCTATTTATTTAATTAAAAGATTATTTTTTAAAACCTTCCTGTTAAATTGGGGAAAAACCCATATCCAGATTGTTATAGAAAAATAGGATTTTAATTTGGTTGTTCCAAATTAGTTTGTTAGTTAAAAAAATTGAAAACCCCTGTGGAAATTTTCTTTACAATTTTTGTAGAAAACTTCAGTGTAAATAATTTATTTTCTATTGGAAAATATTACTAATATGCCCAGATGATGCATTTGTATTAATTGTTTTATATATGAAATATATATATATATATATATAATACAAATTATATATATATAGACATACATATATATATATTTATATATGTGTTTTAGAAAATATTGTGTATTTATTTTTTAGCATTGTAGGTATTTATTTGTATAGCGATATTGTTTTATTTATTGTAGGCGCTGTTGTGGAGGTAGTGCCCAGCGTTGCTCTTCACAGTAGTGACACCCCCCAAATGGGGGTCGGTTGTGGGCAGCACCCACACAGGCTTAAAGCCTGTGCATGAATTTACTCTTTTGAAATATATTTACTTTATTAAAATTTGAAACTTATTTAATTTTAAATTCATTTAAATTTTAAATGCATTTAATTTAACTTGTAATATATATTATATAAATATATGTATGTATATATATATTAATATATATGTATATATATACATATATATACATATATATGTATATATATATTAATATATATGTATATATATATATATATATATATGTATTTATATATATATATAGATATGAGTATATGGATGTGAAATATACAGTGAATGTATGATTAAATTTTATCATGTTAGTTATATTGTATGATTTTTTTCATATATATATATACATACTTAATCACGTGTATATACACACTTATATATATAAATATGAAAACATATTTTATATATGTTGATGATGTGAAAAGTTGGAAGATGGATTATATAGCAAGTTGATTTTATGAGGTGATTAGTTTTAATTGAAAATAAGCATTATTTTATTAAATCAAGATGAATGTTTATGGGTTAATCAATTATTTATTTTCTTTGACAAAATTGTGTTGTCGAATTATTGTTGAGTCGAGTATGATGTTTGCTTGATTGGGTTATAGTTTTGTGGAAAAACCCTTATATTATCATAATCTCCTGTAAGAGCTTAAGTTGCTTGTTAGGGACTTCCAGAGGCATGGGAAAATGGTGGTTTATTATGTGACCTTTTAATTTGATATTTGTCTCTATTTTGACTATAGTTGTGATCTTGAGTTTACATTGGGTTGTACCATTCTTCTTATGGGAGTTGATTCATATGACTTTTGGCAAGATGGTTTTGCCTCACAGTTGTTCTATTTTGTGTTTTAGAGTACTTGTGGGTACAACCCCTTGGAATTTGTTGTTATGTTTTGGGTTTCTAGGGAGAGTGGCTCTACGTGGGCCTCGACACACAAAGGGGCTGTCAGGATAACCCATGTTAGAGTTTGAATAATAAGTGATAACCTAATTAATTAATTAGGGGGTGGGTAGTTAAACATTAACAAGATAATTGTGGATACCTCATCTACCTATTAGTGCTTTCGCAAACTATAGGTGGGCCGAGAAGGCCATGGTTGGAAAGATCGTTGCCTCGTCTCCACGAGAGGTTAACGGTTCTGCATGAGTCACCCTATGGGGCCGACGCCTAGAGAGGCTATCGGGATAACCATAGATGGGGGCAGTGCCTAGAGAAAGGCAGTCAGGATAACCCATGTAGGACTGTGTGATGACACTCTCCTCTAGTATTGCCTTGAGTTGTTTTTATTGCTAACCTCTAGAAGTGGTCTATTGATATGTTTTGGTGATTTATTGTTTTTATGTTTTGGAAGTGGTCTTTTGATATTATGTTTCCCTTTATGTGTGTTTATCTTTCCATGCTTGGAGTTTAGTCTTATGTATTTGATTGGATGTTCTTGGTTGGGGACTCTTTCTTATTTACTCCTAGCACGGGGGTGGTCGGGTGGAACGTGCTTCGCACCCTGTTGGGTTCCCTATCTTGTAGTTGTACCTTTCAGTGCAGAGTTTGCAAAGACAGCTTGATCCAGAGTTTATATGTTTCCAGATGTATACTTGTACTTCTGTCATACTTTGTGTATTGATATGTTAATCTCCCATGTATTGGGTAGACTTATGATGTAATCTTGAGTAATTGCTCAATGATATGTACGTGTAGATTGATGTAATGTATAATCATATTATGTAATTCATTCTTGAATCATAATTGTTAATATTGTTAATGTTGTGTTATGTTTGAGAAAATATGTTCTTTATATTTCCAAGTACAATTTGTTATGAATACATGTATGGTTTCTATATGGTTCATTGTTGTCTTATTGCTTATCTTTAATAAATGTTTAAATGAAGACATGTGAATGAATGGGTTACATTAGTAGAATTGGTAATTACTTTTATCAACTTTGTTATGGGATAGATTATGTAATGTCACCTCGTGTACCCCAAGGGACTTAGGTGTTTAACTTGTTATCATTAGTTATGTTAGTTGCATTAGTAAACATAGTGTTTATTCTTAATGTTTTTCAAAAAAAAAAATTGTTGAGTTTTTAGTTGTTCTTTGGGGTTTATGTGACGGGGCGTTACAAAAATTAGCAATGTTATATTACTATTTAATGTGTGGGAGATATGTGATAATAATTTAATATTGGGGAAATATTAAATAAAGTGATGTCTTAGTACCCAATATTAAATAAGGGGTTAGTGGTTTTGTATTCACATGGTTTTACGTGATACATGGTTTCACCATACTATTAGTTGCATTTTGTGAGCTTGTGTCTATAAAAGAAAACACATGTGTAGTGGTTTAGGTTGGCTGAGTGGTTTGGCTGTCATTATTATGTCTTGTTGAGTGCATATGTGAAGCATGGCATGGGATGTGTAGATTCATGCTTGGACACATGGAGAAGCATTGGAGGACTTGATGCTTCAAAGGTGTTCATTATAACTATTGTATTTGCTTATTGTTGATTAATATGATGGAGTATGGATTCTTTTGGAGGCTGGGTTTTTCCCTCTTAAGGGTTTTCCCATGGTATATCTTGTGTCATCTTTAATGGGTATGTTTTCTATTCTCTTGCATGTGGATTCTGAGTACTTATTTGCATGAATATATGTTTTGGGTTATGTGGAAATTTTCATTAGATGGTTGCAAGTTTCCTTACAAGTGGTATCAGAGCTTTCAAGGTTGAAGATTTTTTGTTATAACCCTAGGTTGAGAAAACATTGCTTGAAATTTGAATCTATGCAATGCATGAGAGAATGAAAGAAATGACAAGATATGATGGTTTTGTAGGTTGTTTATTATAGATTTAAGGGTTTTGGGTTTGATGTTATGATGGGTGATGACGAAAAGCCATGGTGGGGAGGGTCCTCAAAGAGAACAAGGTGGACCATGCAACCGAAACACAATGAAAGAAACCTGAGTATGGAGGGAGAAAATGCAAATGA
>VDFB02252616.1:65121237-65134192 GCA_007258455.2 Sequoia sempervirens
ATAGATTATATAGATTTTTTTTATAGAAAAAAAATAGGATTTTAATGTCAACTCATGATGCAATTGATGAAAATATGGAAAATGCAAAAAGTGATGAAAAAATAGGTATTTTTTTAAAACCAAAAAAGAAAGATGATTCAATAGAAAAATTCATATCTAGTGTTGTCGATGCTATTGATTCTATATGGGAAAAAGTTGATCTAAAGGTAAGAATGCAACACATTGTGTAATAACAATTGTTTTAGTTAATAAATCAACTTCAAATAAAAGAATGTTAAGTAAGATCAGTAAATATATAAAAGTAAATCCTAAAAATTTTATAAGAGCAACAAAGAGGAGAAAATATTGAAAATGATCCAATTAATCAATATTGGAGTTTTAGTGGTAGACTCCCAAGTTCAAACATGAAATTAACTAATGAAATCAAATCTTTAATTGAAAAACATTGGCATGATAATACAAGAGTATCACCTAATAAATTAGAGATGTTTTAAAATTAAGGGTGGGATAAAAAATCCATGACCCTCATCCAAAACATCTATTAGATAATGACTCAAATTGAAATTTATAAAAAAAATAGATGATTCAATCTTACCAAATATTAACATAACTCAAAGATCATTTGAAAAATGTAAACCTTAGTATGTAAGAATTAATAAACAATGAATCTCTTTTTGTTGTAAAAATCATGTACAATTTTATTATTATTATGATATTTTTTGATATATACATTGTTCTTTGCATACTTTTGAAATTACACAAGAATATGGTATTAATATATCACCTAAAAAAATCAAGGATTTTATAGCATTTTTGTTTTGTGAACCATCTAATAGAAAATTATTTTATTTAAATGTATGTATTTCTAGATAATGTAATAGATATGGCAACCTTTCATTGTTAGGAGAATGTATGCATGAAAGTAGTTTACATGAATTTGGACAACAATTAGTGGATGTTAAAAAATAGAAAAATGTTGAATATTCTTTAAAGGATGGAAAAATTGGATAACATTGTGAGCTAATCATAAAAGAAATTAGTGTGCATGCATTCATTAGAAAATTTAAAGATAAGGTTGTACCCAAATATGTCAAACACTCTTAATATGCTTGATGTCTTGATGATCAATTTCGTACATGTAAAAACATATTTCCAATTGGAACTATATTGTGAGTTGTTAATTTTATAAAAAACTATATACTCTTGCTCCACAAGAGGATATCCAATCACAATATTATAATTTAGTGCAGGTAGCCATATTTGTTCATATTGTATATAGACATGATGATGATATTATAGAAGATAATAGAAAAAATTTGAGAGAGTACCATTTTTATGTGAGTGATCATCGATTACACTCATCAGAGTTTGTTCACTATTGTTAATATATTTTATAAAAATTTAAAAGAAAGAGAAATTCAAATGAGAGAACATCTCATATGGTCAGACAATTGTATGAGATAATTCAAGAATGCTAGAATTTTTATTGGTTATGTAGATCTCACAAGGAAAATAATATCCAACACATGTGAAGATTTTTTGAAGCTAGACATGGTAAAGGAGAACATTATGGAGTAGGTGCATGTGTGAAAAGAGCTCTTACTAGAGAAAAACTAAAATTCGAGGATGCAACGAAATTCAGAGATGTGTGTACAATTGTAGATTGGTGCAATACTAAATTATCTATAGGAACAAGTGAGAACTTAATAATTCAACGCTTCTTTTGGTTAGTTGAAGAAGAGAATATTCTCACTCAACAAGATTATGAAATAATTAATGGATTAGTAATAAGGAATTCATTTAAGAGTTCAAATGCAAACACATGGACAATTTAGACAAGTGAGCTTGCATGCTTTTGTCAATTTTGTATTGCAGGTGGTTGGGAGGCATGTGAAAATATAGAATGGGTCAAAGAATGGCAATAAAGAGCCTTGACACATACATCAATACATGATCAAAATGGAACAACAATTGAAGAATATAATCAAGTGTTTTCATTAGATGATTATGATTGTGTTTTGAACCTTGTACAAGAAGGTATTAAATTGAATTGAATTTTTTTTTTTTGCACTATTTTATAATACATATAATTATATATATATGCATGTTTATATGTGAATTATATTTCACTCTTTATTGAATTAAATATTTTTTGTAGGACATGTGTATGTTGTTGTTGCACCTGAGGGGAATGAAGAGGAGATGGACTATTGGTTGGCTAGATGTGTTGAGAGAAAATGTGATACCCCTCGTGTTGTTGATACTCTTTTGTGTTGATATTGTACTTGGTTTGTGATGGTGATTAGTTCACCGGATTGGTTGTGTGTGGATTCATAGTTTGGTTGGTTTGTTGCACTTGACATTACTTATGATGCTTGATGATACCTTATGTGGTGATTATGTTGTTTGGTTATGTTATGGTTTTCTTTAATAATATAAGTGGTGAAGTTGTGATTCTATATTGCTATGGTTTCTTATGTGTTTTCTAGTGAGTCTTGGTGAAAGGACAGACTAGCATCACTTGCTCGCAAGCGCCCTGCTACCCCGCGATTACCTTTCACAGCGTGTCTGCAATGGAGATTTACATGCTACTTGACGTTTGTTTCTATGCAAGATGCAGGTACTGGACACCAACTCCACCTGCTTGACAGGTTTGAGCGTGTCTCATAAACCCAACGAATATGATGTTGAAAAGGGAGTTGATAAGGAAGTGTCCCCATCCCAAGTTTGTCACCTTGTTGTGATTCCAATGGTGTCTTTGTCTCAACCTCGTCTTTGTTTAAGTTTGGGTTAGTGTTGATTATTTATTTTAGTTTGTAAATGTTTGTTATTTAATTAATATTTATTTTGTGTGTTTAATTAATATTATTTAGTTGATATAATTATTTGTAGGAAATTGTAGTTAAAGTTAATTAATTAAATTTTATTGATTGAGTGGATAGTTTAAATAAAAATAATAGATGCTATAATGTGAATTAGAATTTTTAATTTGCATAAGGTAAGTGGTATTAATTCTTGAAATTTTAAATTAATTAAATAGCATATAATGCTTTATTATTATCAAAAGAAAATAATTTAAAAATATATATTAATTAGTAAAATTACAGTTAGAGTATTTATGGGAGTGAGTGGGAATTTAATAAAAATTATTGTTTAAAAAATATTCTCGAAGAGAATATTGGCATGCTGTGAATGGCAAAAATTTACTTCACGGAAAAAAAATTGGCTGTAGAATGTTTTTTGGGGTTTTGGGGGTTTCTGGTTAAAATTTTGAGGTCTTCTAGAATTTATTTTGGGCTTACATTTTGTATCTTGCTAGAAGTGAAGATTCTGGAAAGGTTTTAGAAGTTGAACTCTAAAGGCAAAGCTTTGCTCCAACCCTTGTTCTTTCAACCTTCAGGAAAACAGGTTCTTTTCTATTTATTTAATTAAAAGATTATTTTTAAAACCTTCCTGTTAAATTGGGGAAAAACCCATATCCAGATTGCTATAGAAAAATAGTATTTTAGTTTGGTTGTTCCAAATTAGTTTTTTAGTTAAAAAAATTTGAAAACCCGTATGCAAATTTTCTTTACAATTTCTATAGAAAAATTTTGTGTAAATAATTTATTTTCTACTGGAAAATCTTACTAATATGTCTAGATGATGCATTTGTATTATTTTTTTTACATATGAAATATATATATATATATATATAATACAAATTATATATATATAGACATACATATATATATATATTTATATATGTGTTTTAGAAAATATTGTGTATTTATTTTTTAGCATTGTAGGTATTTATTTGTATAGCGATATTGTTTTATTTATTGTAGGCGCTGTTGTGGAGGTAGTGCCCAGCGTTGCTCTTCACAGTAGTGACACCCCCCAAATGGGGGTCGGTTGTGGGCAGCACCCACACAGGCTTAAAGCCTGTGCATGAATTTACTCTTTTGAAATATATTTACTTTATTAAAATTTGAAACTTATTTAATTTAAATCTTATTTAATTTAAATTTTATTTAATTTGAATTATAATATATATATTATATATAAATATATGTATGTGTGTGTGTGTATATATATAAGTATATATATGTATATATATATGTATTAATATATATATATATATGTATTAATATATATGTATATATATATATATGTATTTATATATATATATATAGATATGAGTATATGGATGTGAAATATATAGTGAATATATGATTAAATTTTATCATGTTAATTATATTGTATGATTTTAATTATATATATATATGTAATTGCGTGTATATACACACTTATATATATATATATATATATGAAAATATATTTTATATATGTTGATGTTGTGAAAAGTTCGAAGATGGATTATATAGCAAGTTGATTTTATGAGGTGATTAGTTTAATTGGAAATAAGCATTATTTATTAAATCAAGATGAATGTTTTTTGGTGAATCAATTATTTATTTTCTTTGAAAAAATTGTGTTGTTGAATTATTGTTGAGTCAAGTATGATGTTTGCTTGATTGGGTTATAGTTTTGTGGGAAAACCCTTATATTAGCATATTCTCCTATAAGAGCTTAAGTTGCTTGTTAGGGACTTCCAAAGGCATGGGAAAATGGTGGTTTATTATGTGACCTTTTAATTTGATACTTGTCTCTATTTTGACTATAGTTGTGATCTTGAGTTTACATTGAGTTGTACCGTTCTTCTTATGGGAGTTGATTCATATGACTTTTTGCAAGATGGTTTTTCCTTGCACTTGTTCTATTTTGTGTTTTAGAGTACTTGTGGGTACAACCCCTTGGAATTTGTTGTTATGTTTTGGGTTCTAGGGAGAGAGGCTCTACGTGGGCATCAACGCACAAAGGGGCTGTCAAGATAACCCACATTAGAGTTTGAGTAATAAGTTATAACCTAATTAATTAATTAGGGGGTGGGTAGTTGAACATTAACAAGATAATTGTGGATACCTCATCTACCTATTAGTGCTTTTGCAGACTAAAGGTGGGCTGAGAATGTCTTGGTTGGCAAGATCGTTGCCTCGTCTCCACGAGAGATTAACGATTCCACACAAGTCACCCTATGGGGTCGGTGCCTAGAGAGGCTATCAGGATAACCATAGATGGGGGCTGGCACCTAGAGATAGGCAGTCAAGATAACCCATGTAGGACTGTACGATGACACTCTCCTCTAGCTTTCCCTTGAGTTGTTTTGTTGCTAACCTCTGGAAGTGGTCTTTTGATGTTGGGTTTCTCTTTATGTGTACTCTTTTTTTTCATGCTTGGAGTTTAGTCTTGTGTATTTTTTTGGAGGTTCTTGGTCGGGGACCCTTCCTTATTTACTCCTAGCACGGGGGTGGTCGAGTGGAATGTGCTACGCACCCCATTGGGTTCCCTATCTTGCAGTTATACCTTTCAGTGCAAAGTTTTGCAGAGATAGCTTGATCCAAATTTTATATGTTTCCAGATGTATACTTGTACTTCTACAATACTGCGTATTGATTTGTTACATTCCCATGTGATTGGGTAGAATTATGATGTAACCTTGAGTAATTGCTCAGTGAGATGTACTTGTAGATTGATGTAATGTATAATAACGTTATTTAATTCATTCTTGAATCATAATTATTAATATCATTAGGATTGTGTTATATTTGAGTAAATATGTTCTTTATATTTCCAAGTAAAATCTATTATGAATGCATGTATTGTTTCTATATGGTTTATTCTTGTTGCATTACATATCTTTAATAAATGTTTAAATGAAGACATGTGAATGATTAGGTTAAGTTAGTAGAATTGATAATTACTTTTATCAACTTTGTTATGGGATAGATTACGTAACATTACCTCGTGTACCCCAAGGTACTTAGGTGTTTAACTTGTAATCATTAGCTATGTTAGTTGCATTAGTAAACTTAGTGTTTATTCTTTATATTTTCAAAAAAAATTAGTTGCATTTTTAGTTGTCCTTTGGGGTTTGTATGACAGGGCGTTTCAGAAAACATAATTTGATATATCCTAGAGTGGGTGATGACAACTTTGAGTATACAATTGGTTCTATGGTTTTTGTTGGCACCTGGCTATGAAAATATCTAATAAGAAATAATAGTTTTCCTGCATTTGAATTCTGTGAAAAACACAAGAAAATTATACATTACTCATAGTTTATTTTGGCAACCAATATAAAACTAGTTGGATATCAAGGGAAACCTACTAAAAAAGTGTTATGGACACTTTCAATGGATGAGCATGATACAATCATAGATGCATTACAAAAAAGAGAGGATGCAAATGGTACAATGAAATAAATAAATATAGGTAAGTATATAGTAGTATATATTTAATTGATAGTCTATATATATAGTTAAAAAATTCTCACATAACTTAGATTCAAGGCACATGTGTATCTACCCTTAATCCATCTTCTTATTTATTCTTAAGTCGTTTCTTAATTATAGATAAATAATTTTTTGTTTTATGTCTCCAAAAACTAGATTACAAAAAAGAGAGGATGCATATATTATAATGAAATTTAAATAAATGCAGGTAAATATATAACTCTATACATTTAAGTGATAGTCAAAATATAAAGCTAAAAAATCCATTGTCATTTTATAAAAAGTTTAGAATTGATTGCATATCCCCTTAATTGATATCCTCTTAGGTCCCCTTAAGTCATCCTTTATTATATACCTTTTAATCCATCTCCTATTTATAGAACTCATAAATTCTCACATGACACATAATTTGTGTCAAGGATCTTGTATCTCCCCTTAAGCCATCCTCTTAGGACCCCTTAATTCATATCCTCTTAGGTTCATCCATCCCTCTTATCCGTTCCGTTATCTTCCATCCATGCCCCATTCCATCCTCCTTCCTTCCATCTTCCATCTCCTTGTTTCCCCTTCCACCATTCCATTCCATTTATCACCATTCCATAAATCCATCCCTCTTCCATCCATTCCATTCTCCATTCCATTCCATTCCATTCCATCCCCCCTTCCATCCTTCATTCCTTCTCTCCACTATCTACCTCTCTCTCCATCTCAGCTTTATGTATATCTCCCCTTCCTACTCTCCCCTCATCCCTCCTTATCTACCTCTCCCTCCCTCCCTATGTAGATCTCTCTTCTCTCTATTGCGTGTATCTCTCTTTATATGCATCTTCTCTCTATCTCACCTCTCTCTATCTCTCTCCCATGTCTTTGTCCTTTCTCCCTTTAATATCTCTAAATTATTAATTATTTAAGGTGTAAGGCCTATGGTTTTTTTGTTTAGAGTTGATGGTTTATGATGGAGAGTTGAGAGTTGAGGGTTTAGGGGTTAAATTTAATTATGTAGGTTTTAGTGTTAAATTATTAATGTTGGGTTTAGGGAGTATTGGTTTATGTATTAGGGTTTAGGTTGTAGGGTGTGGGATTTATAGTTGATGATATAGGGTTTAGGGTTTAAAGTTGATAGTATAAGATTGAGTTATAAGGTTTAGGTTTGAGGGTCTAGGAACTTTGAGGGTTGAAGGTATAAGGTTTGGGTAGAGTGTATAGGTTTTATGACATACGGTTGAGTGTAGGGTTTAGATTCTAGGGTATATGATATAGGGTTTATCATTGAGTGTATATGGTTGAGGGTTTATTATATAGGCCTTAGGGTCCAAGGTTGAGGGATAGGGTTTAGGGTCAAGAGGTTATATGGTCTAGGGTCGAGGGTTTAGCCTACAGGATGTAAGGCCTAGGGTTTAAGGTATAATGTTTAGGGTACAGTGTATAGGTTTTATGACCTAGGGTTGAGTGTAGGGTTTAGAGTTGAGGGTAAATGATATAGTATTTAGGATTGAGGGTATATTATTTAGGATTGAGTGTATAGGGTCAAGGTTTCATCCCCTGGGCTTTAGGGCATAGGGTTGAGGGATATAGTTTAGGGTTGAGGGATAGGGTTTAGGGTTGAGGGACAGGGTCTAGGGTTGAAAAGATGCTTCGAATAACAAATATAAATAATTAGAACACTTAAGATGAAAGGGTATGTGCAAGATCATCGTGCAAAAACAAGGCCCTTAAGTGGCAAAAAATTCAGAAAAATCAGTGTTAGGCAACTTGACGTAAATATTTGAATAAGTTATCTATATTATTTCAAAAATATGTAAGAATAGAATTTGTAGAAAGAACAGATGTAGTTTCTAAAATACTAGGTTTATTTAGAAATAAATAAAATCTATTTGGTGAAAATTTGAAATTTCAATGCAGTAGTACTTAAATTTCATGGAAAAAATAAGAAGTATGTGTCTGTCTAACCAACCTAACCATAATAAAATGGTAATATTTTTTGTAGTACATATATATAAGTAGAGGACTCATGTCTGGATGTGGTACATATTTTTTGTAATTTTTTTTCCAAGTAGATAATTAATTATGAATTTTTTATTACAACTTTTAGAAAATATAAAAACTTCGTCTGTCACGACCACCTTAACTTAGTCAAAGACTTCCTTGAAATTTGAATTTTCTTTTTAATCTATAGTATGTGAAGCATAGAATGTGGCTATGTTTTGGATTCAAAAAATATGATACTGTTTGAAAGTTATAGATGTTTTTCAATCAGCCTATTGATCAGGACTTTAGTCGTAATTCTAATAGAAAATGAATAATAATTATTTATTAAATTCAAATTAAATCATAATTTATATTTTTGGAAATCTAAGAATCTCCTCTAAAAACCCTTTTCGTTTCATTAATTTTGGGTGAAAAAAAAGTCGTCAGCCACATACCCTACAAATACCCATAATATTGCCACTTTTTGGTGCACCATGATCCTGCACATACCCGAAAATTAAATGATGAGAATATGCTTAGAATAAAAAATCTAACTAGGTGTATTTGGAATGAAATAATTGAACTACAACATAGAGAGAACTTAATTTTATAAATCATGTGATACTATACACCGAGGTATGAGGAACTAAGGTGACTATGTATCGTATGCATAGGACTGAGACAACAAACACATAGGTAGAGAGTATAACATTTAGGATTGAGTGTATGGGGATTAAGGATTCATCATATAGGCTTTAGGGTCTAAAGTTAAGGCATATGGTTTAGGGTTCAGGGTATATGATATAGGGTTTAGGGTTGAGTGTATATGGTTGAGGGTTTATTATATAAGCCTTAGGGCCCAAGGTTGAGGGATAGGGTTTAGGGTCAATAGGGTATATGGTATAGGGTTGAGGGTTGAGGGTTTAACCTATAAGCTTTAGGGCCTAGGATTGAGGGTGTAGGGTTTAACCTATAGGATTTAGGGCCTATGGTGCATGTATAGTGCAATAAGGTGTGGATTCTGAAAAATATTGTGTATCCTCCATCTTGAAGCCATAGAAGGATTTGCAGGTGATTTGGTTGGCATGATGGAATGCAATTCTAGCTATTTTGTGTCTACTGCACTAAGGGTGAAGAAAAGTGTGGGGAATCCAATTTGAATGACCATGTATGAAATCTCCCCTCGATGTTGGTTCCAAAATGGTTTGGTGCCACGAATGGATGAGCTAAATCGCATGATTTGATTTGCAAGTTTGTCATACAGCATGTCCTTTAATTTTTGGTGAAGGCCAGTGATTATTGATGGTAGGTAATCATCAAGTTGTTTACTGATAAATACAGTTGTAGTTGCTTGGCTACAGTGGTGCATTATAATATTCAGTATGAAGTACCTAAATCTTGGGTGTTGGCCAAACCTATTATCATGGTACCTTAGAAGGTGGAGAGAATACTCATGTAGCTTAACTTCCTTGATATGCTCTTGTTTGAATGCAACTTTCCCTTTTGGAAATAAAGTGGGAAATTCCATCACAAATAGTCCTTCGGTGGTGTATTCATTTATAGGAGATGGAGAAATGGGTGGCCATGTAGCAATAGGTGTTGGTCATCCTGAGCCTAGTTGTAATAAAGAGAGCACTTCTCTAACTTTTTTTTGCGCATGTGATAGGTTTTCCACAAAGGAAGTTGTAATTAGCATTTTTTTCTTTAAGGGGTCATATTCCATATCACTTGTTTCCATTAATTCTATATCTATGGGATCAAGATTTGAATTTTTTGTATATAGTAGGTTTGAGATGTCAGTGGAGGACTAGGGTAAGTTTGACAATGCAAGCCCATCTATTTGTGCATCTTTGTAGTATGGGTCATTTTGTATCAAGATATATTGTAATGCCTCATGGACATGTCCTCTACTAACATAGAATTTATATGGTTGTTGCTTGATGTTCTTCTTGATAATTATTAGTAAATCCAAATAATTAATATGCCTAGGTAAGTAGGTTGCAATCGTAGATATATCTTGAGGAAAATAAATAGTGTGCCCAATGTATTTTAGTTATTCCCCCCTTGCATAGCTAACTTGTAGGATTGGCCTAACCCTTGCTATCAAAATCTCCTGAACTTGAGATAGAATTTTTAAACACATCAATTGCTCACTTGGGTCCATGTTGTTCTAGTTTGAGAAGCGATGGTTGTCTTTTTCAGATGCACATATAAAACAAGTAGTGATTCCATTTGACTTTCTAGTTTTGATTCCTAGATATCTTTCCATATAGACCATAAAAGTTGATGTATTTGAAAGGATATCTAATTTTGAATGAAAATTATTTCTAGTAGTCAAAAAATCATGGGATGTAGGTATACAAGGGTGCATTTGAACAAATGGTTTGGGTTGATACATATACTTTGCAATTGAGGTGCAGGTGTTTGTAGGTGCGATGTGTTATTGGGAGAAGAGAGTGTAGATGCAGAGGCTCCATAAATGGTGTTTTGTAGGATTTCTTATCTTCTTTTACTAATATTAGTTTTTCTTGTATGGTAGTATGCTCATTGCATTTTATTTTTACGCAAGCGTTTTTCTTTTTCCCTTTCATTTTCTACCTCCATTTTAAGGAATCCTGAGGATCAAAGTAATTTGTAATATATTTGTGAGTCATAATTACAACAATATATATATATATTTTTTAAATACAAAATTGAAACATACATTAAAAATAACATGAGCATATATTGTATAGAACTTAAGGAGATAAGATGGCATGAATAAATAATTTGGAACATACGTAGATAAAATAAATAAATAAATATGCAAACATTCAATGTACATAAATTTCCTGAAACAAATATGAATAAATTTTTCATTTTTATATTTGGAATACCATGACCAACTATTATATATAATTTAAGGAGATAACTTTTTGCAAATAATAAAATTAAAACACAAGTAAATATCAAAGCATTTTTTAAAAAATATGATTTCCTTTACACATATGGACAATAAATGTATAGAATATTCCAAAAGTATATACAAATGTTGATCATCTCCATATAGATGGCCATTTAACTTATACAATGATGCTTAAAAGACTTAAATACAAATTTTAAATGGCCTTAATGGCTGTAATAACAATGCTTTGTGTTTCTTGTCCACCAAATGAAATCATTTTGATGGTGAGCTCGAGGAAAAACTAGCAACCAAAAAAATTATCTAAAATGTGTTTAGTAGCATTAGGTTTAGCCACTAATAGTTGCAAATCTTTTGAAAAAAAAACCCATCAAGGAATTGCCTAGTCCTTCAAATGCAGTAACTTTTAAAAGTTCACTAGTTCCATCTTGCAAGTCTATTTTAAGCATGTAGCTAAAATGACATCTAGATAGATCTTTAGAGCCCTTTGGGCATTGAAAAGTATTCGGTGAAGTTTCCAAAAAAAAATTATTACATTTTTTATTATCCACTAACAAAGGGCATGAAAGGTAGTAGAAGTTGTCCAAGTGTAGTTTTGAGATGGGTTCCTTTATGCAAACAGTTTTCTTCTTAAGAAATCTTATATTTGCAATAGATGAGATATTGATTGGATTTGCAAACTTATTTGCAGAAAGATGGCTTTTGGATAAGCAATTAGAAAGCTTGGCATTCCCTAGCGCAGCATACCATGTCTATAATCTTAAGGCCTCTGATATATTTGGGTTGATTAGGATTGTAGTAGGATAAATAGTATCAATGCCTTTACCACACCAAGAGGTTGTACATCCAGATTTAATCAATAGAATAGGATGGTTTGGTTACATGAGCATGTTAGCTCTCAAAAACGTAGGCTGAATGCCTCAAGAGGCTGCCAATCTCTTGATACGCTTTAGGGTAACAGACAAGGTCAAGAGAACTCAACCTTCTACTCTTCAGGTGCTACTAACCTAGGCAGGTGTACCTTTCTGAATGAAGTAGACTTAACTTATGATTTATCCTTTTGAAATGCTTTTTCCACAAGGGAAAATGATAGTGAACAAATGAAACCAAACCTAATAGCAATAGAAAAAGCACTTTTCTAATCTAACTCCTAAAATGATCAATAAACAGATGTAAAGAAGTTGAATGAATTCAAATGATGAAATTGCAAAGACTAGTGCCTTGTTGGGTATGCGGAGTAAAACAAAACAGAAGTGGGCAACTTATTCTGGCAGAAAATCAAATTGCAAGCATATGATCTGTTCATAACTTGTATAAACAATGTAAGACTATGACCACTGAGCTCTTCTTTAATAATCCAAATGAATCTTCCTTATTATTGTGATTAACGAAAAGGTTTAATCTCTACTTGAGAGAACTAGTCAATTAATCACAAAAATACAGAAAATGTGCATTGATAAACCAAAAGTAAACTTGTTACATCAATTTAAACAACCAGAAAGAATCAACTTGGAGACAACTTCAGCAATACTTTTCAATAAGTTCAACATACAATTGACACTAGAAATAACCTGCCACACCAGCTTATTTTCATTGAATTCACCATTTTAAAACATGCACATAATCTCTGATAAGAGAAAATTATTCTACTGTAGCCATTCCTAACTACTGTATATGATCTAAAAATCTCCTCCTCTATTAAAATCTAGGGGCATATTTATACCCAGCACTAAGAAAATAAAACATTTGA
>VDFB02252616.1:65134292-65372398 GCA_007258455.2 Sequoia sempervirens
TTAAAGTTATCATTGGAATGCATTCTTCTAAAAGGAAGTACAATATTTGGGCCATATAATCTCAACCAAGGGAATTGTAGTGGATCCTACAAAGGTTAAAGTTGTCTTAAAGTGGCTTGCACTAAAATGCATGCATGAAGTCCATAGTTTTATGGGACTGGCTGGATTTTACAAAAAATTCATGGCCAATTTCTCAAGAGTCACTTGTGCCATCACTTCCTTGAAAAGGAAGGGTAAAAGGTTTGAATGGTCCAAAATATCAGGAGGCATTTGATCTATTGAAGGAAAAGTTGATTTTGACACCAATTTTGAAAGTGCCAGACCTAGAGGGGAAATTTATGGTCATCACTGATGCCTCAGGAGAGGGATTAGGTTGTTTACTTATGCAGGATGGGCAGGTTATTGCCTATGAGTCCAGGAAGTTGAAAAACTATGAGTAAAACTATGCACCCCATGATCTTAAGCTTGCAATAATTTTTCATGCATTACAGATGTGGTGACATTATCTATTGGGGAAACCTTTTGAACTAAGGTCTGACCATCAGGGTCTCAGGTATTTGTTTACCCAACCTCACTTAAATGTTCGATAGAGGAGATGGCTTAAACTAATATCAAACTATGACTTTGAGATCAAATACATCAATAACAAGGAAAAACAAGTTGCATATTCCCTAAGTCAAAGGAGGCATATCTCCTCAATGATCTATGTGCAAACTGATTTCAAGATCCAAGTATTGCAAAAGTCTAGAGGAGACGAATACTATGAGCAAGTAAAACAATCTCTAATGGACAACCCCCAAGATCCAAGGTATGATGGGTTTCATTTTGAGTCAATGGACTATTGAGGTTCAAGGGAATAATGTGTTTTCCAAACTTAGGAGAGTTAAGGAACATGGTATGGAAAGAGATTCATTATGACCCTACTTGGGACATCTAGGAGTGACAAAATTTTTGGTTGATGTTAAGCCACTATATTTCTGAAAGGGAATGGAGAGGGATGTTGCAAGGTATGTAACAAAGTGTCTTGAATGCCAGAGGGTGAAAGCAGAGCATCATCATCCAACAAGACTTTTAAAACCTCATGAGATTCCAGAGTGGAAATGGCATATAATCAACATGGATTTTGTGCAATAATATAAGAGCAGGAAAATAAGAAGAGAAGAAAAAAGAAATTTTTTAAATGAGACTTGACCTTAGCACATATAAAAAAGAAAAGGTTCCCAAAGGGAACATAACATAATTTATGTTAGAAGAAAAAATTCTTGTAAGTTGCTAAAGAAGATATCAACAAATATATATGAAATAGAGTTTCCTCAAGATTTGGACATTTCCCTTGTTTTCAATGTAGTAGATATGTTTAATTATCATGCAAATAGTTGATTAAGATGAAGTAAGCACAAGGTAGGAATTTATAAACTAGAAGAGTAGGATTCCAACAAGATAGGGGAAGAGATGGAGAAGATATTATAAAATAGTGTCATTAATAGGACTAAAGGTGGAGAGTATATGGAATAGTTGGTAAAATGGAAAAATAGAAGCTCAAAGGAAGATGCATGGTCATCTCTTACAAAATTTGAATTTTGTGATTACAACCCTTGAGGAATCATAAAAAGGGTCTTACTATTTTCTTACCTAGGGTATTTGATGCTAGTGCATCCCTAGTCTATATGCAATCTTGTATCAATTTAAGTTTTTATTAGGAATTTAAGTTTTTAATTTTTATGATATGTTTCTAAATGTATATGGATGCTAATGTGTTAATGTTTGCACCTAGTGGTAGAGGAATCTTTCACATTTTCAACCAATAGAATAATATGAGTTTTATGGTAACAAATAGATCATCGCCATAGTTCAAGTCATGTAGGGACTTTCTTAGTGATGAATCTTTTTGTTTATCATTGAAAATTCATTGGCTATATAGATTCCTTAAATATTTCAAGTTTTATTCAAGGAAGACATACTTGTGTGTGTCTTACTCAAAAACTTGAAACTAAAATTATTAAAAATTATAAAAGTGTGTTAAAAATAAACTTTAAAATTATTAAAATTATTTTGGTAAGACACCTTTTATAATTTGATATTGGTTTTTAATGCACCATAGGTATTGTTGAGTCATTCTCATTTTCAATTGTGTTTTAGTCCTATTGTATAATTATTTTCATAGGTAAAAAATTATGCACTTTCAAAAAAATCACCCAAAGATGTTGTAGACTCCATAAGGATATATATGAAAACCATTCAATTGTTTTCTCCACTGTGTGTTCTATCAATTATTTTTGCATTATTCATAACCAATTATTTTTGCATTATTTTTGTATTATTCATAACCAATTATTTTTTGCATTATGAAAATTATTCAATTGTTTTCACCCAAAAATTATGCACTTTCAAAAAACTCACCCAAAGATGTTGTAAACTCCATAAGGACTAAACTTAAAAATTATATCTCAAAAAATATTTTAAACCACAAATTATCATGCACAAATTATTTTATAAATTTATGCATTATTTTAAATTTATAATTTTTATTCATAACCAGTTCTTAAAAATTGCATTACCTGTGTGTTTTCTAAAAAATGAATATATCATATAGTTGGTTTTTTAAGTATTTTTTTTATATCTATAATTGTGTAGGTGTTGGTGGTTAAATATGTTGTAGACTCCATAAGGATATATATGAAAACCATTCAATTGTTTTCTCCACTGTGTGTTCTAGCAATTATTTTTGCATTATTCATAACCAATTTTTTTGCATTATTTTTATATTATTCATAACTAATTATTTTTGCATTTTTTTTGCATTATGAAAACTGTTCAATTTTTTTCTTCACTGTGTGTTCTAGCATTATTTTTTGCATTATTTTTGTATGGTTTTGATTTCCAGCAATTATTTCCACATTATTTTGGTGTATGGTTTTTCTAAAAAATTTAGATTCTCATAGGGTAGTCCTCTGTTTTAGCATCATGTACAATTTTATCATGCAATAATTACATTGGTAGGTGTTGGTCGTTAAAGATGTTGTAGACTCCATAAGGATATATATGAAAACCATTCAATTGTTTTCTCCACTATGTGTTCTAGCAATTATTTATGCATTATTCATAACCAATTATTTTTGCATTATGAAAACTATTCAATTGTTTTCTTCGTGTTGTGTGTTCTAGCAATTATTTTTGCATTATTTTGGTGTATGGTTTATCTAAAAAAATTAGATTCTCATAGGTTTTTTTAATTTTTTATAAAGCTTTTTATGTATTTTTTGTTTTAAATTTTACAAGCAATATAATTTGCATGCATGTTTAAATTTATCATAACCTATGTTTAATTTTCACATTATTTAATTTTATCATATCCTATGTTTAAAATAATTATCATAAACTTAAAAATTGCTTTCTCAAAATTATTTTGGTAAGACACCTTTTATAATTTGTGGTTTAATACAAAAAATATTTTTTTAATAACCAAAAAATTATACTTAAAAATTGTGATACCCCTCATGTTTTTGATACTCTTTTGTGTTGATTTTGTACTTGGTTTGTGACGGTGATCAGTTCATCGATTTTGGTTGTGTGTGGATTTATAGTTTGGTTAGTTTGCTGCACTTGTCATTACTTATGATGCTTGATGATACCTTACGTGGTGATTATGTTGTTTGGTTATGTTATGGTTTCTTTAATAATATATGTGGAGATGTTGTGATTCTATATATTGCTATGGTTTTTGATATGTTTGCTAGTGTGTCTTGATGAAAGGACAGAGTGGCATCACTTGCTCGCGAGTGCCCTGCTACCCCATGATTACCTTTCATGGTGTGTCTGCAATGGAGATTTACATGCTACTTGACATTTGTTTCTATGCAGGATGCAGGTACTGGACATCGACTCCACCTGCTTGACAGGTTTGAGCGTGTCCTATAAACCCAACATGTATGATGTTGAAAAGGGAGTTGATAAGGAAGTGTCCCCATCCCAAGTTCATCACCTTGTTGTGAGTCTTACGGTGTCGTGGTCTTGACCTTGTCTTTGTTTCAGTATTGGTTGTTATTGATTATTTATTTATTTGTGAATAGTTGTTATTTAATTAATTTTTGTTTTTAGTGTGATTAATTAATGTCATTTAATTGATATAGTTATTTGTAGATAATTATAGTTAAGTTAATTGATTAATGTTCTTGATTGAGTGAATAGTTTAAATAAAAATATTAGATGCTTTAATGTGAATTAGAATTTTTTTAATTTGCATAAGGTAAGTGGTATTAATTCTTGACATTTTAAATTAATTAAATAACATATAATGCTTTATTATTATTAAAAGAACAATGATTAAAATTAATTAATTTATAATTAGAGTATTTTCGGGAGTGAGTGGGAATTTAATAAAAATACTTGTTTAAAAATATTCTCGAAGAGAATATTGGCATGTGGTGAATGGCAAGAAGTTTCTTCACGGAAAGAAATTGGTTGTAGAATAGTTTTTGGGTTTTGGGGGTTTCTGGTTAAAATTAAGGAGGTTTGTAGCATATAATTTTGGACTCATATTTTGCATCTTGTTGGAGGTGAAGATTCTAGAAAGGTTTTAGAAGTTCAGCTCTGAAGGCGAAGCTTTGCTCCAACCCTCATTCCTTCAAGCTTCAGGAAAACAGGTTCCTTTACTATTTATTTAATTGTTTTCTTGTTTTGAAAAGATTGCCTAAAATTGTCTGTGTAAGAGGAAATTGTCATGAATTAGTTATAACCCTCTATAGAAATGTTTGTTGATAGTTTTTGAGTAGAAAAGTTTGTTAAAAGTTCCTCTGTAGAAAAAACTTTGTTCTCGGCTATTGAAGTTTTGTCGTGATTATTTTGTTGCCTCTGTAGAAAATTTTACAGTAAAACCAGAGAGCCTCATAAAAAAAATAATAAAAAAAATTGAAATTAGAAAACCCCTGTGGAAATTTTCTTTACAATTTATGTAGAAAACTCCTGTATAAATAATTTGTTTTCTGCTGGGAAAATCTTACTAATATACCTAGATGATGCATTTGTATTATTTGTTTTATATATGAAATATATATATATATATTGTGAATTTATATATATATATATTGTGAATTTATATATATATATATTGTGAATATATATTTATATATGTGTTTCAGAAAATATTGTGAATTTATTTTGAGCGTTGTAGGTATTTATTTGTACGGCGATATTGTTATATTCAATAAAAAAAAAATCTAAAATGAGATTGGGGGCTACCCCCAGCACCACCGCTCCCCATAGGGGAGGCATTGTTATGGAGGCAGCGCCCAACACTGCTCTTCATAGTAGTGACCCCCCAAATGGGGGACGGCTGTGGGCAGCGCCCACACAGGCTTAAAGCCTGCGCATGAAAAATTACTCTTTTGAAATATATTTACTTTATTAAAATTTGAAACTTGTTTAATTTAAATTTTATTTAATTTGAATTATAATATATATATTATATATATATATATATATTATATAATATATGTATGTATATATATATATGTATATATATACATATATATATATATATATGTATATATGTATTAATATATATGTATATATATATATATGTATTTATATATATATATATAGATATGAGTATATGGATGTGAAATATATAGTGAATATATGATTAAATTTTATCATGTTAATTATATTGTATGATTTTAATTATATATATATATGTAATTGCGTGTATATACACACTTATATATATATATATATATATGAAAATATATTTTATATATGTTGATGTTGTGAAAAGTTCGAAGATGGATTATATAGCAAGTTGATTTTATGAGGTGATTAGTTTAATTGGAAATAAGCATTATTTATTAAATCAAGATGAATGTTTTTTGGTGAATCAATTATTTATTTTCTTTGAAAAAATTGTGTTGTTGAATTATTGTTGAGTCAAGTATGATGTTTGCTTGATTGGGTTATAGTTTTGTGGGAAAACCCTTATATTAGCATATTCTCCTATAAGAGCTTAAGTTGCTTGTTAGGGACTTCCAAAGGCATGGGAAAATGGTGGTTTATTATGTGACCTTTTAATTTGATACTTGTCTCTATTTTGACTATAGTTGTGATCTTGAGTTTACATTGAGTTGTACCGTTCTTCTTATGGGAGTTGATTCATATGACTTTTTGCAAGATGGTTTTTCCTTGCACTTGTTCTATTTTGTGTTTTAGAGTACTTGTGGGTACAACCCCTTGGAATTTGTTGTTATGTTTTGGGTTCTAGGGAGAGAGGCTCTACGTGGGCATCAACGCACAAAGGGGCTGTCAAGATAACCCACATTAGAGTTTGAGTAATAAGTTATAACCTAATTAATTAATTAGGGGGTGGGTAGTTGAACATTAACAAGATAATTGTGGATACCTCATCTACCTATTAGTGCTTTTGCAGACTAAAGGTGGGCTGAGAATGTCTTGGTTGGCAAGATCGTTGCCTCGTCTCCACGAGAGATTAACGATTCCACACAAGTCACCCTATGGGGTCGGTGCCTAGAGAGGCTATCAGGATAACCATAGATGGGGGCTGGCACCTAGAGATAGGCAGTCAAGATAACCCATGTAGGACTGTACGATGACACTCTCCTCTAGCTTTCCCTTGAGTTGTTTTGTTGCTAACCTCTGGAAGTGGTCTTTTGATGTTGGGTTTCTCTTTATGTGTACTCTTTTTTTTCATGCTTGGAGTTTAGTCTTGTGTATTTTTTTGGAGGTTCTTGGTCGGGGACCCTTCCTTATTTACTCCTAGCACGGGGGTGGTCGAGTGGAATGTGCTACGCACCCCATTGGGTTCCCTATCTTGCAGTTATACCTTTCAGTGCAAAGTTTTGCAGAGATAGCTTGATCCAAATTTTATATGTTTCCAGATGTATACTTGTACTTCTACAATACTGCGTATTGATTTGTTACATTCCCATGTGATTGGGTAGAATTATGATGTAACCTTGAGTAATTGCTCAGTGAGATGTACTTGTAGATTGATGTAATGTATAATAACGTTATTTAATTCATTCTTGAATCATAATTATTAATATCATTAGGATTGTGTTATATTTGAGTAAATATGTTCTTTATATTTCCAAGTAAAATCTATTATGAATGCATGTATTGTTTCTATATGGTTTATTCTTGTTGCATTACATATCTTTAATAAATGTTTAAATGAAGACATGTGAATGATTAGGTTAAGTTAGTAGAATTGATAATTACTTTTATCAACTTTGTTATGGGATAGATTACGTAACATTACCTCGTGTACCCCAAGGTACTTAGGTGTTTAACTTGTAATCATTAGCTATGTTAGTTGCATTAGTAAACTTAGTGTTTATTCTTTATATTTTCAAAAAAAATTAGTTGCATTTTTAGTTGTCCTTTGGGGTTTGTATGACAGGGCGTTTCAGAAAACATAATTTGATATATCCTAGAGTGGGTGATGACAACTTTGAGTATACAATTGGTTCTATGGTTTTTGTTGGCACCTGGCTATGAAAATATCTAATAAGAAATAATAGTTTTCCTGCATTTGAATTCTGTGAAAAACACAAGAAAATTATACATTACTCATAGTTTATTTTGGCAACCAATATAAAACTAGTTGGATATCAAGGGAAACCTACTAAAAAAGTGTTATGGACACTTTCAATGGATGAGCATGATACAATCATAGATGCATTACAAAAAAGAGAGGATGCAAATGGTACAATGAAATAAATAAATATAGGTAAGTATATAGTAGTATATATTTAATTGATAGTCTATATATATAGTTAAAAAATTCTCACATAACTTAGATTCAAGGCACATGTGTATCTACCCTTAATCCATCTTCTTATTTATTCTTAAGTCGTTTCTTAATTATAGATAAATAATTTTTTGTTTTATGTCTCCAAAAACTAGATTACAAAAAAGAGAGGATGCATATATTATAATGAAATTTAAATAAATGCAGGTAAATATATAACTCTATACATTTAAGTGATAGTCAAAATATAAAGCTAAAAAATCCATTGTCATTTTATAAAAAGTTTAGAATTGATTGCATATCCCCTTAATTGATATCCTCTTAGGTCCCCTTAAGTCATCCTTTATTATATACCTTTTAATCCATCTCCTATTTATAGAACTCATAAATTCTCACATGACACATAATTTGTGTCAAGGATCTTGTATCTCCCCTTAAGCCATCCTCTTAGGACCCCTTAATTCATATCCTCTTAGGTTCCCTAAATCCATCCTCTTGCATCCGTTTAAGTACTTATCTTAACTCCCCTTAATCCATCCTTTTAGGACCCCTTAATTCATCCTCCTAGCTATCCTAAATACATCTTCTTGCATCTCCTTGAGTTACTCTCTTAACTCCCCTTAAGCCATCCTCTTAGGACCAATTAAGACATATCCTCTTAGGTACCATAAATCCATCCTCTTGCATCCCCTTAAGTCATTCTCTTAACTCCTATTAAGCCATTCTCATAGGACCCCTTTAGTCGTCGTTTACCTACCTCTTTATATATCATCTCACATATCCCCCCTCTCTACTTTTATCCCCATCTCTATTGTTCTATATCTCACTTCTCTCTCTCCCCTAGATCTACCTCTCTCTATCTAACCTCTCTCTCTCCACTATCTACCTCTCTCTCCATCTCAGCTTTATGTATATCTCCCCTTCCTACTCTCCCCTCATCCCTCCTTATCTACCTCTCCCTCCCTCCCTATGTAGATCTCTCTTCTCTCTATTGCGTGTATCTCTCTTTATATGCATCTTCTCTCTATCTCACCTCTCTCTATCTCTCTCCCATGTCTTTGTCCTTTCTCCCTTTAATATCTCTAAATTATTAATTATTTAAGGTGTAAGGCCTATGGTTTTTTTGTTTAGAGTTGATGGTTTATGATGGAGAGTTGAGAGTTGAGGGTTTAGGGGTTAAATTTAATTATGTAGGTTTTAGTGTTAAATTATTAATGTTGGGTTTAGGGAGTATTGGTTTATGTATTAGGGTTTAGGTTGTAGGGTGTGGGATTTATAGTTGATGATATAGGGTTTAGGGTTTAAAGTTGATAGTATAAGATTGAGTTATAAGGTTTAGGTTTGAGGGTCTAGGAACTTTGAGGGTTGAAGGTATAAGGTTTGGGTAGAGTGTATAGGTTTTATGACATACGGTTGAGTGTAGGGTTTAGATTCTAGGGTATATGATATAGGGTTTATCATTGAGTGTATATGGTTGAGGGTTTATTATATAGGCCTTAGGGTCCAAGGTTGAGGGATAGGGTTTAGGGTCAAGAGGTTATATGGTCTAGGGTCGAGGGTTTAGCCTACAGGATGTAAGGCCTAGGGTTTAAGGTATAATGTTTAGGGTACAGTGTATAGGTTTTATGACCTAGGGTTGAGTGTAGGGTTTAGAGTTGAGGGTAAATGATATAGTATTTAGGATTGAGGGTATATTATTTAGGATTGAGTGTATAGGGTCAAGGTTTCATCCCCTGGGCTTTAGGGCATAGGGTTGAGGGATATAGTTTAGGGTTGAGGGATAGGGTTTAGGGTTGAGGGACAGGGTCTAGGGTTGAAAAGATGCTTCGAATAACAAATATAAATAATTAGAACACTTAAGATGAAAGGGTATGTGCAAGATCATCGTGCAAAAACAAGGCCCTTAAGTGGCAAAAAATTCAGAAAAATCAGTGTTAGGCAACTTGACGTAAATATTTGAATAAGTTATCTATATTATTTCAAAAATATGTAAGAATAGAATTTGTAGAAAATTGAATGTAGTTTCTAAAATACTAGGTTTATTTAGAAATAAATAAAATCTATTTGGTGAAAATTTGAAATTTCAATGCAATAGTACTTAAATTTCATGGAAAAAAAATAAGAAGTAGTGTCCGTCTAACCAACCTAACCATAATAAAATGATAATATTTTTTGTAATATTTTATATATAAGTAGAGGACTCATGTCTGATGTGATGCATATTTTTTGTAATTTTTTTCCAAGTAAATAATTAATTATGAATTTTTTATTACAACTTTTAGAAAATATAAAAACTCGCCTAGTTCGACCACCTTAACTTAGTCAAAACTTCATGAAATTTAATTTTTCTTTTTTAATCCTATAGTATGTGAAGCATAGAATGTGACGATGTTTTGGATTCAAAAAATATGATACTGTTTGAAAGTTATAGATGTTTTTCAATCAGCCTATTGATCAGGACTTTAGTCGTAATTCTAATAGAAAATGAATAATAATTATTTATTAAATTCAAATTAAATCATAATTTATATTTTTGGAAATCTAAGAATCTCCTCTAAAAACCCTTTTCGTTTCATTAATTTTGGGTGAAAAAAAAGTCGTCAGCCACATACCCTACAAATACCCATAATATTGCCACTTTTTGGTGCACCATGATCCTGCACATACCCGAAAATTAAATGATGAGAATATGCTTAGAATAAAAAATCTAACTAGGTGTATTTGGAATGAAATAATTGAACTACAACATAGAGAGAACTTAATTTTATAAATCATGTGATACTATACACCGAGGTATGAGGAACTAAGGTGACTATGTATCGTATGCATAGGACTGAGACAACAAACACATAGGTAGAGAGTATAACATTTAGGATTGAGTGTATGGGGATTAAGGATTCATCATATAGGCTTTAGGGTCTAAAGTTAAGGCATATGGTTTAGGGTTCAGGGTATATGATATAGGGTTTAGGGTTGAGTGTATATGGTTGAGGGTTTATTATATAAGCCTTAGGGCCCAAGGTTGAGGGATAGGGTTTAGGGTCAATAGGGTATATGGTATAGGGTTGAGGGTTGAGGGTTTAACCTATAAGCTTTAGGGCCTAGGATTGAGGGTGTAGGGTTTAACCTATAGGATTTAGGGCCTATGGTGCATGTATAGTGCAATAAGGTGTGGATTCTGAAAAATATTGTGTATCCTCCATCTTGAAGCCATAGAAGGATTTGCAGGTGATTTGGTTGGCATGATGGAATGCAATTCTAGCTATTTTGTGTCTACTGCACTAAGGGTGAAGAAAAGTGTGGGGAATCCAATTTGAATGACCATGTATGAAATCTCCCCTCGATGTTGGTTCCAAAATGGTTTGGTGCCACGAATGGATGAGCTAAATCGCATGATTTGATTTGCAAGTTTGTCATACAGCATGTCCTTTAATTTTTGGTGAAGGCCAGTGATTATTGATGGTAGGTAATCATCAAGTTGTTTACTGATAAATACAGTTGTAGTTGCTTGGCTACAGTGGTGCATTATAATATTCAGTATGAAGTACCTAAATCTTGGGTGTTGGCCAAACCTATTATCATGGTACCTTAGAAGGTGGAGAGAATACTCATGTAGCTTAACTTCCTTGATATGCTCTTGTTTGAATGCAACTTTCCCTTTTGGAAATAAAGTGGGAAATTCCATCACAAATAGTCCTTCGGTGGTGTATTCATTTATAGGAGATGGAGAAATGGGTGGCCATGTAGCAATAGGTGTTGGTCATCCTGAGCCTAGTTGTAATAAAGAGAGCACTTCTCTAACTTTTTTTTGCGCATGTGATAGGTTTTCCACAAAGGAAGTTGTAATTAGCATTTTTTTCTTTAAGGGGTCATATTCCATATCACTTGTTTCCATTAATTCTATATCTATGGGATCAAGATTTGAATTTTTTGTATATAGTAGGTTTGAGATGTCAGTGGAGGACTAGGGTAAGTTTGACAATGCAAGCCCATCTATTTGTGCATCTTTGTAGTATGGGTCATTTTGTATCAAGATATATTGTAATGCCTCATGGACATGTCCTCTACTAACATAGAATTTATATGGTTGTTGCTTGATGTTCTTCTTGATAATTATTAGTAAATCCAAATAATTAATATGCCTAGGTAAGTAGGTTGCAATCGTAGATATATCTTGAGGAAAATAAATAGTGTGCCCAATGTATTTTAGTTATTCCCCCCTTGCATAGCTAACTTGTAGGATTGGCCTAACCCTTGCTATCAAAATCTCCTGAACTTGAGATAGAATTTTTAAACACATCAATTGCTCACTTGGGTCCATGTTGTTCTAGTTTGAGAAGCGATGGTTGTCTTTTTCAGATGCACATATAAAACAAGTAGTGATTCCATTTGACTTTCTAGTTTTGATTCCTAGATATCTTTCCATATAGACCATAAAAGTTGATGTATTTGAAAGGATATCTAATTTTGAATGAAAATTATTTCTAGTAGTCAAAAAATCATGGGATGTAGGTATACAAGGGTGCATTTGAACAAATGGTTTGGGTTGATACATATACTTTGCAATTGAGGTGCAGGTGTTTGTAGGTGCGATGTGTTATTGGGAGAAGAGAGTGTAGATGCAGAGGCTCCATAAATGGTGTTTTGTAGGATTTCTTATCTTCTTTTACTAATATTAGTTTTTCTTGTATGGTAGTATGCTCATTGCATTTTATTTTTACGCAAGCGTTTTTCTTTTTCCCTTTCATTTTCTACCTCCATTTTAAGGAATCCTGAGGATCAAAGTAATTTGTAATATATTTGTGAGTCATAATTACAACAATATATATATATATTTTTTAAATACAAAATTGAAACATACATTAAAAATAACATGAGCATATATTGTATAGAACTTAAGGAGATAAGATGGCATGAATAAATAATTTGGAACATACGTAGATAAAATAAATAAATAAATATGCAAACAT
This sequence comes from Sequoia sempervirens, assembly GCA_007258455.2. Taxonomy (NCBI): domain Eukaryota; kingdom Viridiplantae; phylum Streptophyta; class Pinopsida; order Cupressales; family Cupressaceae; genus Sequoia; species Sequoia sempervirens. The sequence goes on from VDFB02252616.1 coordinate 65,147,025, forward strand.
TCAATGTACATAAATTTCCTGAAACAAATATGAATAAATTTTTCATTTTTATATTTGGAATACCATGACCAACTATTATATATAATTTAAGGAGATAACTTTTTGCAAATAATAAAATTAAAACACAAGTAAATATCAAAGCATTTTTTAAAAAATATGATTTCCTTTACACATATGGACAATAAATGTATAGAATATTCCAAAAGTATATACAAATGTTGATCATCTCCATATAGATGGCCATTTAACTTATACAATGATGCTTAAAAGACTTAAATACAAATTTTAAATGGCCTTAATGGCTGTAATAACAATGCTTTGTGTTTCTTGTCCACCAAATGAAATCATTTTGATGGTGAGCTCGAGGAAAAACTAGCAACCAAAAAAATTATCTAAAATGTGTTTAGTAGCATTAGGTTTAGCCACTAATAGTTGCAAATCTTTTGAAAAAAAAACCCATCAAGGAATTGCCTAGTCCTTCAAATGCAGTAACTTTTAAAAGTTCACTAGTTCCATCTTGCAAGTCTATTTTAAGCATGTAGCTAAAATGACATCTAGATAGATCTTTAGAGCCCTTTGGGCATTGAAAAGTATTCGGTGAAGTTTCCAAAAAAAAATTATTACATTTTTTATTATCCACTAACAAAGGGCATGAAAGGTAGTAGAAGTTGTCCAAGTGTAGTTTTGAGATGGGTTCCTTTATGCAAACAGTTTTCTTCTTAAGAAATCTTATATTTGCAATAGATGAGATATTGATTGGATTTGCAAACTTATTTGCAGAAAGATGGCTTTTGGATAAGCAATTAGAAAGCTTGGCATTCCCTAGCGCAGCATACCATGTCTATAATCTTAAGGCCTCTGATATATTTGGGTTGATTAGGATTGTAGTAGGATAAATAGTATCAATGCCTTTACCACACCAAGAGGTTGTACATCCAGATTTAATCAATAGAATAGGATGGTTTGGTTACATGAGCATGTTAGCTCTCAAAAACGTAGGCTGAATGCCTCAAGAGGCTGCCAATCTCTTGATACGCTTTAGGGTAACAGACAAGGTCAAGAGAACTCAACCTTCTACTCTTCAGGTGCTACTAACCTAGGCAGGTGTACCTTTCTGAATGAAGTAGACTTAACTTATGATTTATCCTTTTGAAATGCTTTTTCCACAAGGGAAAATGATAGTGAACAAATGAAACCAAACCTAATAGCAATAGAAAAAGCACTTTTCTAATCTAACTCCTAAAATGATCAATAAACAGATGTAAAGAAGTTGAATGAATTCAAATGATGAAATTGCAAAGACTAGTGCCTTGTTGGGTATGCGGAGTAAAACAAAACAGAAGTGGGCAACTTATTCTGGCAGAAAATCAAATTGCAAGCATATGATCTGTTCATAACTTGTATAAACAATGTAAGACTATGACCACTGAGCTCTTCTTTAATAATCCAAATGAATCTTCCTTATTATTGTGATTAACGAAAAGGTTTAATCTCTACTTGAGAGAACTAGTCAATTAATCACAAAAATACAGAAAATGTGCATTGATAAACCAAAAGTAAACTTGTTACATCAATTTAAACAACCAGAAAGAATCAACTTGGAGACAACTTCAGCAATACTTTTCAATAAGTTCAACATACAATTGACACTAGAAATAACCTGCCACACCAGCTTATTTTCATTGAATTCACCATTTTAAAACATGCACATAATCTCTGATAAGAGAAAATTATTCTACTGTAGCCATTCCTAACTACTGTATATGATCTAAAAATCTCCTCCTCTATTAAAATCTAGGGGCATATTTATACCCAGCACTAAGAAAATAAAACATTTGAAATATCATGTCGGCCCTCCATAGAATTCAGGCCCCAATCGAGCTGGCAAGCAATGGTCATCCAATTAGAAACATGTCGGCCCTGATAATTAAAATTCTGTTATCACCAGTGAGACAGTCGGTGAGAAATAGATCATTGTCCTACCGAAGGCAATTCACTCGTTATGTCCCCTGCGCTTGTATTTCGCTCTCGCATTCGCTGTAGCGACCCGCAAGTCATACCGAAGCCACATAGTATTCCGTTGTTCCCACTATGCTTCGCTATAACACACAGATATTGCGAAGACCTCACACAAACTGTTTTAAGTTTCACCGAGAGCCTCCCACTTAACCTCATGTCGGTGTGACCATCCAATTTTCCTACCGAAAAAACCACCACTGCACTCCATTCAGAAAGACCCCAGGCTCCATGCCATGACCACATGCCGAAATAGATATCTCACATCGAGCAACTTTTTGTAGTATTCAACTTTGCTAGGACCACAATATTCTCTCACCGAAAAGAATGCACATCGGGCCATCGGCAAGACAAAACAATGTCGGGGGGACCTCCTGTAGACTATACATTGCTTCACCGAAAATCCTTATCCCTCTTTGAATATCGCCGTGACTTATGACTTCTCCTACCGACAAACCCGCTTGTCTTATGTTATGTCGCTGAGACATTTCAAACTCGGGGAGAAGTCCCATAGAATATATCAAGTTATACTGAAATCCTTAGGATTACACCATATCGCCAAGAGAGTTCTCATCTCACACCGACATCCCTTTATTTTTGTTCATAGTCGCCACAACCTCCAACCTTCGGCGAAACATCTTGTAGAGAACTCCTTGCTTTACCGAAAGTCACCTGAGATCGTTCGTGTTCGCCAAGACAACCCCCATCCTACATCGACATCCACTTGTTTTCCATCCTTCGGCGAGACCGAAGGTCACTCGCTGAGACCTTATGGTGATCACCCCAACCTACACCGATATGCTCATATTCTTCCGCCACCGATCGGTGAGATGAGGGTGAACTCACACCAAAAGAAAACCATATGTTAAACATTGTCAGCGAGACTCGACCTCTTCGCTATGACCACTCGCCAAAACTCATAGCCTTTGCCGATAGATGTCTCTGTTGTCGCCAAAACAGCATGGATGCTATGCCAATAGCCATTCACGGATGAATGCCAGTCGCTGTAACAAAGAACATGTCTTGCTAAAACACCTGCAACAAACGAATGTTAACTCACAAGCAACATGGGTCAAGGAGACAGTAAAGGACCTATGACGATAGATTCAGCAAGATGGAGAAAGCACAACCCGATGGGTTCTATAGGGAAATATGGGAAAAATGCAAGTAAAAATACCACGAGATGAGGAAAATGCCAATAGAAGGACTCATATGGAGACTCAGGGGGTATGGAAGGTATGCAAAAAATCATCAAATTTGATAGTTCCAACAGAGCATATCATAGATTTTCTTCCCATCAATCTCATAATGGCGACCCCAAAGGGTAACCTCAATGGTACAACTTGACATGTCTATGATTGTAGTTGTACGTTTGATTTTTTTTGTACCATCTCTTTTATGAATGGTTGATGTAGGGGAGATAGATAAAAGTATGCCAATAACATCAACAAGGTAATTAATAGGAAATGAGGCCAATGAATCTATGCTCTTTATGTGGAATGTATGTGTAGGTATGGTGGAATCTAAGGTTGTTGAGGGAGTTATTGTTAATGAGTTGAGGAGAACTATTTCAAATGGATGTGCAGAGCTAGTGTATTTTGTGTTAGCTACTTTAATGTGACCATTGGAGATCACATAAAGACAATTAGAGTGAATAGCTTGGTAGAACTCATCAACAAGTTCGTTCAAGCAAGAAATATGTATTTTAGAGCCTAATTTTTCTATGAAATAAATTCCAAATACTTTTCCATCATGGCCAGCATTTTGGAATCGGTGGATTGGAGATTTTGTCAAGGTTCAACCCTAAATGGACCAATGCTTATGGCATGGGGTTAACGTTCTAATGGGAATTGGTTCAAAAGGGAATATATTGTGTTGACTTGTAGGGTCCCCATCTTGTTGCATTGAATCATTTGTAGATTGAGAGGAGCCAAACATTGCTTGAGAGCTATTTGAAGGGAGGGAACTTCTATATTGGAGGAGAGGGGTTGGAATTCCAATAATTGGTGTGTTGTTTAAAATTAATTCCAAGTTATCAATTATGATAGATTTGCAATGAAATGAGATGATTAATTTAGTGAGAGTGTGCAAGATAATAAATGAGAGGAATATAATAGTTTTCTGCAAGTGTGGACATACATACATTTATAGAGCATCTTAGAAGTATATTTCTTTAGTTGAACAATAGAACCTTTGACTAAAGCCTCCTCTAAAACAAGTTCCTTGAATTTATCAGGAAGCAAAGCATGATTTGTGTGTAAACCATCAAATAGTTGAACTTGGTATTTGACAAGTGTAGAATGAGCTTTTTGAATGGGTTAGATACATGTAACCTATAAAATAAGATCCAGACCAAATATTCCTACAAGAATATCAGTAATGGAATTTGTAGTTAATGTTGTCATAATGTTGTTGGAATTAATTGTGAGGAATTGGCCTGTGACAAGTTGAAATATGATAATTAGGTTTTACAAATTAATGAATCTTGGTATCATTAAGTTAAATTTGAGTTGAAGAAATTAAATTGTGAGAAAATTGAAATATGCTATTATGTTAATGTTTAAAATGTAAATTTCTAAGTGGGTGGTTGGGGAGCATCTCTCCATAACAAGGATGTGGAGAGACCATGACTTTCAGCAAGTCGTCTGTAGTTTGCAAAATGACTTAGGTTGTGGATGGTTGGTTCTTTCTTATGGTCTATGTGGTAATTTGAGCTTGCAAACAAACTGAGATGGAAATGAGTGGGAAATTGGAAATCTTTTCATTAATTTCCCTTTTTCACTCTGTTCAAGTCTCCAAGGTGGTGAAAGGACACATAATAAAATCTTTTTATGATGTTTTGTGCCTTTGGTAATGGTAGTTACAAGTAATGATGAGTTGGTCTATGGGAGATCCAGGTTTGATATAGCCCATCTCCTAGTTGGTGTTCCATGATGAGGCATAATGCATGATCGGGGACAGCTAGAGGGTGATAAGGAATTTAGGCAAGGCATGATTGCAATTGCATAGTGTGGTAAGTTTTGCAAGCTTGGTGGAGGAAGTTCTTAAAATGTCAGCAGTTTGGCATATTTTTTGCCATCTTTTGGTTTCATTTTCTAGTGAGCTCTGTGTGATAGTCATGGAAAATCACTCAAAATTCATTGTTGATATTTCATCTAAGGTGATGGTGAGTATAGGGTGATGGGACCCTCAAAAAAAAAATCCTTATTCCATGTTAAAACCCTTATTGCATTTGGTATAGGGTTGTTATTTTAAGGGTTTAAGTTGCTATGAATTCTCACAGGGTTATTTTTTGCTATTGACTCCTTCTTACCTGTTTCTAGTCATTTTTTCTAAATTTCATATCATTCATCCATTTGGTATAGGGTTGTTATTTTAAGGGTTTAAGTTGCTATGAATTCTCACAGGGTTATTTTTTGCTATTGACTCCTTCTTACCTGTTTCTAGTCATTTTTTCTAAATTTCATATCATTCATCTAGTGATTGGTCCCTCTAAGCCTAGGTCTGAGCCTTATATTTTATAAGGATTCGGTAAGGGGTCTTTTGGAGCTCTACATTTTATATATATTTCATCATTTTGAACATCTTGAGCCTATTATTGTCATGTCATCCTAAAGAACAACTAATGATCATGTGCGTAAAAGGTTCCCACTTATGTCCCAATGGCCTTCATAGCTATATCACTCATCATTGATTTATTCATTGGTTCATACTTTGAATTAGTGACGAGTGATGGACTGATGTTTTCCCTTTAATATCGCTCATCCCTAATGGCTTTTACATTTTCAAAATTGTAATAGCGATGAGCGATACTTCTGTCTTTATGTTTTCATCGCTCATCACAGATGGCCATAAAAAAATAAACTTGGAATAGCAATGAGCGATGTGATGTGATTACCTATATATCGCTTGATCGTGGGTATGTCTTGAATGTAAAGTCTCACATCAACGATACGTGATGGACATTACAAAATTTGTAAATCTTCTCATCGCTAATTTCTTGCAAAATATATGAGGAGAATTAGCGATGAACAAAGGTCGTATGTTATAACTTCATCACTCATCACTGATTTGTTTTAGAACTTGAGTTCTAAATTGGCGATAAGCGATGGATGTTCTCTAAAGGATTTTTCTTTCGCCAATGTGATATGATTATATGAGCGATGTATTTTGTGATGTTTTTTTTATGCAGGTTGTACGTGTCCAATTCTGGTGCTATCACAACATCTCTTGTCACAGATAGAAGCCTCAGTACAAGGTTCGAATTAATGATGCGCAACAAGAGGATAAGTGTGACCAATGGTCAGGCCATAGAACCAACGGCTAAAGACCATTGCCAGGATGTCTACATTGTTGATAGAGTGGGGAAAAGACAAAGTAGATCAATGACAAGCAATGGTTACTGCATGGAACGGGCTATGTGGAAAAATCTTGAAGATTTAGCATAAAGAAAAGGGAAAGCGGCAAGAAGACTAAGGAACCATTGATAGCGTTTTAAAGCAAGATAATCCAATGGACTGAGAATCACTACATAAATACTTTCATCAAAATTTAGGATTAGTGATGAAGCAATGAAGTGTATAAAGAAAGTTTCCCTCTAAGAAAAACTAGTCTTGTGTACTTCGTCGATATTTATGAAAGCACGGATTAGGTTGGTGATACATGTTGATTGACAGATTGCAACACTTGAGCTGGCAGCGTTGTTTTCTATGAGAAAGTTGCTAAGGACATAAAAAACAGTGCTCATATTACCATGGATGAAGTTTTAAGTGCTTTAAAAGCAATGGCTTAGATTCAGTCTAGAGTTGTAAGTTATCAACTTGGTCGCATAAGGAAATTTCGAGTCATTAATCTTGCATGCTTCAAATTTTCTATTTAATGTGGATCACTTGATCGATCTTCCATGACATAATTCATTTTGCAATGAATGAGGGTCGAAGGCTGATAAAGAAGTGTAAGGGAATTGAATTCTCCTGAGAAGTGTGTAGACATTTTGGGCAAGTAGGTTTGTCATGATGATTCAAGAGTTTGAGGGGCTGAGTTTGTTTGAGATTAAGGGAGGTCTTGAGAATAAAAGTGGAATACATGGAGCTCTTAATATGCCAAAGGAAAGAGTAGGAATTGGGAAATTCAAGGAGTATAGTACCAAGGAAAATCACCATCCCAAAGAACAGATAATTTTAGAAGAATTATTCAAACACAAAGAGAAGACGGATGGTGAAATATAAAAAGAAGGCAAGGATAGAGAGTGAGCATTGTAAGGCCTATCTGAAGGAATGCAGTTCTCCATGTGAGGTTTCTAATAACCCTTCAGATAGTGAGGGTGGCACTGAATCAAAAGGTGATTATTTTATCCTCTCCCTGGTACTATCAAGGAATCTTGATGAAGAGGTGGTGACAGTTTCTCCAATCCCACCACGAGCGAAACATGGGTGAATATCCTTTGAGTTTGATGACTCAGAGTGATGATTGCACCCTATTTTTTCTTTTGATAACACCATACCCTTTATGTTAGGATTGTCCTATTTAGCACTCATGTGATTTCTTGTTTCATGTGTTGAGGTGGAATCCTTTTGGGTTGGTATGCAGGAGAAGTGCCAGACTAGCTAACCTTAGTGACGCGTATATTGTATCCGGACGATATAAAATTTTGTGTTGGAGTTTCTATTGGAGAATCTTCTTTGGTCAACAAATATGAGGATCCAACATGGTTACAATAGACTTTTCCCTTCAAGGAGCTAGTGTGTCTTCATTCAGGGAATGTGGAATGCAGTCTTTTACTCTTCCATTTTCCTCAAATGATTGCATTTAACAAACTAGGAATATCTCAAATTTTGGTACAAATGAATGTATATGTAATTAAGCCTGATGCTTGTTGCTCCCTTATTCTATAAAAGGGATCTCAGGGCTTATTACAGAGGTCAGATTCTGACGTCTTAATAGGGTTCTAAGTAAAAGCTAAGTTTAGAAAAGGCACTCAGAATAGAATACTGAAGTAGGCCATTAGTTTGTCTTGGATAAGAAGTCATGTATGTAACAATCTTAAATGATTTTTATAGAAATTATTGATATCAAAACAAATATCAGTCAAGAAGTCGATACTCTCCTATGTATGTTCATTATGAAGTTATGAATGAGAAATAATAATGGTGTTATCATTTATCTTCAAATATTTCATTTGAATATATTAATCTATTTTTAGCTTTAATTCAAAGAATTAATTAAAATGCTTGAATAGGGTTATAAACTTTGTAAGGAATAGCTTAGGATTGCTAAGAAGTGAATTTTTCTTGCACAGTGAATTTTCATAAACGCAAAGCAATACGAAAATAGTTTGTTTCTTCCTTGATTGAGTAATTTGTAAATTACTGATCCTCTTGTGTAATTGACTCTGTTGCTCCAATTGATGAGGCACTGGTCATTTTGTCAGAAAATATTGCATAAGATGAACAAATAATGTTCCTAGCCCTAGACTTATGAGAAGACAATACTCAAATTAAAAAAATCTCTCCAAGGGTGGTAGAAGTGGAATTAACCCCAATTCATAGCAGATAGCTAATCCTTCATTTGAAAATCTAAAAAATATTCAGTGAAATTGATTTTATCTGCCATAAATAGGAATTAATTTCTGTATAAATCTATTACTAATTGATTATATTGCACGAAAATGCAATCGGGATTACCCTCCTAGGTTTCACAGAGCCTGAAGTGAAGGAGTATGGACTTTAAAATCCTATGCTTGTTGTGTTGGCCACTAACCTAATAGTTCATCATAGGATTTGTCTACTTCTTAGAGGATTGTTCAGTTCTACTGGAAAAATCACCAACATAGGGCAAGACACTCCCATCCAACTCAACTGCAAGGTCTAGCATATTGCATTGAAGAACATTACCAACCAATGGTTGAAAAGGATAATGCTTAGGATCGATCCTCACACAGTGGTAGTTGTAAAGATGATTCTGGGCATGGATTTTTTGGTTAACCGGGAGACATTCTGGGTTAACACCCACATTGTCTCTTCATTCCTAGCATCTTTGCTTAATGTAAGCACCCCCAAAGCTGAGGAAAAGGTGATTTTCTACAAGATCTTCAAGAAAGAGCTCCTAGGCGGCTTGGATGAGGTTATGAAGTCGATCCTCTTGGGATTTGGTGCACCTCAGCCCCGTGATCTTTCACTTGTTAGGGTTACGAGTAAAGTCATTAAGGTCTATTCACTGCTACTAGAGCTCAAAGGCATGGCATTGGTTAGGCATCATCAAATTACAGCATATGAGGTTAGTTTCCTATAGAAGCTGCTAATGTTGGAGCTAGTTAATGGATTCGATTGGGTGGAAAATTTTAATCAATTCACTAAGATGAATGGTTTCTAGTTGGTGTCCATGTGGTTGGGTAGGTTGTTTAGGGTTTGCAGTCAAAATACTATAGCTTGTATAGATTCATATGGGTGGTGGTTGGTGTCTCTTTTTTTGGCTTTCATCTCTATATGGTGTCCATTTTTGGTTTTGCCTCCTTGGCCTCAAGGAAGTGGGCATAGTGAATTTAGTATTTTGGTGGCCGATGGGGGCCTTTCGTGACAAGTGAATGGAGTTTTGGTTGGCTAGTAAGGGTGATATTCTGCAAATTTTGCAAACCTTCTATGCAGACAAGATGTAATTTTTTGTCAACCTAATATAATTATCTCTTACGAATAAAAAAAATGTAAATTTGTTCCTAGAAGATAAAAAAATATGGAAAAGAGGCTTTCTTCATATATGATCAAAACCCTTACAACATAAATATATTGCATAAATTCCTGCAAAAAATAAACCAAAATTTATCCTAATTGATCAAAACCCTTACAACATATAAATATTCACAAACATTAAGAATTACATTATATATCATAGAAATGGAATGATAAAATATAGAACATAAAATATAAAATATAGAAGAATAAAGATGTGTATTTTTAAAATGTGGTGGTAAGTAATTTAAATAATATAATTTGTAAATTTCCTATTTATATAAGATCAATTCAATATTCTAATTTAAGCATATTTAGAATAATTTCAAATTCTGGTTAACATAAGTTTATTCATAATTATTGTATACTATATAATAAATTTAATATTTATTAATATTTGCACAAATTCATTAATGAGTTAACACAACACCAAAATATTCATTATTAACTTTACAATGAGCATCTTTAGAAAGAGATGTACAAAAGAAGTGTCTTTATTTATTGTAGAGAAATTATACATAGATAGGTATAGCTTGGTTATAAAATGACAAAATAGTAACTTATTTGTTTACTTGAGGTTATATAGTATCAAAATAGCAACATCCTTGTTTACATAGTAAAAAGAAACAATTGTTTCACATATTTTGTAAATACATCTCATATGCACGGATGATAGAAGAGATTGCTTCATTTTGGTAGTGTTGATTATAGTAAACCTCCCTAAGGAAGGTACATAAACCCTCAAGTTTTATGTAACTATCTTGAAATGTTGTCAACATTTCTTGAAGTTTTTTGATATACATTACTTCAACAAGAGGGGTTGTTTCGCATGCAAGTTTGAACTTGCATACAACTGCATGAAAACTATCTGTAATATGTGAAGAAATATTTTAAACATCAATTCCAAAGCATTCTAATTTATTGATAGATGGGCAGTTCTCTGGTAGCATGGTTGCAGAATCTATTGGAATGGAGGGGGTATGTATACTTTTGGTAGTATCTTCACTAGAGCTTGGAATGATGACATTATTATCTGCATGTTTAACCATTTCCTGAGACAAAATTGAATACATAGAAGGTATAAGAATAAATCAAGATGCATTTATAAGATTAAAAAAAAAAAAAAAAAAAAATTCATAGTCAAAAATAAAAACATGTTAACTCACATTTTAGCAAAAGAAAGATCATTATAAATTGAAATACCTATAATTAAATTTATATATTAATGCAATTAAAAAATAAGAAATAAATAATTTAAATATTTAAATAGATATATTCTTTAGTAAATTACTATAATTATTTCAAAGTAAATTAAAAAATTGTGACTTTTTTGAAATTTAAATATAAATATAACTATTTAGACCAAGCAATCATAATATTATTTTAAAATAAATTTACATTATATAAAATATAGTATATACTATTTTAAAAATTAATAATAAACAATAAACTGATTATTAAGCTTCATAATTTAAATTGTGTGTATATATTAATAGTTATTATTAAGTATATTAAGAATGATAAGACCTTGGTAGATGCCCAAGAAAGAATTACTATAGATAAGGCAAAGAAAGATGACATAATTTTGAAATCTAGCAAAAGTGAAAGAGATGTAAGCATACTCAATGTTGGAAATGAAAATAGAAGGGACACTCCTAGTGAAAATGGAAGAGTGAAATGCAAGTCACTCAAAAAATAATGCTTCCAAAGATCTTGAAAAAATTACAGAGACATCTATGGTGTACAATAAAGATTGTAATACTGAGAATGTAAAATCCTCAAAGAATAGTCCATCCAAAATAAACCAAGAGAGGACTACAAATGTTGTGGAAAGAAGGATGGATGAAGTGGTTGCAAAAGGTAGTAAATCTGAGCAGAATGCAAGGTATAAAGGAAATAAACAAAAAGATAAATTGGACACTAATGATATGTCTTATGTGAAGAAATCTCTAGCCTAAAAATAATAAAGATGCTTCTCAAAAAAATATTGTTGAGAGTTGTGGTCATAATCCAAAGAAAAATATGAGCTCTTCTACTACAAGTGTAATTCAATCTTCAGAAAAGAAGGAAGATATTGATTGGATCACTAACAATGATTGGTCTCAAGGTTTAGATGAACTTAATGGCAGAAAGGACAATTATATTAGTTGTCACAATCAAAAGAATATTGCTAATGATGTCTATTTAGATAGTCAGCATGCAGAAGGGGAACATGGCATTGATTGTAATCTCATGAAACCTCAAATGGTAGGGAGAAATCATGATGGAGTAGTTATGAAAAATGTAATAGGTATAAACACCATTAGTCCAAAAATAAAGATTGTAAAGAAAACTAATGATGCAGGAGCATCTAGGAAAATCAAAGCTCTATTTCCTATGTTATTTTGTTTTTTTTTTTTAATTTTGTCTTGGTTTGATTTTTGGCTTGCAGGAAACAAATTATTTAATCTAATTTGTCTCTCCAAGGTTGAGATTGTGGAGATTATTTTTCCGGTAAAAGAATGGGTGAATTTTAGCAAGTTTGTGGTCCCGAAAAAGTGGAAAATGGGATATATCTTGGAAGCCCAAAAGGCCACGTCCCAAATTTTTTTTCTCCATTATTGGAGCATTTTGTAACTCTTTTTTTATTTTCTTTGTTGGGAATTTAAAGTTGGGTGCCCAAGTAGTGGAAAAGGAGGTTCTAGAATAAATCAATTTTAGAGTGCCTTATTGATGGCTTGTAGGTGAAGCTATGCCCTACTTTTTGGACTAATTTTTGATGTATTTGTTGCAAATTGAATTAGGATTCCATTGCCTAGATGAATAGAAGAAGCTTCATGTTGCAAAAATAAATAAAAGATGAAGGATTTTGATGCAAAACTAGGGCATACCTTTCCCAGGCGTCAATGAGAGAAGGGGAAATGATTTTTTGTTGTTATGTGCTACTTGTAGTTGATTTTTTGGCATTTTCAAAGAGTTTTTGCATTATTTTGTTTGTAGAAGGAGAAAAACTTATACTTGATTTGATCGGGTAGTGTTGTTTGCAAATGGAAGCACTTGGAATAGGAGATGCTTGTAATTTTCAATATTTTACAGATGAGAATGAAAATATCATGTTTATTTGTTGCTAAAGTTTATTTTTGTTGCATTTTATTTCTTTTGAATAGTGTAAAAGAGTGGTTTGGGATGCATGAATTGAGAGCCTAAAAAGGCTCTCGGTTGTTGGTTACATTATTTGGTATCAGAGTAGGGTTTGAAGGAGTTTACAAGGAAGATATAGAATGGAACATAGAGGAAGGGGTAGAGGAAGGTCCCCACGAGGAGAATAAAATCCAGCACTTATGGAGATGCTAAGAGGGATTACAGCAAGATTAGAAGCCATAGAAACTTCTCAGAGGAGAGGGGTTCTTGTTAAAGATGTCAAAGAAGATGAGGAAGAAGCTCCTGAGGTTGTAGTTGAACAGGGAGGAGACCCACAGGAAGAGAGGCTTTTATAGGAATTGGAAAATCTTAGGAGTAGGCCAAAAATGGAACCATCAAGCTATAGTGGGAGTATGAAGCCTAAGGAACTCATTGATTGGATTGTAGAAATGGATAAGTATTTTGATCTATAATCCATTAATGAAAAGAAGGAAAAATATGCTACTACCATACTAAAAGGACATGCCTCCCTATGGTGGGATCCAGTGCAGATTGATAGACAAAGAAAAGGAAAGGAGAAAATAAAATCATGGGAAAAGATGGTCACAAAGTTGAAGCAAAGTTTTTACCTGTGGATTATCACATCAGCATAATCAAGAGGTTACAAAACCTTAAACAAAAGGATCTCAGTTTCATGGAGTATATAGAAGAGTTCTATAGATTGAGCATTTGTGATGGACATGTCAAAGATGATGAAGAGAAAGTAGCTCAGTATGTGGATGGCCTAAGGATCAATATCCATGACGAACTTAGCATTGTCTTGATTAGAACAGTGGAAGAAGCTTACCAGTATGCATTGAAGGCAAAGGAAAAGTTGGCAAGAAGGGAGAAAGGAAGCTTTAGAGGAAGGGGAAAACCCTTACGAGGTAGAGGAAAAACAAGTACAGGAAGATGACAGTAGACAAAGGAAGAAGAAACAAGTTGGTCACAAAAAACACCAGTGACAAATGCAAGAGGAAGATGGGATTATTCAAGGGGAAGAGGTGAAACTTCTAGAGGAAGAGGAGAGTATGGAAGAGGAAGAGTATTTTTCAGGAGTTTGTTTTAGCTATGGAGAGATAGGTCATAGGGCCTTTGAGTGCCCTCAAACACAAGAATTAGAAAAGACCAACACTAGAAGAGCATATGCCACAGAAGCTAAGCATGAGACAGAATTGGTTGATCCAGAAGATGGATAAGTTCTAATGTTGAGAAGAGTTCTTTTGAAACCAAAGAAGAAAAAATCAAAACCAATACAAAGGAGAAACTTGTTCAAAACCATTTGCAAGGCAAAAGGAAAATGTTGCACTATCATTGTGGACAGTGGAAGCACTGATAATTTAGTGTCATAAGAGATGGTGGAAAATTTGAAACTAGAAAGGACAAAGCATCGAAATCCATGTCGAGTCACTTGGTTGCAAAAAGGACATCAAGTTTTAGTAAGTGAACAATGTTTGGTGAGTTTCCAAATTTGTGGTTACAAGGATGAAATTATATGTGATGTAATGTCAATGGATGCTTGTCATATACTTTTGGGAAGGCCATGGAAATATGTCACAAATCAATCCATGATGGTGAAGCAAATACCTATACAATCACAAAGGACAAGAAAAAGTATGTCATGAACCCACTAAAGGAGAAGCAAAATGAAGTGGACAGTGATACAAAGGTATGCATAATCACTGGGAAACAACTTTTGGAGTTAAATGAGGAAGAAATATGTTATGGTTTAGTTTCTAAGCCAACATAAGTTGGGAAAACAAGTGAAGAACATGAAATACCTAAGGAAATCAAGGAGATATTACAAGAATATGATAGTATTTTGATGAAGGAACTTCTAGATGGACTCCCACCAATTAGAAGTATAAGTCATTGCATGGATTTGATACCAGGAGCAAGGTTACCAAACAAGGAAGCATATAGAATGAGCACAAAAGAGAATGAGGAGATAAATAAACAATTGCAAGGGTTGTTGGACAAAGGCTTGATAAGAGAAAGCTTGAGCCAATGTGTAGTACCAATAGTTTTGGCACCCAAAAAGGATGGAGAATGGCACATGTGTACAGATTCAAGAACCATAAACAAGATAACAATCAAATATAGATTTCCATTGCCACGAATGGATGACTTGATGTATTGTTTAAGTGGAGCAAGGTACTTCACCAAGATTGACTTGAAGAGGGAGTATCATCAGATAAGAATTAGAGAAGGAGATGAATGGAATACCATATTCAAGACAAAGGAGGGACTATATGAGTGGTTCGTTATGTCATTTGGTCTCACAAATTCCCCAAGAACATTCATGAGATTGATGAATGAGGTGCTCAAAGTGTTTCTGGGTAAGTTTGTAATTGTCTATCTTCATGACATCTTGGTTTTTAGTAAGGAGAAGGATGAACATTTAGAACATGTGAGGTTTGTTTTGCAAAGACTAAAAGAGCAAAATTTGTTGTTCAATCTTAAGAAATGTGTCTTCATGAAGGAGGGGTTGGTGTATTTAGATGTTTTCATCTCAAAGGAAGGCCTACGAATGGATAAAAAAAAGGTTAAGGAAATTCTAGAATGGCCATCTCCTAGGAGCATGTTTGAAGCTAGGATTTTCATGGTTTGGAAATATTCTATAGGAAGTTTATCAAAAAATTTAGTAGTATTTGTGCACCAATCATTGATACAATGAAGAGGGAGAAAAAATAATTCAAGTGGATAGTTGTAGCAAAGCAGAGTTTTAACATTTTGAAGGAGAAAGTAACAAAACAACCCATATAAGCCTTACTGGATTTCAACAAAGTGTTCCAAGTTGATTGTTATGCAAGTGGGATAGAAATAGGAGGGGTTTTGAGTCAAGAAGGCATACCTATAGCCTACTTCAATGAAAAATTAAATGAGGCCAAGAGGAAGTACTATGTGTATGATCAAGAGTTCTATGCTATTATGCAAGCACTCAAGAAATGGAGACACAATTTGTTGCCCAAGGAGTTTGTTCTCTACATTGATCACCAAGCTTTGTAATACATCAATAGCCAAGGTAAGCTTAATCAAAGGCACATGAAATGGGTGGAGTTTTTACAAAGCTATTCATTTGTTCTTAAGCATAGGAGCAGTAAATCTAATTGGGTAGCAGAAGCTTTAAGTAGGAGATGCCTATTGTTGAATAAATTGAAAGTTGATGTTATGGGATTTTATTTGATGAAAGAAATGTATGAACATGATCTTGATTTTGGTGAAGCATGGGTTGCATGTAAGAATCCTTTAGAGGGTGATAGAACCAAGTGGTTGGAGTATTTTATTCAAAAGGGGTTGTTGTTTAAAGGGAAGCAATTATGCATACCAAGTGATGGGTTCATTGTAATATTCATCATTTAATTTATCAATCCAAGGTGGTGTCCATGGCTGTATGCAAGAGAGAGTAGAAAACTTGCTTGATAGTCAATTCTACTTGCAGAAATAAATCCTATTTGCATGAAAGTAAAGTTGCATGAAAGGGAACTAATCTTAAATCCTATTTGCATGAAAGGGAACTAATCTAAGGAACACTTGCATGAATTGGAAAGACTAAACTACTTCACAATTGCTGGAAATTAAAAGCTTTCTTGGATTCAAATTTAATCTAGAAATCTGGAATTGCATTGTTGGTAAATGAAACTAGATCTATCCTATTTCCTTAGGCTAAAACAATTATTTCTAATCCCCTCCCTTTGATCAAATGATTACATTGTATTTATAGAATTCATATTTTATATCTATCCAACTAATCCACTAAGAATGTGGATCCAAGATCCTATTTTTGAGGGGTTGTTTACAAAACTTTTAGAAAATTGAAGTTGTCCTCCATCATGCCACTTTTGTCTAAGTCATTTTCTAACACATACTAATCCTTCCCTGTTACAAATCATGTCAAATTCTCAAAATGGTTTTTATATCTTTGAATCTACTTTCTAGATCATTTTGAATTTTTGAATTTTTTTGAGAAACGAGAGAGATATCGCTGCTTTACTGAGACTGTTTTTTTCACAATTTTTGGATGCCTAATTTTTAGCAAGTCTTCAAGTGTTGAATGTGAATGGAGGGATTATTCTTCACTTTAGTTGACCAAATCATTAATACTTAGCATGAATAACATGCTATAATTGTGCAACAACATTTGAGTGATGTGGTAACTTGAGTTATCTTTGATGGAAGAAGGAAGCATGAAATTTAATAACTGTGAGAGATCTTGGAACTCAACATAAAAAAAATACTCATCCCATTAATTTAGGAATGACTGATGCTCCATGATTTTGCATGAATGTAGGATTGTGTTGGGAGTCTTCTCTATCTTCTCATTATTTCTTCAAAGTCTTCTAAAGCTTTCAAGAGTTAACTGGCTCAAATGTGTAGAGCTCTCTGCTGCAAGTGTCTATGAAGCTTCATCTTACTATGAGTTATTTAATAACTCATTTATTTGCATTATATCACTTTAAACACTTCATGGAGACATATTAGAGGCAATTTGGATCACATAGACTACCAAAAATAAACCAAACATCTACTTTATATTTTACTTTAAACAAGCTAAAGAACTTTCAATCATTACTAAAATCCACTTTAACACTAATGCATTAGGAAGAAATAGATTATTTTCTTTGATAAAATATGAGACAATTTATGGTCTCATCACCAAGGGGCTCTATGAGAGAAAACTTGATTCAAGAAAAACATGGTGGGGGACTTGGTGGACATTTTGGAGTGGATAAAACTTTGGGGCAGCTAAGTGAATCTTATTATTGGCCAAGTATGGGCAAGGATGTGAAGAATTTGATTCAAAGGTGTACCATTTGTCAACATCCCAAAGGGACAAGTCAAAACATGAGACTATATCAGCCTTTTCCAATTCTAAAAAAAACATGGAAGGAAGTAAGTATGGATTTCATTCTTGGGCTGCCTAAGACTCAAAAAGGTAATTATTCCATCTTTGTCATAGTTGATATTTTTTCAAAAATGACTCACTTTATTCCATGCAAAAATACCAATGATGCTTCACATATAGCCAATTTGTTTTTCAAAGAGGTTGTTAGATTACATGGCTTGCCAAGGAGTATTGTTTCCAATAGAGACACCAAGTTTTTTAGTCATTTTTGGAGGACATTATGGAAAATATTAGGTACTCATTTAACTTATATTTCATCCTATCATCCTAAAATGGATGGGAAAATAGAGGTGGTAAATAGGAGCCTTGGAAACTTGTTGAGATGCTTGATAGATGGGAGGCCAAAACAGTGGGATTTAATACTAGCACAAGCTGAATTCGCCTATAACAACTCCACAAATCAAAGCATAGGTAAGAGCTCTTTCCAAATTGTTTATGGTTTGAGTCCTATGGGGGTTCATGAATTAAGATATAGTGCAGATTTTTGAAGGAAAAGTGTAGCAACTGAAGATTATGTTGACTATATGCATGAACTTCATCAAGAAATTAAGGAGAAGTTGGAAACTAGAGCACAAAAATACAAGGCTCATGCATATTTGAAAAGAAGAGCTCAAAAATTTGAGGTGGGAGATCTGGTCTTAGCCCACCTACGAAAGGAAAGATTCCCTCAAAGCACCTACAACAAGATACAACATAAAAATATTGGACCATGTAGGGTGCTCAGGAAGTTTTCAGTGAATTCCTATGAAATTGACTTGCCTCCAGGGATTGATATATCACCAAACTTCAATGTTGTTGATTTGTATAAGTTTCATGGTGAAGAGGTAAAAGAGGGCAGCAATGATGATTCTAATGCACAAGATTTGGTACATTGGACACAACAACTTCCAGCCAAACCGAATGAAGAAGTGGATGAGGTTATTGATTCTAGAGTAGTCAATAAAACACGGGGAAAGGAGTATAAAGAATATTTGATCAAATGGAAGGGAAAGAAGATGGAAGAGGCCACATGGATTGCTGCTCCTAAGCTATACAAGCTTTGGATTCCACCTCCAAATTGAATGGTCATGGAACATTCTTTCTTACCCCGAATGTTTGATGCAGGAGCATCCAGGAGAGTCACAGCTCTATTTCCTATGTTATTTTGTTTTTTTTTTAATTTTGTCTTGGTTTGAATTTTGGCTTGCAAGCAACAAATTATTTTATCTAATTTGTCTCTCCAAGGTTGATATTGTGGAGATTATATTTCCAGTAAAAGAATGGGTGAATTTTAGCTAGTTTATGGTCCCAAAAAAGTGGAAAATGGGATTTATCTTGGAAGCCCAAAAGGCCATGCCCCAGATACTTTTTCTCCATTATTAGAGAATTTTGTAACTCCTTTTTTATTTTCTTTGTTGGGAATTTTAAGTTGGGTGTCCAAGTAGTGGAAAATAAGGAGGCTCTAAAATAAACCAATTTTAGAGTGCCTTATTGATGGCTTGCAGGTGAAGCTATGCCCTACTTTTTGGAGTGGTTTTTGATGTATTTGCTATAGATTGAATGAGAATTTCATTGCCCAAATGAATAGAAGAAGCTTCATGTTGCACAAATAAAGAAAATATGAAGGATTTTGATGCAAAACTAGGGCATACCTTTCCCAGGCATTCATGAGAGAAGGCGAGATGATTTTCTCCTGTTATGTGTTGCCTTTAGTTGCTTTTTTGGCATTTTCAGAGAGTTTTTGCATTGTTTTGTTTGTAGGAGGGGAAAAAATTATACCCAATTTAACTAGGTAGTGCTATTTGCAAATGGAAGCACTTGTAATAGAAGATGCTTGTAATTTTTAATATTTTGCAGATGAGAATGAAAATATCATGTTTATTTGTTGTTAAAGTTGTTTTTTGTTGCATTTTATTTCTTTTGAATAGTGTAAAAGAGTGTTTTGGGCTACAACAATTGACAACATCAAAAGGCTCTCGGTTATTGGCTACATTAACTAAGTGTGACACCCCTCTGATTTTTTATGTTTTCTTGATAGCTCAGATACTTTGTTAGACTATACATTTTTATATTATGGTTATTTTATTGCTGACAGTGGAGTGATGATAAACTATATTGATGTGATGACACATTATATGCATGGTGATTATGTTTAATATGCTTTATGTTTGCATAGATGCGTAGTTGTGATGACATTGCTATATTTTCTTATCATAGTTTAATTGATATATTATCTCCTCAGTTTATGTGACATTGTATTGGTGAAGAGAACGGTATTGCATCACTCGCTTGTGAGTGCCCTGTAATTTCCGCGATTCTCTCTTCACGGTGTGTAAGAATTAATATCGGTATACATGTACGACATTTACAGTTTTTTTGCAGGATTGTAGGTACAGGACATTAGCTTCACCTGGTTTCACAGGTCTGAGCATGTCCACTACTCAACAGTAATATTGGGAGATAGTAACGGGCTACCTAGTCATACCTTTGCCCTAGTACAGTGTGTCGTCAATTTGAGTTTTGGTCTTAGTCTTATCATTGTTGTTCTAGGTATTTAATTATTGTGCAAATTTAATTTGATAGATTAAATGTGTATTTGATTTAAATATTTAATTAATTGAATTATTGTTGTGAAGGCTTTAGAATAAATAAATTAATTAATTTAAGTTGGTTATGTTGTTGAGTAAATTTTATTATTAAAAATAAATGGTAATTAAATAAATAAGAATATTTAAATTGGTTGCAATTAGTAAATTGTTTTATTTTATTTAAATGCATGTGGATGGAAAATATCTGGGTTGTTGAGGGAAAAGATATTTTTTTGAGATAACTGTGAGTTAGAAATTTGTTATCTAATAGTTGAAAATTCATTCTCGAGGAGATATTTTGGGAAAAGAAAAGAATGTTGTTTCATGGGAGTTTCTGTGTGGGTTGTTGAAAATTGGAGAGGAAATTGTGGATCTCTCTGAGGAATTTGTTTTTTAGAATTTTGGCTGTAGAATTCTTGGTTGTGTATTGTGTGTTTTCTGGAAAGAGGCAAATTTACTGGAGGAATTTTTGGCTATATTGGCAATTTGAAGTTACAGAGAAGCTCGGCAACAATTCTCGAGGCAACAGTTTCTTCTGGAATAGGTTCCTTTACTATTTTTGTGAATTTTGTATTGAAAAGTTATTTTATTACTGTAATGCAAATTGGAAATGTTTAGGAAAGGATTTTTCAATATTGTAGAAATTCTTGTTTCTTTCTTTTAAAAGATTGCCGTGAAAGTGAAACCTCTATAGAAAACAATTAAAAATCCTCTGTGTAATTTTTTCATTCGAAATATATTGATACAAAAGAAATTATAGATCTCTGTAGAAAATCATTATTCTGTTTGGTTTCCCTATTTCTTTATATTATCTAGGAAAATGAATTCTCTGAGTTTTCCTGTAGAAAATTTCTTTTGTGTAATTTGTTTGCCCAATTTGAATCAATGTTTGAATTTATATATATATATATATATACATATATATTGAAATATATATGTATACATACATATATATTGAAATATATAAATGTATTTAATTTTTTTTAAACCACTATTATTTCAATTGAAGAAATCGTCGTATAGCGAATTTCGTAATACTAGTGAAATTGTTCATAAAATATATAAATATGCATTGTTTTTAAAATACAGTGTATTGCGTATTAAATGGGAGGTTGGGGGTTGCTCCCACAGCCGCCCGTATGGGAGGTATGCTATGGGAAATAGTGCCCAATGTTGCTCACCCACAACGCACCCCTCATGTGGATGCAGCTGTGACCAGCGCACCCAGCACAACCTTCATACAGCTGTAGATGTTGCATAGAATTCGTATTGTGTTGTCCATTTATTTTTTGATTTGGGCATTTAATTATTATTGTTAGGAAATAAAATATTTATATATATATATATGTTATAAATATATATATATATATGTATTATATAAGATATATATTATTTATAATATATATTTTGTATATTATATATATATATATATATTTTGTATATTATATATATATATATATATTGTGTATATCTTTTGTTGGAAATTGTAATGTTCTTATTTGTAAATAGAATTTGGGAAAAGTATAATTAATGTAATAATAAAATAATATATATTTGTATGTATATATATAATTATATTTAATTATATATATACATATTAAATATATTTATTTAATGTGTGAGTATTATTATAAATATTGCAAGCACGATTAATTTAATTGAAATAATCAATTTATTTTATTGAGGAAATTAATGTAATTTTATCAGTACTTGTGGAAACTATAAGATGTACAATTAGTTTTCTTCGTTGTTAAATTGTATGTTGGAACTATATTTAAATGGTGCATTTTAAATATGCGAAAAATGATAGTATGGATTTAGGAAATTTGAATGATAGCATTTCTTTAATTGCTTGAAGTTGTATTTATAAAAGAACGTGTTTCTATAATTGTGTACTAGGGGGATTATTTGATGTTGTAAAAAATCTAAGTCTTCCAAAGTTGTAATTTGTGATTTGGGGTTATTTTAACTTTAGTTCACCCTTTGAGTTTTCTTGGGTAGTGCACGTATTGGGATTCAGTATTGGACATCCGTAGGGATGTGTTATCTCTTGTGTTATGTTATTATCAGTTTGTGCATTGTCTACCCTTGGCATGTAGTTTGAGTTATGTGTTGTCGATAGGGGAGTGGCTTTCAGCGAGGGCCAGGACATGAAGTGGTCCCAGGACAACTCGTGTGGGAGTTAGTATAATCAAGTGGGAATTAAATAATCTACTAGCTTAACACATATAACAAGATATTTAGCCTCACTCATTATCTCAAGGGCTTGTATGAGACTTGAGATGAGTCAGGAAGGCCTGGAATGGCTAGATCATTATCTTGTCTTCTCGAAAGATAACCGATTTTGCACTGGTGTGCATGTGGGGCCGGAATCATGAGAGGTTACCAGGATAACCCTAGAGGGGGGCTGGGACCTAGGAAGATCTCCTTTGGATAACCAATGCAACCTTTGTGATGACACTCCTCCTATGACAATAGTCAGTTTATCTCTATTGTGTTTATAATTGATTCAATGATTCTGGAAGCAATGTGACTCTAGTTCTTGTTTATCTATTCTATGAGTATTTTTGTATATTGCCTATGTATAGAGGTAGTAGGTCTGTCTAGGTTACCTATTACTATCTCCTAGCACGAGGGTTGGGCCTACAAGTACCATATGGTTGGGTGGCATGCTTCTTCACTGTTGAGTTTCTCTTCATGTTCGTGATGGTGAGATCTTCTTGTTTGAGGAGCTCATGTGGTTCTCTAGAGTTGTTCTTCTCTTTTTTTATTGTAACTGTGGTTCATTATGTATAATTGTAATACCTCATGTGTATCGAGGTGAACCTTTGTGATGTAATTGTAATAATATTTATGATCTATTCATTATTGGATTTAATGGTGTTGTATCTGTGGAAATATGTTCAATACATTTCTATGTGTTAGATTTATCTTGCAATGGTTTAATGCTTTGTTGTAAGTTGTATCTTGAGTTTAATATTCATATGCTTTGGTTGGTTAAATTTTATAAGTAATGGTGTTCACATGTAGACATGTTGCGTAGCCTAGAGGATGTATGTGGTTAGACTAGGATACTTTACTCATCTTGTTTTAACTTTTAAGAAAAAAAATTAGTTGTGCTTCTACAGTATTGCATCGTCCTCTAGGTTATGGGACGAGGTTTTACACTAAGGTTAATAATCATTCTAAGAAGAAGTTTATATCTCTTTTTAGAAGTACTAATGATGTGAGTATAGATGGAGATAGCAAATCTAATTCCTACACAGGGATCTCATCTTCAAAGAGGTGTGCTAGCGACTCTTCATATTCATATGATTCAAATACAGGAAGCAGAGACAAAATATCAAAGTTCCAACCAATAAAACCTCAAACACACTGAGAACCTTCAATGAGTGGTAGGAATTTTTATATGAACAAAGCAAAATAGAAACTAATAAAATACTACATAATTTAGAATATTTTAGTATTATAAATTATATTTTGTACCATAATACACTACTATTATGTTGGTGTGGCTATCTACCCTTTAATTTTCCTATAAACTTGTGTTTTTGGTCCTTAAGTTACTCAATTCAATCTTTCTATTTCAAAATTCACCAAAAAAATTCCCACCGTTTGCACCACTTATTTAAATTACTTTTCATCATATTCTCTAATTCTAGCAGTAATATGCTCCTATCTATAATGGATACATGTGGCTCACTTGATGAAATATCTCTATATCCTTTATTTTTCTTTGTTTTCAATTTTTCCAATGTTGCTCATAGTATTACTTTACAAATGGCAGAGGAAGCATTCACAAGAAGATTAAGCTTACACAATGAGGACATAGACAGATAATTTTCCAAGTGACATTCTTATATATATCAGACTACAAAGGATTATCTATTCATAAATTTTCAAAAATGCTATGTTTATGGAAGCAATTCAAATTCACAACATTAAAACAATGAATGTATTTACAAATCTAGTCAATGGTGATGTGTGAATTATATACCACATTCTCTTTTGTAGAGATTCAAATGACTTCTTGAACTTTATCTCTAGATCCAAGGCCTCACTCTAATCATGATTTTGGTTGCATTCGTTGTATGTCTGATGGAAGATTTTTCATATGTAGCATCTAGAGTTATATCACGTTTGGCACATCTGTTACCAATGCCCAAGAATGTTTGGCGATTTATTTTGTGTTGGCTTCAACCTTTGCAAGTGCAATATCCTATCCATTGAATGTTGGAAACCCTAGCATTTCCAGTAAATGAAAATCAATCAGAAAAAGGCATTTAAGTGTTCCTACTATAACAACATTCATTCAGGTACATATTTGAGAAAGTAGATTATTATAAATTAACATATCTACTTTGAAATGTCGTGAAGCTAGTGAGTAATGGACTTTTCACTACATAACTAGTTGTTATTCATGTGCCATTTGTTTAAATCTAATCTAGGAAGATATCTCACAACAATATTCATCTGTTGTGATTAACGAAACAAATACAATGTTCTTTGTGAAATCCCTTATTTGTGATGTTGCAAGTAGGTATGTTGTTTGCATGCCTTTCTTGTGGAAAAATTAGATTGTTGGCATAGCATGTTAGTAATTATGTACTAAATACTATCTCAACTTAGTTGTAATGGGTTTTTTTGTGGCCCAACTATAAAGAAATAACTAAAACTGTAAATGCTTTGTATATAATTTTATGAATGAAATACTCTCTCATCTAGATTCAAGTATAATTGGGGTGGTTTCAAGTGATGAAAACTTGCTTGATACTAGATACATAGGTAGTTGAATCCAAGAGCTTCTTTTCCATTTCTTTATTAAGTGAATACGACAACTTGTGTTTATTGTTGTTTAATTTGATTATTAGTTTTTCTATTTTTTGTTCTAATAGGTGCAATCTTATTTATTTAGCATTTTGAAGCACATCCAGTAGTCTTGGTCATCTAAGGGTAAGAGAGTTGGAAATTTTTTCCTAGGCTAAGAATGATCTTTTCCCTTTCTCTATTAATCTGCAAAGTTTATTAGTATTAGAAATTAAATCTTACCCATATCTATAAAAGGGCATGTAGTAGAGGATTTGTGTGTTATACTAGTCTTCTATATGGCTATAATATATCAATATCTTATATAGAAAATAGTCTAAAATAGTTGAGAACACACTACCTAGTGGTATTCACATCTCTTACTATTTCTAGGATACAAAACTAGAATAGATTTTGAAGAGACTTCAAAAGCATAATAAAAGAGAAAAAGGATAATAGTAGGAACTAAGTGGTCAATTGTTGATATTTACTTCATTCTTTATCATTTTGGGAACCCTCAATTATGGGCTAGCAGCTCTATTTTTTGCAAGTGTGCTTTCTCCATATATGCTACTTTGTTTGAATTCCTTAAAGATGCATTTGCATTAAATCATAACATGTACTCTTGACCAAATCTAATAAAGAGTCATGCCTTAGTAATGCTACATGTCTTGTTATCTCTAATGTCTTTTCATAAGGTCTTCCTTGAGATTATTTTCTAAGGTGTTGGGGACCTCTCTCTTCTTCTAATCCCCTAGTTTCTCGTTCCTTTTTGCTAACTTCTCATCCATAGTTTTGTCTAGTTCTCCCCCATAAAATTCTAAAAAATTCCTAAAATTAGTTTTAGAATTAAAGGATCAAAACCTTCCTAAACATATTCTCCAAGCTTGACTGTCTATGATAAGTTCATACCAGTTTTGTAATCAATTGCTCCAATAGTTGAAAGTTGAGCAACTCATGATTCACCTCAATTAGGGTGACACTTGCCACTATTACACTAAATGCTTTATTTATTAACATAACATGAATTTTTTTTCTTTTAAACCTTTTAGATCCCTAGTATTCCTTTTTCCATACTTAACATTTTTAGTGTTGATTCATCCTTAGGTTCTTACCTATTTAACAAGTAAACTTTCCTCCCTAATAAAGGAGTGAGTAGAACCAAAACATATAGAGTTTGAGTGAGATGGCAGCATTATCCTTTATGTATTGGGCTAAGTTAAACTTCACAACCAAAAACTTTGGGTTGCAAGTGGGGTGTCTTAAGAAACTCCTAAGGCGAATTCCTTGGATTTGGAAGCAGCTAGACTAGTGGATGGTCTAAACCTGGTAGTAGACCTTACAATTAATGTTTTAATGAGAGGGAAGGGAACTCCCAAATTATCATCAACATAATAACTGAAGGGGGACAACCAAATTGGTAGATAATCAATCTACTTGGAGAAGTATCCTAGTTGTATTTGCATTCTCAAAAAGTAAGATGCTAATATTATTATGGGTAGCTAATTGAGTAGTAGATTTCATATGCCAGCTAAGAGCTTTGTTCTAGATGGAGGTTAACATTAAATTACTAAAGCATGGGAGGGTAACCACAACAAGAGATTTGTATCCTATTCTTTTCTAGTGGAAATACATTGAAACATTAAATAATATTGTTTAAATGATAAAAATATAGGAAATTGCAGCCAAAAGTAATGCACTTGTTTGATGTCAAAACACAGCAAGGCTTCCAATAAGTAGTTGAACAATGATGAGTAGATTGAGACAATAGGCAGAAAGCTAACAATTTGGTAAGAATCTTGAAACACCTTTATCTTAAAATTTAGAGCAACCAATTCCAATTCCTATAACATAACACAATACAAAAGGATCCATAAATAGGGTTATTCATAAGACAGGTTTGTTTCATCTAGAAAATAATTTATCAAAATGAACTATCATATTTACAAAGAAGTTAGCAGCCCACAAAAAAATAGAAAATTAAAAAAACTTACAAACTCTCGTACATAGAAAGAAAACTTTGTAGAATTCTTTGAAAAGAAAAGTAGCTATTAAGAGAGCTCAATACAAAGATATATAGCAAGAAAGCTTATAAAAAATAAAACAAACTAATAATATCCTTTCTTTTGACATCTAAGAAAACTTATTAAAATAGCAAGAAACAATTAAATAAAACTAAGTAAAACTAACGAAATGAAGAAAATAGAGAAACAACATACTAAAAAATAACTAATAATAGACATTATTTTTTACATCTAATAACACATTAAAATAAAACAATTAAAAAAAAGGTAAGACTTGAATAAAACAAAGAAACATATTGTAGTGAGGTGAAATAGCATACCATTAAAAACCTAAATATAAAATATAATAGTAATTAACTAATAATAGCCATTCTTTTTTACATCTAATAAAACTTATTAAAACAAAACAATTAAAAATAAATAAAATTGAATAAAACAAAGAAACATATTGTAGTGAGGTGAAATAGGAGATTGGGGTAAAGTGTCAACTTGTCAATAAAAAATCTAAATATAAAATATAATAGTAAATATAATAATAATATAAATTTTCTATATAGTACATATATAATCAAATAATAAATATTTTTAAAATCAATTATGTTTTAATATTTTTAAAATCAATTTTATTTTAACATTTTTATATATTTATTATTTGATTATATATGTACTTTATATAAAATTTATATTATGAATATGTTTTCCTATTATATTTTATCTTTAATTTTATTATTGTATATTTATAATATTAATTATAATCATATTACAAATAAATACTATTATATACAATATAAAAAATATATTATATACTGTATACATCCTAAATTGGTCTGGAGAAAATTAATTAAATACTGGTTATTTAATTAATAAAAATATTTATATCCTCTACTTATAAATAAATTACAAAGTTTATTTATATAGTTCATATTTCTTAATTCTTCCTATCTAAACCACTTTCTTCATGATTTTATTAAATAAAAAAATTTAATTAATTTCTTTTATTTGATTAATTCACTCTCATTAAATTTGAATTTTTAATTCAAATTTTGTCACATTTCTCCATATTTTTCTAACCTCCTTCCACCTCATTTTCCATCTCACCATGTGTCACATGAAATTAATTATTCCTCATTTCTAAAATGGGTATTTCTCCTCAACAATCTCAAAAAAATTAGAGACACATAGCTTCTCCTTTCCATTTATTCTTTTCTACACTTGGCAAGCTTGATCTATTAAAGGGGACAACTTCCTTATTTCTCTCTAACCTCCTCGTTTCTTGTTGTCGATCTCTCCAAAATGAATCTTGGTCATCCATTGCTACCAACTCACTTGTTGCCTTGTTGAAATATATAAATAGAGGATCATTTACAGCTTTTCATATAGAGAACATTGCATACAATTACTCTGCAAAAATCATCTTAGCATTTGAGAGCTTAGCATTAGCATTTTAGTTTAGAGTTTAACTTTTGCTTCCAAGTAGTGTTATAATGGAAATTTCATTTCTAGGAACTTAATTGTTGCATTAGAATTAAATCATTTTCATACTATCTCCATTAGCTTAGTACTTTACCATTGAATCCTTTCATATCATTTTGTATATAGTAGCTTTCCATTCAACATATCATTTAGTTCATCATCCAGCAAATTCATCAAATCATGTAGGTGTAGGCATAGTTTCTGCATTCTAGTTTAATGGCTTCTCATTTCTTAGGTGTCATCCCATTAATTCAGTGCACACTTAAAATCTGAGAGCACTAATATAGGATCCTTAGGAATAGAGGAAGATGGAATGTCTTTAAGGAATTATGTTATCAAATTGTGTTGTTAATTTAAATTTCCTTAATATAATACATTGCATCTGTTGTGTGTTTTGATTATTATAATTCACATATTTTCTCACACACATAAATTGGCGCCCACTATGGGGCCCAACCCCTATTGTTTTAATATTTTTTAAGAAATTATGCTTTACAGGTTCGGACATGAATTCCTCTGGCACAACCGCTAATTCTTTCAGTGCACCCGAAACATTCTCCAATGCATTCATTGGCTGTTACGACACAACAACAGGTTTCTCCAGCACATCCACACCATTATGTGGTGTATCAAGGGGTTTCTAAAGAGCATCTGCTATTTTCTAAAGTGCATATACTACTTTCTATGGT
Source organism: Sequoia sempervirens (assembly GCA_007258455.2). Taxonomy (NCBI): domain Eukaryota; kingdom Viridiplantae; phylum Streptophyta; class Pinopsida; order Cupressales; family Cupressaceae; genus Sequoia; species Sequoia sempervirens. Next base: position 65,176,389 of record VDFB02252616.1, read on the forward strand.
GCATTCACTATTTTTTGCAATGCATATACATTTTTAGTGCATTGGCTTACTGTAATGGCACATTTAATTTTCATTGCAAATTTCTCCTAAGTCTAAAAACTAATAAATGTTTTTCTATTGTGCAGGCTTCATAAACATTTTCAAAGAAAAATTTATTGCAAACTACTGATAAATTTGATGCAAGGGTTGGAGTGATTTATTTCCTTTTGGCTTAATTTAGGAATCTAGACTAATTAGGAAGGAAAGAACACCATGTCTGCTATGTTTGATGAATGGTAGGCATATTCTCTCCCCTTAATTGGGTGACCAAAAATCCAGACCCATTCATTTTCTTTTTTTATCCATAGAGGGCCTGCCTTGTGGGAAAAAGTAATCACCCAAGGGAATGACCCAACTGCTACAACACGCTGAACCCAAGCAACTTCCAACAGCGATATAAATGTGGGTACTTGAGGAAAGTTCAAGTATCACAAGGATTGTTCTAAAAAGAAGGGCAGCAATGGTCTCTTTCCGCATGGATGATCCCCCATGAACGGAATGCCCATACTAGAACCCTCATTGTAGAAAGGCCAAACTCCCTAATCTATTTGTTGGCACTGTTGGTCTAACCTTTGAAGTTGTCCCACATTTTTGCAGCTTTTAGTAGAGATGAGAAGTATTCCATGGGAGATTCATGGGTACTAATGCTTGGCTACCCTGCAGAAGTGAGTATCATGGAGGGGAGCCAGTGGGGTCAATCATCTAATCATCCATTAAAAGTAGGCGTAGTTGGAGTAAGATCCAAGTGGGAATCCAGCAAATATAGTCTTACACAACCTTACGATTGTACATGCTTGATGTTTTTACCAAAAAAATTTTAAACAACTTCAAACAAAACCTTACACACTGGAAGTGCAAAATTATGATTCAAAAAACATCATTTGAAACAAACCATTCTCTGACTAAAAAACCAGAAAAATCAAAGAAACTAGCAAGAAACTATTATATTCCCTAGTTCAGCACATCCACTGCTTATTTTAGCATATTTACCACTTTTTCCAGTGCATTCACCTTCTGTTACAGTGCATTTACCACTTTTTCTAGCACATTCACCTTATGTTACAGCGCGTTTACCACTTTTTCTAGCGCATTCACTTGATGTTATAGCGCATTCCCAAAATTCGCCAGTGCATCCCTTACATTTTGTGGTATATTTACCAAATCCTATAGTGCATAAAAATGAAACTTTAGCACATTGAAGCTATTTTGTAGTGCATACACCAAATTTTTCTGCTCATCCAAACCTTTATGTGGCGCATCCAAGCCATGCTATAGTGCATCTTCCTTTTAGTGCATACGCTGACTGTTACAATGCATCTACCAAATTTATAAACAAAAAGTTGAATTTGACTCCCATCTGACATTTTCAAATTAGATTTAGGGATCCTTTCCATAGGGAATTTCTTTCCTCATCCTAGCATTGATGTAAACTTGGAAAAACTGGAATTTACAAGTGAAATCCCTTACCTAAACTTTGATCAAACATCTAAAAGTTCCCAACCATCATCAAAATCCAAATTTGATCATCAAGTTGAGTTTTACCATTAGGATTCACCATCCTTCATCCAGAAACAACACACTTTACATCAAATTTTATTACCTTCGTCTCATCAATAGGATTTCTTATTCTATTCAACCTAGGTATTTCTTTGGCACTCCTAAACAATGATCAAAATTTAGCAAACCTTCATCACTTGCATGCCCATTTTAACAAGGTCTCAAAATCAAAAACTTAAGGATAAGGAATTTGAACCTCAAAATACCATGGGTGAACTAGAAGAAAATCCCTTTCACAAAATTCCTCAAAATGAAATAGAAGAAAGAACAAAGGAGCAAATAGAACAAGCAAACCAAGATCCCAAATTTCACAAATTCCTAGAAAGGATCTTTGAAAATGATGGAGAAAAATACCTTATAATGTTAGCAAACCAAGGGGTCAAACTACCAAGTGATTTTGATGTCAACAAATTGAAGGGAACACTAAAGAAAACTAAAATTGAAACACCAAATATAGATCAAATGGTTGCCCTAACACATCAAATGAAGAACCTTCAACAACAATTGCAAGACATGCAAAGAGGGACTACCAAAAGATACTTGTTACAAGATATAATTTGTCCCTACCCTTTTGATAGGAATTTAAACATGACACCATTTCCCCCAAATTGCAACCTCCCAAAATATGACATTTATACAATGGAAAATCTAACCCCATAGACCATGTGCGAGAATTTTGAACCATGAGTCTTGAGTTTTCTCATGAAGACACATACTTGATGAGACTTTTTCCTTGTAGCTTGGGAGGCCATTGTATGGAATGGTTTTTGAAACTACAACCAAGCATAAGATCCTTTGAAGAACTTGTCAACAAATTTATCACTCAATATTCATATAACATTTCACATGAGATAACCATGATGGATCTTTGTAACACCAAACAGAAACAAGGAGAATCATTTCTCATATTCTTACAAAGGTGGAGAAGGTTATTTGCTCGATACACTCGTCCTATACCCGAACAAGAAAAGATGGAAATCTAAGTTATTAATAACCTTAATAGTGAAATTAGCTATAGGCTGCAATTACAATGTCCCCTAGCTTTGAGAAGATGGTAGAAACTGGTGTCAAAATTGAAGAAGATTTAATAAAAAGAGGGGTATTGAAAATTAATAATGAAGGATCAAACAATGCTAGCTCTTCTAACCATCATAACTGTTGGAATATGTGCCTCAATCTTTACTGACATGGAACTCCTGAAGGGTAAAGTTGTTGTGACAGTGTTCATGTCTGTGCGACTAACAGTTTTGAAGCTCTTGAAATGATCCTATCGCTATGACAGAGTTAATGTCTTGTCGAATGAAGTCTATCACTATGACTCTTTGAGTTCGGCATGACCTTTTGGCAATCAGAAGAACTTTGGGCGATAGTTGATCTTATCGGGCTAGCTCACAGGTGTCGGGGAGAAGTCTCAACAACTGGTGTAAGTCTCTCCGACGTCGGGCTAATGCTAGGGCTTCAGTGAGATGTCTCAGTGAGTATGTAATGTCTCACCAACAATGGTTGCTCTCGGGTGTCAAGGTGAACGTCAAAGTAACTCACGGGTTGCGAGGAGAGGTCTCAACGATGAAGCTAAGTCTTGCCGAATAGATTGTATCCTTGTGGTGACTTTGTGGTGACAAAAGACTTCACTGAGAATTCTTAGCAAAAGTAATAAGTCACACCGACAAATGTCTTTGGCTTAACTCTAGAACTTGGAGAAACGTCTTGACGAAGGGCTTATGTCTTGCCGACTCGGTAAGACATGATGGAGCTCGGTGAAAGGTCACAGCGATAGACACAAGTCTTGGTGATAGTGTGATGTTCGGTGGAAGTTCTGCTTTGATGTGAGTCTCACCGAAGAGCGATAGTCATGCTGAATGGCTCAAGCCGGCATGACTTGAAATTTTTTGACATAAGGTCTCGATGACATCAGTATGTCTTGCCGATGGATCCTTTGGATTCGATATGACTTGTTCCATTCAATATGAGTCTCGCCGATAAGGAAAACCTTTGTCGATAGGATCAAAGTGGACATCATTGGTTTCATTGTGACTTATACATTCGATATAGCATCTTGCCGACTCGTGGAAGCTATAGTAATGCCGGTAAAGAAACTTTGTGGCATCGGGGAGACACTGTGAGTGTCTCACCGATATGCCAACAAAGTTGAATGCTCTTGACTAGTCTGACCATCCTAGGTGGAGCTTTGTGGACCAATCACAGGAAGTAGTTTTAAAGCATGATGACAGTTGATTTTATGCATCAGTTAAAACGCTGGAAAAATAGCATGCAAGGAAAAATCAAGACTCGAATGGAAACTGTCTATGGTTGGCATTGGCGGATAAGGATGCACAGAAGATTTAAAAGTAGATGGATTCTATTTTTTGAACGAAGAACAGAGTGATGAGTTTATCGAATGGGACGAGAGCTTTTTTGAGGGAGTCTGAATAGTGAGAATAAGCTACTGTGACTAACATCAGAGAGCCGTATTTCTGATTGTATGTAATTATTGATTACTATAATACAAAGAGATTCAGCTTGGTGTGGTGGGTTTTTTCTCATAAGGGTTTCCCACGTAAATCTATTGTTTGATTTGTCTTTGTGTATTTACTCTATTTCTATTATTCCTTCATGTGTGTTTTAATTGGATTGTAATTTGGAAAAATTAAAAGCCCTGCATTGCATTCTTCCCTATGAATTTGGCATTAGGAAAGTGTTTCCGCACCTCTTCTTTCCTTACAATAACAACAATGAGAAATCCAAATTTTGGATAAGGAACAAGAATGCCAACGATGGTGTTGTCGAAACACATAATTCTAAACCGGTCTTTAATCTATCAGGAACCACAACCAAGACTGATCAAAACATCAATCAAGGCACTAATCAAAATGTCAACCAGCCCAACAATCAAAACAGCCACAATCAAAGTAATACCACATCCAAACCTCCACCTTATCAAACACAATCAAACCACAGAAAATTCACACCTTTGGGTCAATCACACGAATTTGCATTAAGGGACTTCTTGAAAATAACCTCATAACACTACTTGACACTCAATACTTTGAACCAAAAGTAAATCATCATGGTGGAATGATGCTTATTATTGTGAATTTCATTGGTGCAAAGGTCATCAAACAAATAGCTGCATGCAATTAAAACATAAGATACAAGATTTAATAGATGACAAAGTCATATGAATAGAAGGACCCCAAACAAATGTCGATCACGGAGCATTTAAAAATCCTTTGCCGAATTATGAAAAGGGGATTCCTCTACAACATACAATAAGGGGAAGAACGTAAACTATGTCCATGATATTGTTATAAATCATATCTCATCAATGGAGGATCAAATGAATAACATTGAAACCAATGACAATCAAGACATTACTACAGCCAACAATCCAATCTATGACATTCCAAGGGCATAAGAACAAGACATCATTATCCTTGAAAATCAAATTAATGAAACCAAACTAGATATAGCTGCAATGAATACTCAAGTCTATGTCATTAAAATCAATGGGAAACAAGACAGCATTCCAGTAAATGAGACCATGAGAGCACATGCTAAATATGTCCTTAAAGGAAGTTCATCTAAAACACTTGTTGCCTCATCCAATCAATATAACATAGTAGACTAGTTACAAAAGATCCCCACACAAATATTGATATTGGAACTACTCAAGTTTTCACCTACCCACAAAGAGACTTTAAAAAAAGCCCTAGTGGACACAATAATACCAACAAATCTAGAAGTTTGTAAATTCGAAGCCATGGTGGGACATTTGACTGCACTACATTTCTTATCATTTTCAGAAAATGATGGCCCATTTTATCTCTCATCCCCACAATGCCACACTCCATATTGAAGTCCTAATTCATAAGTTACATCATGTCAAATGCATCCTAATAGATAGAAGAATCAGCCTAAATATATGTATTTTAAAGTTTGTTCATTTCCTAAGATTTTTTGAGAATACAATTGATTCAAAGAAAAAGATTACAATAAAAGCATATGATGATGAGGAAAGATCTTCACAGGGATTGATTGTCTTACCTATTCAAGTAGGACTGATTCAAAAATATGTAATCTGCCAAGTCTTGGACAAGGATTTGACCTACAACATACTATTGGGTCACCCATGGATCCATGAAATGCAAGTGGTCCCATCAACATACCACCAATGTTTGAAATTCCCTTGTGGTGGCCAAGAAATCACTATCTCAGCTAATTAAAATATTCCTTATTATTGCAACACCCTAAAATATATCCAAGATATCTTTGTGCCTAATAACAGAGAAGCTTCCACTTCCATCCCTTCCAATGATCAAAGCCAGTCAAGTTCCTCATCCAAACCGTTGGTCATTTCCTCAAATCATGAAGGTCAATCCAGTTCCATGTTTAAATAGTCTAAGAAAAGGGAAGAAGTTGCTCCTTCTACATTCTCTAATCATGAAGCCTAATTAAATGCTTTGTCAAAACAATTTGAGAAAAAAATCCAAGTCAAAGATAAAGGTGTGGGTAAATATTTCATTGAACGATCCCTATGTCTTTCACAGCTCTCTTCCCCAAAGTCATATGGGCAACCCTCAACATCAACATAATAGACATCACAACTAGTTTCACTCTTTGATTGTCAGTTTTTAAAATTGGGCACCATAGTTGACGAGGCATAAGACAAGGATGTTCTAAATTGGCTCTATAAGGATGAAGAAGAGTCTCAAACAGCAACTGGAAATGTACAAACAACACAATATGGAAAAGGCTTCACTATTTTGGAAAAGATGGGATATGAGGGAAAAGGCCCTATAGGAAAAATAAAAGAAGGAATTGTAGAACCAATTCAACCCCTCTTAATCAATCCAAAAGACAAGACTGGGATGGGTTATAAAGAGGAGACAAAAGAAGAGATAACTCAGAGGGTAGTTGAAAGAATCTTGCAATTACAAGCTAGTGATGATCATGAAACTAATTCCAATGAATATGAGTGGGATTCATTATCAGAAGAGTCTTGTTGCAACAAGGACATTGATGTGGTACACAGGTATGCACCCCTACTCGAGGAGGGGAAAGCTTCAGATTCTAGACCGCTTGAAGTAGGATCACAACACATTGATGATTCCAGTGAAGACGATTCAACTCGGAGTGAAATAAATAATTTGGAGGAAAGTTACCTTATAGACCTTGATTTTTCTATTGGATAAATCAAATACACCGACATCAGGACTCTTACCATCTTTGACCTTAACCAATCTAGTGATTTCTTACCCCTAGTACATCACAAACTCATAGACTAGGACCAAACTGAGCCATTCGATATCCCTACACTTTCAAATGATGATGACATCATAAATTTCCTATGTGACAACAATCTCAAAACATATTCCACCATTGAACATCGTAATGAAGCTTCCAAATAGGGGAGTATCAAATCTTCCAACTACAAAATGAATAATACAAGAAATAGATCTGATGGTGAAAAGCATTCACTTGCAGTATTAGATCTGGAAAAAGTAAAAACAAAGAGCACATCCAATGGCAAAAACCTCTCTGAGATATCAAAGGATGGAAGATTTGATACTCTCCCAGAACACTTTCAGGAGAGATCAAAGGTATTGATTGAACCCACACAGTTTTTCAATATTGACAGTGCAGAGATAGTCAAGACTATCCATCTATCAGCATCTTTGATGGACCCAAAAAAACCAAGCTTCCTTAAATTTTTAATGGAAAAACTAATCAACTTTGCTTGGTCATATGCTGACATGCCAGGGATTGATTTAGAACTCATCATGCATCACCTATCCTTACCACTAGGAGTAAAACCAGTTAAGCAAAAGCTAAGGAAAATGCATCCACATATTGCCCTACTAGTAAAAGTAGAACTGAAGAAGTTAGATGCAGACCTATTGACTATGCCGAGTGGATCTCCAATATTGTACCAGTCTCAAAGCCTGATAAAATCATTTGTATTTGCACATATTTTTGAGATCTTAATGAGGCTTGTCCTAAAGATGATTTTCCTCTACCTAACATAGACATCATAGTGGACTTAACGGTAGGACATGGCATGTTGTCACTTATGGATGGTTTTTCTAGTTATAATCAAATCAAGATAGCTCTCGAGGATCAAGATAAGATAGCCTTTACATGTCTGTGGGGAACATTTTGTTGGAACGTCATGCCATTTGGATTGAAGAACACAGGAGCAACTTATCAGCACACCATGACAACATTTTTTCATGATATGATGCATACCTTCATGGAAGACTATGAGGATGATCTATTTGAAAAATCATATACCAGAGAAGGACACTTAGAGATCTTAGACAAAATATTCACTAGACTAGAGAAATTAAATGTACGATTGAATCCATAGAAATGTGTGTTTGGGGTGACTTGAACCAAACTTTTGGGATACATAGTTTCAGAAAAAGGCATTGAGGCAGACCCAAAAAAATTTAAAGCTATCATAGAGATGCCACCACCCAAAAAACATTAGTCAACTACAATCTTTGTAAGGGAGGTTCCAATCAATCTGAAGATTTATTTCACAATTGGCAGACAAGACCCATCCTTTTACTCACTTGTTGCACAAAAATGTTTCTTTCCAATGGGATGAGAAATGTGAAGGAGCCTTCAATCAATTAAAACAATACCTAATTATTCCACATGTCTTAGTAATACCAGTAGAAGGAAAGTCACTCTTGTTATACATTGCAACAACTGAGATATCACTGGGATCCTTGTTAGCACAAGAGGATTTAGCAGGAAAAGAGAGGGAAATTTACTACATCAGTAGGATGCTAAATGGCTATGAGATCAACTATACATCCATTGAATAGGATTTCTTAGTAGTAGTGTTCGCCACCCAACAGCTATGACACTACATGATAACTCATACCATCAAGTTAATAGCCAAAATTGATCCACTAAAATACCTCCTCAACAAATCTAACCTAACTAGAAGACTAGCCAAGTGGGTTATGATACTAAGTGAATTTGAAATCCAATATGTGGATAGGAAAGAAATAAAAAGACAAGCAATTGTCAACCAATTAGTTGAGGCACCTCTACCAGATGATCATCCTTTACACATTGAATTTCCATACTTTGATGTCCTCACCTTGACTACAAAATAGTGGACATTATACTTTGATGGATCACAAACCCAACATGGATCAGGGGCCTGAATCCTATTTGTCACTCGACAAGAACATACCATACCAAAATCATACAGATTGATGTTCCCTTGTACCAACAACATGGCAGAATATGAAGCATTAATCATTGGCATCAAAATAGTTGTAGAATGGAAAATTCCAGAGTTGCAAGTGTATGGAGATTCTCAGTTGTTCATTAACCAAGTTAATGATGATTATCAAACAAAGGATGACAAACTAATGCCCTACAAAATAATGATTGATGATTTTAAGAAATAATTTTTGGATATCAAATTTGAACAGATTTCAAGAATGGACAATAAAGTCATCAATGACATGGCTACTAGTGCTTCTTTGTTACAAATTCTAGAGAAAAGAGGTCGTTACGAGTTCATGGTGGACCAACTATTTTCCCTTGCTTATGACGATACTGAGTCCCAAGTTATATGTCACCTAATTGATGCTAATACCTCCATCTATCGTGAAATTTATACCTACCTAAAAGATAACACCCTTCCACACAACCTTTCTCGCAATCAAAAATGAAATTTCATTCACCGAGTTGCCCGACATACTTTTATCACAGATGTACTATACTGACGAGATCTTGATGGAACTCTCCTCCGATGTCTGGAATGCAATGAGTCTGAAATGGCTTTACAGGAAGTTCATGAGGTTGTTTGTGGAACTCATTCGAGCGGTTTAACCTTAGCCAAGAAAATCCTTCGTTTAGGGTATTACTAGCCAAACATGGAGAAGGAGTCTTTTTAGTTCATCAAGAAATGCCAAAAGTGTCAGATTCATGGCAACCTCATTCATGCACCAGCACAAGAACTTCAACCACTCACATCAACGTGGCCCTTTTTTTAGTGGGGATTGGATCTTGTTGGTAAAATTCATCCATCTTCATCAAATGGACACAAATTTATCATCACAGCGACAAAATACTTCATGAAGTAGATTGAATTCGTTCCTCTCATCACCATCACAAGAAAGAAAATTTCATCATTCATCCTCAATTACATCATCTGTTGGTACAACATCCCTCAATCCATTATCACTAATATTGGAAGACCTTTCAAAAATCAAGACATGCATGAATTATGTGAGAAGTTGAATATATATTATCACTTGTCTACACTATATTACCCTCAAGGAAATGGTCAAGTAGAGGCCTCCAACAAAACTATTTTGAAAATCTTGAAAAAATCCCTCAATGATTTTGGGCATGATTGGCACATCCAATTAAACCCTTCCCTATGGGTGTACCACACCGGTATTCACACACCAACAGGAGCCACAACATATGCTCTTGTGTATGGGTCTAAAGCCATTGTACCCATTGAGGTTGAAATACCATCACTTTGAGTTTCATTGAAGGGTATCTTCTCTGATGAGGACTACTAGATATCTAGATTGTAAGAACTGGAACTATTAGATGAACGATGCCAACATACTGTGAACCACCTAAAATCCTACCAACAACAAATGTCTAGAAGTTATAATCATAAAGTCAAACCCAAAACATTTCAAGTTGGTGACTTGGTATTGAAGGAGAACCCGCGCAACCAACAAGATAGGGAAAAGAAAGTGAAGTTTTAACCAAATTGGTTGGGCCCCTTTGTTATTGTGTCAATCTATGGATCAAGAGCATACTAGCTATCCATGCCAGAAGGGGACCTATTTGAAGAGCCCATGAACAGCTTCCATCTCAAGAATTTATACACATGATTCATCCACTACATCGGTAAAAGTCCTGAAAAAATATAAAAACATCATAAAATGTCCTAAAAAAATGGTCACCCTAGTGAAAACCTGGCAAACAGACATCTTGGTGGCAACAAAAAAAAAGGAAAAAAGAAAAAAAATACAAAAAAAGAAAAAAAGCAGAAAAAATACAAAAAAAATCATAAAATATGAAAAAAGTGCAATAAAAGCAAGTAGTGAAAACTTGGCAATAGGTGCTATTTTTGATAGACTAGCTTCTTCCTCTATTGGAACATGTGTCAACCATTAGCTCTTCGCTATCACTATCCACTTCTACCATTTGAGCCTCTTGTACATATCCTGGTGTGGTGGTCGTGTCTCACGTTGGCTTGGAAAACATTGTACATATCCATAATAAATTGGTTTGTTTCCACTAGGGGCAAAATATTGAACTCACTAGGGGAAATCCATCTTTGAGCTTAAAAATGGCAGACAAACAACAGTATTATAACATGGTAAAAACACAACAATCAAGTGAGTTGCAACATTGAACATCAATTGAAATCACCAAAACCGACCATCTGAACTAGCAACAACAAGATCAATTGAAAAGAAATTTCATTTGGTGACAATCCTCTAAATCACGGTTTTATCACATTAATACAAATGTTCAAATTATTTGTATTATGATTGTTGTTATCATTTCTCAAGAGCAACTCAAGGATGTCAAGAACTAGAGAAGCTATGATCAAGAATGATATTTTTATTTTTCTGTTGTTTGTGATTTGATCATTAATACTATGTGAATCATCATGGGATGTGCTCTACAAAGTATCATTGATGACATTCTGGATTCACATAGGAAAACAATTAACTCTTGTTTGTTTTTGCAAGAAATGCTTAGGTCATCTCAATCCAATTATACCTAGATGCTTGTGTTAACTTGCACTATCAAACATCATGAAAGTAGTACTCAGGTCATTATGGTCTAATTATACCATTGATGTTTGTACTCACTTTCAACATTTCAAAAGCTCAATGATGATATCAAGCACAATAAATTAGTTACTGGGATGACAACATTGCATTGTTAGGTTTGCATGTTTAGGCTGCATTCATACTAGGTGTTGCAGTGGTATTTATAGATTTCTCCAAGGCTAGTCCAATTTTACAAGTGATGTTATTTCTATCATTAATAGATTGAGTACATTTGACACTACCAAAAGGATCATTCACATTTAGTTGCCTAGGAATTAGGACATCATTCATACATTATCATATCATTTCGTCATTCATTAGGTCATATATTTGCATCATGAAAAAATCCAAAAATAAAGCATTACCATGGAATTTTCTAAGCATTCATTTTCCATTAAGTCATATACTTGCATTAAGAAAATCCAAAACATCCACAATGAAACATTTCCATTCATCCATTTCATACATGCATTCATACATTTTGCATCAAAAAAATATGAAAACAAAGAGTACCATGCATATCATACATCATAATAGGAACACATTGAATTATGAATTATTATTTAATCATTCCATTCATCCATTTATGCATTAATAATATCATTCATTAATTCATTTCATCTTTTGCATGATATATTTGCATCAGAAAAGTACAAAAATATAGCATTTAGCACATTCCATTCATCCATTTCATCTTTTGCATCATATATTTGCATCAAAAAAGTACAAAAATGTAGCATTTAGCACATTCCATTCACATAATAAGAATCATCATATAAGGCATATAGAAATCATTCATAAAGCATCAGAGAATCATAACACATGTTGCATCCATAACATATCATATCACCATCATATAAAACATCGCATAGAATACATGATAGAAAATTAAATGCATCCATCATGATCAACACACATAAGCACATAGGTCAACCATCATCACCGATGCATATATATCTCAAAATAATGTCAAATGTACAAGGATATCTAAATATGAAGAGGTACATCATCAAAAAAGGTAGTAAATCATCAAGTATCAATGTATACATGTCCAAATCACAATAAACATAAGTGTTAGAGCTATGTAATGCTCCCCCAAGATGGTGTTGGCATCCCAGGGCCGGTACCTCCCCCCGCACCCGACGGACCTGCACTAGGATCTCTCTGACCTCTAGGAAATGGCTATTTAACACCCACACTAACTATTCGAGACTGAGACCTTCCAGACCGAGACTAGGCAAATCTCTTCCGCTACTCTAGAGGGACCACCTCATGATACCGACCTCTATAGAACTTGGCCTCTTGGGCAGTGTGGCGAATATCTCTAAAGTAATTTGATGTCTCGGCAGCCACTACAACCTACTATAGTCTCTCGGTGATGGCCTTGGCCTGCTCCGCCCATCGTCTCAAGGCATCTCTCTCAACAGTCAATGTGGTAACCTGACCTTGCACCTGTCCCTAGGCCTGTACTTGTGCAAGTTGGTCCTACACCTAATGCACCTGTTGCCTAGCAACATCCCTCTCAGCCATCAAAGTTTGTATCTATCCCTGGGCCTGTGAGAGTTGTGCTTGTCCCTGTTCAACACCTGTAATTTCCCCTAAACCTATGTCAGTTGGCCCTAAAATGTCTGGACCTGAGCCTGTAAGGCTGCAATTTGTGACTAAGAAGGCAATCGTATATGTATGTGCTACTGTGTTGTCGCTACTAAGGATTGCCTCCTGTGAGGCACTCTTACATCTAGCACTGAATGGTCACCCCCTCCTCCATCTCCGCCACCATCATCACCACCATCATCATCACCTCCACCATCATCACCACCATCTCCCTCCTCATCATCTCCACCACCTCTAGCCCCCCTTCATCTAGTTGTTTTGTCCTCATCATCCTCTAGTGTTGGCACTGGCTCATTAGGCCTTGAGATCTACAGAAATGGATGCCCACTAAAATACTATGAGTACTCCTTGGTCATGTATCCCTCCACAATCTCCAAATGGTAGTCCCAAATCATTGGTTGCAATCTATGGTACTCATCATATGTAGCATCGTAAGATAAGGTGGGTCCCCACTCAGTAGCATCATGTTGTCTCCACACATACATAGCTAATCCCTGGGGCACCCCCTACAATCTGTCATACTATCTGAGCACCCTCGTCAATAGGAATCTCTCAATAATGAAGTGTGTTCATCCAATGAGATACCTAGTTGTGCAAACATGGGGCATCTCTAAGTGATCCTCGGTCCACTGCTTGCAATCTACATATGGCCACCATGTAACAAAATCTACATCATCCAACACACATCTCCAATACTCCAATTTGCTCAGCTTATGTTGGGAAACTGGGCCTGCATAACCATAAACATACGGTCTCCCAATCAGCCAGAATCTATCTGTCTCTAGATGTGTCACCGCTATATGCTCCCAAGCCCATGTCTATAATAAGGTCACTCCTACAGATAGACTGGCTCCTCCAAGGTAAACTACCTGATGAAAGTCATGATATAACTATGCAAGCATACATGAACTCCAAGAGAATCATGTCCCAAACTGAATCATCTACTCTAATTTCTGACCCCAATCGACAGACAATCCCTTTTCCCTCTTGTCGAGACATAGGAAGCCACCAACAAATCCTGCAAGCAAGGAAGGCAAAGGGGCATACCTCTCAAACATCTCCTACCAAGGCATCTCATACCCATAAATATGATCATCATGGAATATCCAATGTAAGGCATTTGTACCTCCCTACTTGATGTGATTATATGTCACAATGTAACCCATCACAGGAATCCACAAGATCCTATAGACATCTCTAGCATCACAGTCATCTCTCTGATGGCCAAATGAAAAGTGTTGCGGTTGCTATGCCACCTCTCTGCTAGCGCAGTCAGCAATCCTCGATTAATCCTAATCTGGGGCATTTCAATCAGTGAAGATAATCTGCATCACTCAATGATATCCCTATCAGCCTATGATAGTTGTGGAATGAACTCCCAAGTCTGTGGGAATCACTCTCGAGATTGAAGATTATCTAAATCACTCTCCTATCATTATAACACATTGCAATCAGCAAATCAATCAATCAATCAAATCAACAAAGCAATCAAATGCCAAAAAATCAATCATACTATCAGTTCAAGTAAGATTTTCCTCAAATCTCACAAACATCTATTTTTGATCCTCACCTATCATGAGGTCAAAAAAAAATCATCATTATTGAATCTCTCCTATCATGGGATCAATAAATCATCTAATCTATCAACAACAACAAATCATTGGCTGACATGATTAAACATCATCCAAATCAAGGAGAAAAATACACAATCTTTATTTTTGTCCTAGATGCACTATTATAGTCTTTCATTGCACCAAAAGGTAGATGCACCACCAAATTGGGTCTATGCACCATAATAGACTACCTATGCGCCACTTTTTTGGATGCACCAGAGAATTTCTCAAATGCGCCATGGAACCTCTTTGATGTGCCATAAAGTTTAATGTGCCATTACTTTGAGCAAATGCACTAAAACTACAACCCTATGCACCATTTCTTTTGATGTGCTATCTAGTATTTTGATGCACTAAAAATTTTAACCTATGTACCAAAACATGCATGTGCCATTACAGACTCTTGATGCGTCAAAAAATCTATCCTATGGGATAAAATTCTAGGTCAATGCACCGAAGTATTTAGTATATGCACCAAAACAAGTTTCATATGCACCAAAACTATGAAAAACTAAATTTCAAAATTAAAAACATGAGGAAAAGGATTCAAAATTCGTAAGGAAAGTTTTTGAAATTCATACCGGAGGTCCATATGTAGTTGGCCAGTTATGTCGCTACACCCACTCGAATCGATGAGTTTCGTAGGGGATCACCATCTTTGCTCAAATGCTCAAGGTTGCTCTCTCACTCCACAATTTTCAAAATCACAAGTGCACAAATGAATCCTTTCTTCACTTTTTACCTCTTAAAAAGGGTAATTAAGAGTGATTTTTGGTGGGATATTTATAATTTTTCAAGGGTCAATTAATCAAATAGCAACTCATTTCTTCCATATCAAGAGATAAATCGTTGGAATATCATCAAATCAGGAACTTACCATCGACATCATCACAAATCATCAAAAAAATTCAAAAATCATCAAAAATGTTTAAATCATCCAAAATTCCCCGATTTATCTCCCAAGGGGGCATACATTCATTATCTTCTAAAACTTGTCGTCTGGGGCATCATTGAAATTTTAATAGCACTGGTAATTTTTTCTTTGAAGTAATGTGTAAACACATCACTTCAAAGAGGGGAAAAATGTATACATCCTAAATTGGTCTGGAGAAAATTAATTAAATAATGGTTATTTAATTAATAAAAATCTTTATCTCCTCTACTTATAAATAAATTGCAAAGTTTATTTATATAGTTCATATTTATTAATTCTTCCTATCTAAACCATTTTCTTCATGATTTGATTAAATAAACAAATTTAACTAATTTGTTTTATTTGATTAATTCCCTCTCATTAAATTTGAAATTTTAATTCAAATTTTGTCACATTTCTCCATATTTTTCTAACCTCCTTCCATCTCACCGTGTATCACATGAAATTAATTATTCCTAATTTCTAAAATGGGTATTTATCCTCAACAATCTCAACAAACTTAGAGACACATGGCTTCTCCTTTCCATTTATTATTTTCTACACTTGGCAAGCTTGTTCTATTAAAGGGGACAACTTCCTTATTTCTCTCTAACCTCCTTGTTTCGCACCATCAATCTCTCCAAACTGAATCTTGGTCATCCATTTTTGCCAACTCACTTGATTCCTTGTTGAAATCTATAAATAGAGGCTCATTTACAGCTTTTCATATAGAGAACATTGCATACAATTACTCTGCAGAAATCATCTTAGCATTTGAGAGCTTAGCATTACCATTTTAGTTTAGAGTTTAACATTTGCTTCCAAGTAGTGTTATAATGGCAATTTCATTTCTAGGAACTTAATTGTTGCATTAGCATTACATCATTTTCATAGTATCTTCATTAGCTTAGTACTCTACCATTGCATCCTTTCATAGCATTTTTATACAGTAGCTTACCATTCAACATATCATTTAGTTCATCATCCAGCAAATTCATCAAATCATGTAGGTGTAGCCATAGTTCTACATTCTAGTTTAATGATTTCTCATTTCTTAGGTGCCATCCCAGTAATTCAGTGGACACTTAAAATTTAAGAGCACTAATATAAGATCCTTAGGAATAGAGGAAGATGGAATGTCTTTAAGGAATCATGTTATCAAATTGTGTTGTTAATTTAGATTTCCTTAATATAATACATTGCATCTGTTGTGTGTTTTGATTATTCTAATTCACATATTTTCTCACACGCACATACAATAGTAAGTATCATTATATTATTTATAATTTAATTTATATTATATAAATTATATATTAGATTTTTTTTTTTAGGTAAGTGCTACCAAAGGCGGCGGCTCCCTCTATTAATCTGAAAAGAAAGATATAGTATCCATATGGCATGAATGATACAAATAGCCTATGGCATCTACCACATCAACTAGCCTAGCAACTACATTCTCTTCAATTAAACCCTAGTTGGCTTCAATTAATTGCATGAAAGAGCTTATGTTATTATTTTTTCCTACCCCTTTTTGTACAGCTTCCATGCCTTATGGAGTTTATATTTCTTTTTGTCTTGGTTAAGGCTAAGAATTCCCACCACCAGGTCATCCTTAGGATTCACGGGCATGTAGTCAATGGCAACACAAACCAACAGATGTATCTCGTCTCTCCCATATCTCATGGCAATATGAACACCCCACACGCCCATTCCCAACACCTGCACATAGGTGGTGAAAAATCTCTCCAAGACCTGCCCGTCATGGGTGTGTGGCCCATTCCAAAAGTATTCAACTATTACCTTCCAGATCGCATCAATCTCCTGGCCCTATGCCTTAGGGAAGAGAAAGTGAAGCTACTCATTGAATGTCTCCCTCTCACCCACCCCGCCCAAGCACCTGCAAGTCACATTAAAATGAACTGCCATTTCTCCATTTCTTGGAAGCAAATCCCAAGCCCACATATTTAAAGATCATTCCTGATAATATTAACACCAAGAAGAATCCAAGGAGGATTCCACATAGTTTCCTTCATTTAGAAAACTAGACAAAACATGACACCCTGTCATCCTTCGGGTAACTTTAATCCATCACACGATTGTCCCTAAGAACAAGCGCGATCCACCGTGCACAAAGAAACTATCTCCCGAAGAAACCCAAGGCCACCAATCATCCAAGCAGACAGTAAGAAGCCCAAAGCAGATCACCAAATCCCATGGACTCTGCAGTAGGTACTATATTCAAATTTCTTGAGCACTATCACCCCTTGTCCTCTTCTCTTCAATGACAATTCAATTTGCTTCCTATGACATACTATCCACCTCAAACGTTATTTCATGCCTGTCGAAAGTGACCCCCATTTTGGCCAATGCATTAGTTGCCCCATTGGCAGCCTTGTAGATGTGGGCAGTCAAAAAAAAATCCAACATGTTCAAACTATGTCAAATTTGCTTGAGCCACCGATCCAACTTCCAATTCTGCACCTTATTTCTCCTCACCGCGTTGACACAAATTTCCAAATCCCCTTCAATCTCAACGGATGTGATTCCTTTCTCCAAACATAGTTCAAGCCTCTTCGCCAACACCTCCATCTCTACCTCATTATTGGAGGAAACCCCAAGTTTTCTTTCCAAGGCCCAAACATAGTCACCTTTATCATTCTTGATTAAACAACCCACACTAGTGAGTCTGAGGTTACCACTAGCAACCCCATCGAAGTTGAGTTTATACCTTCCCGACTGAGGGAGGAGCCACTTTGCATCCTTTTTCCTCCTGGGAGCCCCAGAAATGTCATGGTTTGGAGGTTGTAAGGATTCCCATCTACTTTGAATGTCACTATCCCACCTCATAAAGATAGTGCTTGAGTTAGGAATGCATTTGGCATTGGCAACTTCGCATATGTTGGCTTCGATTCTCCTCAGCACCATGTCAGCCTCTAAGGACTGGTCCTTAAATATTCACCTGTTTCATTCCTTCCACAAGTGCCACATGACCATAGAAGGTGCCACCAACCATATGTCACCCCATAGGTTCTTTTGATTGGCCCTGGCCCAACTCGAAAGAAAGGAGAGTAAATCAAGTTGACAGGGAGAGTGTCATTCCAGAGATTGTTGCAACCAATCCTAGCACTGTGAGGCAAATGATCACATCAACAGAAGGTGATTGGAAAATTCTTCATCCTTTTTACATAACAAATAGATCACTAGACCCTGAATCTTGTACTTGCCTAGCCTATCACTAGTTAGGATTCTCTTGTGAAGAGCAATCCATAAGAATGCACCAGCCTTGAGAAAAAAAATTGAGTTCTAACATAGAGTCAAAGGCCACTCATCACAGTCCCTAGTTGCCATTTGGACCTCATACCCCATCTTGATAGAGTAAGTGCCAGATTTGGATGCACACTATATAAGATCATCTTCTTCTTTAGTCAATGTTACTCTTCGCTTTCCTAGGATCTCATGGAGACATTAAAGCCCATCCGTCAGGATTAGATCATAAGCAAGGTTCTACCAACCGAACCAGCCACCATTCTCATCTGAGTCTGTGATTACATAATCCACCACTTTTCCACTAAACCTCCATTCCACTCCTTATATCCAATCTGTGTCCCCCCAACTCTTCAAACAAAGAGACGTGGCCCTCCCAAGTATCTCGCTAGAAGGAATCAGACCTGCCATTGCCTAATCTCCAAGAGACATGCTCGGTGATAACGTGCCTACAGTCCCAAATAAATTTCCATATTATCAACCCTCCACCTCTATTCATCATCGTCATGATGTGCTTTGTGCAATCATTGTCTAGGTATTTGCTTTGAATGATTTCACACCACTATTTTCTTGGATCCTTGACCAACTTCTAACACAACTTTGTGCCTAATGCTTGGTTGACCATCTCCATATTTCAAAGGCTAGTTCCACCATATTTTTTCCTCAAATAAGTTGTCTCCCACCCTTAAGCGGGATCCGCCTCACCTCCTTTGATCATTCTCAAAGGAATTTTTTCAAGAATCCTTCCAAGTATCTAATTGTTTTATTAGACAATTTAAAGCATGGCATCGCATATATAGGAACAGTAGCCAGAATAGATTTGTTTTTTGTATTCTCCCAACAAAATAAAGCCATTTACATTTCTAGGCCTCTGACTCGTTGCGACATTGACCCAATAGATCCTCTCAATACTCTGATTTGCATGCCCCTTGGAAGAGAGGCTCCCTCAGATGTTTCAATGGGAGGCAAGCAATGGAAAATCCCAGATTGTTTGCTATTTTCTTTTGCACTCCTTTCTTAGTATTGAAGAAGAAAATGACAAAATTAAATATTAATTATTTATTATATTATATTTGTATTTAATATTTTTTATTATATATTATATGATATTTGTATTTATTAATTCTTAATATAAAATATAATATGAAATAAGTGTAATCATAATAACATTTTAAATATAAATTTACATTATATAAAATATAGCATATAATAAATTTAAAAAAACAAAGTTGTATCAAGTAAAAGTAAAATTTTAAAAAAGTGTTAAATAATAAAAAAAAAATATTGTAATTTGTATATATAAAATATTATTTACAATAATAAGTATCATTATATTATGTATAATTTTAATTCATATTATATAAGTTATATATTAAATATTAATATTATATTTGTATTTAATATTTTTTATTATATATTATATTATATTTGCATTAAATAATTTTTAATATGAAATATAATATGTAATAAGTATAATCATAATAATATTTTAAATATAAACTTACATTATATAAAATATAGCATATAATAAATTTAAAAAAAAAACAAAGTCAAGTACTAATAAAAGTTATTTTTAAAAATATATATATGTAAAACAGTAAAAAGGGGGAAAAAGCAAGTAATATGAAAAATAGTAAATGAATGGCGAGGATGAATCTAAAGGTCTAGAAACCTTTTTTAGGCAGCTTGAACCATTGATCTAAAAGATTAGCTTATGCACTTCAAATAAGGGATGCCTTCAATGTAATTAAATAAATATAAATATTTTAAATTTTAAATATATATTTTATAAAATTTATATAAAAAATTAAAATAACATATATAATTTGTTTTATATATTTACATTGAAGGCATTCCCTATATGAACACTACCAGCTGACTTTATAGATATTTAAAATTTTAAATATATTTTATAAAATTTATATAAAAAATTAAAATAACATATATAATTTGTTTTATATATTTACATTTAAGGCATTCCCTATATGAACATTACTAGCTGACTTTAATGATTGATGATTAGAATATGATAGAATGATGGTTGACCATTGAAAAAGATCTGACTCTTTGATGAACCCAATATAAAATAAATAAAAATAATACTAAAATAAAATACTTTATACAAAGAAAGAAAGCAAATAATCAAATATTGTTTCTACATTTCCACTAGAAAATATGTTTTACTTTCATATTATAAAATAAAAGTCATAAAAAAACAAAAAAATCATAATTATTATATTTTATAAATTATAATTATAATTAAAAGAAAGAAAGCAAACAATCATATATTCTTTCTACATTTCCACTAGAAAATATGTTTCACATTCATATTATATAGGTCAAATAAAACAAAACCAAATTATTATATTTAAAAATTAAAAAAAAACTATTATATTTAAAAAAATTAAATACATTGTATTTAGCTTATCAAAATAATCATTGCATTCTATACAAAGAAAGAAGGTAAATAATTAAATATTGTTTTTAAATTTCTACACAATATTATTCCGTTTCAAACATTATAATAATATATACCATCATTAATAAGCACTTTTAGTCAAGTTGTAAAAGAAATAGTATTTTAGAACTGATGAAGGGGACTTCCAACCCTCATTCACAAACTCACAACAACATCTTATGAAATTCAGAAAATGATTGAAAATATCACAAAAACATGCAAGAAGGGACTTAAGCTTTGCTTTCAAATTAACTGAATCTAAAATTACATTTTATTTGCAGCCATATAGGCTGACTAAAAAACATTACAAATTTGATTACAATATGATATAAAATTGAAATAGGAAAGCAAAAATCATATTCAAGTTGTTCTCCCTCAAGATTTCTTCTTGCACCAATTTCTAGTTCCTTCAACCTACAAACTTCATCTGTAAATGCTACAATAAACTATGATTCACCAAAAAATTTCCTACTACACAAACATCCTTGAACGTGTAATAAACCTTCAATAACAATATCCACAACCTTCCCAAGAAAATAACTATGGGTGTAACAACAACCTTCCCATTCTATCCAAGAATGGTTACCAAAACCAAGTCCAAATTCCTTGTATTCATCAAAAACAAGCTCCAAAAACCTCTCCAACAAAAAATCACAACTAATTTGGGAAGAAACCTCCAAAAAATCCATCCCCAAAACCTTCCATAATATTAAAAATATTTTCCTAAACCTACTCCCACCAAAATTGCCAAAATTGGAGTCCATTCCTAGATTTTAGGGAAGTTTCCAATGTAACTCCTACCAACTCACCTTGAACACCCACCTTTGTATGCATCAATTAAGGAAGTTTATAAATGAATAATTCAAAGTTATAACTCCCTCCAAAACCACACCCATGTCCATGTTTTGTTAATTTTTGAAATTGACAATTTTTCAAAATTCCCTCCTAAATTATCTCCACTCCCAAAATTTGCAACAAAACAATAAAAAGAAATTATTTAATATTTATTTGTCTCACTTTTCAAATTACCCTATTAAATAAATCACCTACCAAACCTTAGGAAAATAAATTAAAATATTATTTTTTGTTGATGTAAGATTGTTGGTCAATCACGAATGCTCCTGCATCAGACACCTAAGGTAGGAATTTTTTTGTGAATATGGATTCACAAAATGGAGTTGAGTGGTAGTACCACCCTTTTGGATTGCAATCAATCCTTAGCAAAATCCATCACTAAAACATGTGCACCAAAAATCTTTTTTTCTCCTCTTTTTTCAACATCTTGTCAAAACAAGATTCATGCTTCTCCAACAAATATGCACTTCATTATTCTTTCCTCTCATGGAATCATATCCACCATGAACCGTCCTACTCCTAATACCATACATTCTCCTCTCTTCTCTTATGGGATTCAACCCACCACAAACTGACCACTTCCACCAAGTTTCACTTATAGCATCCTCTTCAATTGCTACATGCAAATATGTACTATCCATACACCAGTTTGTAATTGCATCCTCTACATTCATCCTTACAAATAGAGGTAAACTAAACTCAATTTTTCCTACATTTACCTCATTCTCTTTTCTCCCCAAACATATTTTTCTTCATCCTTTTCTACAACGATAATATTTTTCATCCATTCTTCTTCTTTTGCTAACAAATCATCTTCATCTTTTCCATTCACTTACGCTCCATTGCTGCAACTTCAAGTTCCACAACTACATCTTCATTGTTCTCACTTTTGGCACCCTCTTCTACATTCTTCTCTTTGCTTCTCACTTCTTTCACTTCCTCAATCACTACTGCAACATCTTATTCATTTTCAATTGTTGCACCTTCTTCTTGCCTCTCAACCTCTACTACACTTTTCTCTTCCTTCTCGCTCTCTTTCTCTATGCCTTCTTCAAAGCATACTTCTGCAATATTTTCTCCATCCTATTCATCTGCTTACACAACTATGATAAACTTTCTTTCTTTCTTCTTTATCATTTTATCAAACACTTTCTACACACTCTCAATTTTCAATTTTTAACTTCTCAAATATAGACCGCCTCACATTCGGTGATCGGTCTACACACCACACACACTCCACCCCTAGGTCTTGGTGCAAACTACCTCACATTTGGTGCTCTGCCTACACACTCAGGAACTCCTACTCTGATACCACTGATGAAGGGGACTTCCAAACCTCATTCACAAACTCACAACAACATCTTATGCAATCTAGAAAATTATTGATAATATCACCAAAACATGCAAGAAGGGACTTAAGCTTCTCTTTCAAATTAACCAAATATAAAATTACATTTTATTTGCAGCCATTTAGATTGATGAAAATTATTACAAATATTATTGCAATTTGATATAAAACTGAATTATGAAAGAAAAAATTAGATTCAAATTGTTCTCCCTCAAAATTTCTTCTTGCGCCAATTTCTAGTTCCTTCAAATTGCAAACGTCATTGTAAACCTCTACTGCAATAAACCATGATTCACCAAACTTTTCTTGTTGTAGAAACATCCTCAAACCTGCAATAAACCTTCAATAACAATATCCACAACCCTTCCAAGAAAATAACTATGGTTGCAACAACTTTTCCATTCTAGCCAAGAATGGCTACCAAAACCAAGTCCAAATTACTTGTATTCATCAAAAACAAGCTCCAAAAACCTCTCCAACAAAAAAATCAAGACCAAGTTGGGAAGATACATTCAAAAAATCATCCCCAAAACCTTCCATAATATTAAAAATTCTTTCCTAAACCCACTCCCATTAAAATTGTTAAAATTGGAGTCCATAACTAGATTTTAGGGCAATTTCCAATGTAACTCCTACCAACTCACCTTAGACACCCACCTTTGTATGCATCAATTAAGGAAGTTTCTAAATGAATAATTCAAACTTATAACTCCCTCCAAAACCAAGCCCATGTCTATGTTTTGCTAATTTTTGAAATTGACAATTTTCTAAAATTCCCTCCTAAATTATGTCCACTCCAAAAATTCGCAAATAAATAATAATAGGAAATTAAATTTAATATTTATTTTAGTATCACCTTGCAAATTCCTTATTAAATAAATCACCTACCAAACTTAGGAAAAAAATTAAAATATTATTTTTGGTTGATGTAAGATTGTTGGTCAACCATGGATGCTATTCAGAAAGGAGACTAATCTTGATTAATATTAGTTAAAACTTATTTTTCTAACTTAGTCTTCATTGCTACATGCAATTATTTAAAAATATATGAGAGAATAATTATAATTAATTAATAATATTTCATAATCAAATTAATGCTAATTTTATTTTATTTTCAGAAAGAGTTATTTAATATTTGTTCTTCAAATTATTAATATTACTTTGAAGTATTTTGTGTAACATATTAGTGTTAATCTAAATTCATTTTAGAAAGAAGTAATTTGGTAATTTATTTTTTCAATAATTAACATATTAAATTAGTGTTAGTTTAAAATTATTTATAGAATGGGCATGAGCCTGTGGTGCATTGGATGAGTGGTGGCATTGGTGTTTTGGTCACCAAGGTTCAAGTCTCCAGACTTGACCCATAGCAGTGTTGTTACCATTGGTGACTGGTTGTGTGGGTTTCTCGCCTTGTACCAAGCACTAGTGTCTAGGGCCCACTCCCTCGTTGGACTGGTGTGCTCATGGGCCCTATGCCCCTACTAGGCTACCGTGCTCACGAGAGTGGTGGTTGTTGTGCATCCATGTCGGGATGGGGCCCTCGTCTGTGGCCTCATTGGCTCATAGCTTCGATAAAAAATATATATATATTTAGAAAATATGTTTCAAATGATTGATATTATGTTAATTTCCTTATTTTTGTAAAATTAGTATTAATTTAAATTTATTTATTTATTTATTTTTCAAAAGAAATAATTTTGTAAATTTATTTTTAACAATAGTATTATCTTAATTTAATTATTAGTAAATTATTTTTTGTTTCATTTACTTACCCATTGAATAAGTGCTTTTGACACTCACCACTAAACAAGTGGAAGAGCATGATTACATTTCATTATTTTATTAGTTTTCCCACCGCAAAAGTGGATGTACTCAACTTATCCTACTGAACAAGTGATTTTGGAACTCACCACTGAACAAGTGGAAGAGCATGTTTATATTTCATCATTTTATTGACTTTCCCACTACAAAAGTGGATGTACTCAACTTACCCCATTGAATAAGTGGTTTTGGCACTCACCACTAAACAAGTGGAAGAGCATGTTTATATTTCATTATTTTATTGACTCTCCTAATGCAAAAGTGGATGTACTCAATTTACCCCACCGAACAAGTGGTTGTTTGTTTTGTTGTTTAGTATTCTTATAGTCTCGTAATGCTTTAATTTATGCAATTTTGTAAAATAAATTAGTGATAAAAAAAAAGTGTTAGTTTAAAATTATTTTTACAAACTTGTTAGTTTAAAATTTAGAGGTAATTGCTATTAATATATTAAATTTATATTTACAAGGTAATTAGTATTGATTTATTTAGTTAAATTTATTTCATAGTAATTAGTAGTAAATATTTTCAAAGAAGTGGTCTAATTAAATTTATATTTCAAAAATGATTTTCAAGTTAATTAGTATTAATTTATGTTCAAAAGTAAAAAAAAAGGATAATTAATAAGTAATCACTTAGAATTTGATTAAATGATTGTCCAAGGTAAGTTGTCACTAAGTAATTAGAATTCGATTAAATTATTTTCAAAAGGGTAAGTTGTCACAAGTAACTAGAATTAGTATTAATTTATTTTTAAAGGTAAACTAAAATAGTTATATTTATTAATTGCATTAATTTGACTTATATTGCAAAGCTAGTGAGTAGATATTTCTCAAGTATTAGAATTAATTTAATATTATTAAAAAAGTAAGTAACTAGAGTGAGATTGATTTATTTTCAAGAGTAAATCGAAATATTTAAAATGCTATGGAATAATTAGTATTATAAGTACTTAGTAATAATTTACTAAGTTTATATTGCAAAGAAATTTTAACATTTTTTCAAAGAAATTAGTATTAATAGATTCTATATTTTAAAAGTATGTTTCAAAAAATATAGTTTAATTCATGAAAAGCAATTGAAATTAGTCAAATCTATTATTATTTAAATTTATATAAAAAGGATTTATTGGTGTATGTAACATAATAATAGTTATTGATACTTTCTTAGAACTTGATTGAGGAGAAGAAATGTGGTAATATAAACTCATTATTTGAATATATTTTAAGGGAAGATTTAATACATGTAAGAAACGATATATCACATTTATAAATTCTTCCACATCATATTCTATATATGGTAGGATCTATAGTTTTCTTTGATGCACATTGAATTTTTAATTGAATAGTTATGATTATGAGCATATATTTCATTATGTGGTTAATTGGTCTATTTATTATTGTAAGAATTAAATTAGTTAAGAGTAAAGTAATAATTTGGGTTTATTAACTTTAAAATTATAAATAAGATTATGTATTTGTCATATGATCTCACCTCACCCTTGTGGATCTTGGTAATCAGAAAGAAAACGAGAACTAATCCATTGGTTTAAACTGATTTAAAAAATTATATTTACTTTCGAAACAAATATTATTTGTAAATTTATATTTGCAAGTAAACTTTAAATAGTTTAAAATACATTTATTTTCAAAGGAATTAATATATGTAAAATTAATTTTCAAAAGTTTGAAATAATTTATGTGAATTTATTTATAAAAAGAACTACTAATAGTTAAACTTACAATTGCAAAATTTATGTTTAGAATAGTTTAAGTTTATTTTGAAAAGGAATAAGTATTTATTTAAGTTATATTTCTAAAAAGTAATTCTTGAAATGTTTAAAATAAGTTTATTTTCAAAAACAAATAGTATTAATTAACTTTATAAAAAGAACTAGTAATAGTTAAACTTACAATTGCATAATTTATGTTTAGAATAGTTTAAGTTTATTTTGAAAAGGAATAAGTATTTATTTAAGTTATATTTGTAAAAAGTAATTCTTGAAGTGTTTAAAATTAGTTTATCTTCAAAAATAAATAATATTAATTAACTTTATATTTGCAAAAGTCTTTAGTATAGTTAAGAAGGAAATAAGCATATGTTGATGTGTTTTTTATGCACTTCTCAACACAGGCAGTGCGTAGGTGCACTACCTCTCTTGAAAGACAATCTTCCACAATTAGATTGCAAAACACTATCCCAAGGTCTCTAATGTTAGGTCTTGACAGTGCTTGGAATATCTCAATTGTTTGATGTGATTTTCTAGAATCACAAGGCAGTCTTACGGATGAGTTACAAAGCATGGGAAGTTGGGTCTTGAAATGAAGTTCCTAAGATGGAGAAGTTGTTGTGCATTTGCTATAGGTTCAAACAACAATCTTGAACTCCATTTTATCATTGGATTTAGCTTTACAATGTGCAATGAACCTTTCCTAAGGTACTTATTAAAAAAAAAGGAAAAAGGCAGGGAAGAGAGAAGGTTCCTGGATCTGCAACTAACTGTGAACTTTGATAATGGAGTTCCTGCAATGGACAACTTCTTGGAAACAATATTCCACTTAACCAG
Source organism: Sequoia sempervirens (assembly GCA_007258455.2). NCBI lineage: Eukaryota > Viridiplantae > Streptophyta > Pinopsida > Cupressales > Cupressaceae > Sequoia > Sequoia sempervirens. Next base: position 65,204,276 of record VDFB02252616.1, read on the forward strand.
AAATCTCATAGTCTCATGGAATTTGTGCTATCTTCTAAGGTCTGCAAATGTTTCATCTTTCATTCACCATATGCATGCATGAACAAAGATGAAAGTGTGCAACAACTTTGAATTTAAGCCCAAGCTAACTTTACATAGCTATCTACCATTAGCAAACAGCAAAAAGTATGGACTAAGAAGGCATCTACACTGCAGAAATTTTCACAACCACAGAATAGCATTTCTAAAATCTATCAAAGTGAGAATACAGCTAACTATAATAGTAGTATGAATCTAATTAAAGCATCTAACAATGGAGGTTGAATCAAATAAGATGTGAAAAAATTCAAAAAATGCACCAAGTCAATGTATTTTCATTATAAATTTCTGCAGCATGTCTTTACAACAACTCAACTCTCTTTGCAAATGAGAGGAGAGCCCTATTTATAGTGCCCCAAAGTCAAATGAATGGCCATGATTAATTCTCATTGTGTGGCCAAGATTCATTACAAAATAGGGTTTCACCAACCCTCAATAAATTACAATTTAAAATTACATTTTGTCCCTTTCCCTATTTTGTCCTCTAGTGACAGCACTATAGCATTTTGTCTTTTTGTTGATTGTTGTTTACTGTAGCTACTCTTTGGGGAGCTCTTTATCATCAACAAGGCTTTCCTCCTACTTCTTCGCTGCTGTATATTCCATGAACTTCAAGATGACTGGCTGGAGTTTGTCCACCACAATAATCTCGTATCACAGCATTTGGTAGCTCCATTTTTTTGCATTATCTTCTAGCTTCTTCCAGTCCTCATCGTACTTTATACCTTGATCCCTAAATAGTTTTGATTGGTCAAAGCCACGGGCAGCAAAACTCATGAATTCCACCATTATTTCACTAGACATCTCATCCTCCATCCTCTTCTGGAAGTAAGGTTTCACTTTTTTGGATCCATTTGTACTGCGGGCATATCATACTCCGTCATCAGCTTGAGATAACGAGTGCACTCTGCCCTAATCTCCTTGATCCATTCCATGTTCAGATCCACTTTGCTCATTATTTGCTCCAACCTTTCCTTCTTGTTATCAAAGTCTCGCCGCCACACATCCATCAACTAGTGATCATCCTTGTTGAACACAAGCTCCTTTTCCCATGTGGCTTTTGGTAAGTGAAGGATACCTTCGATCTTAGGAAATGTGGAGTCGTATGCCGCAGGAAAGTCGGTGCAGAGCTTCCTTGTGCCTTCCAAAGATTGTTGCAGATCTAAGAATTTGTTGGTTGTTCACATAGCCTGACTAATTCCCATGTTCCCAACATACAAGACTTGCTGGAACTAGCCCTCCGTAGTCTTTTCCAAGTTCTTTCTTCTTTCCATCTTATCAATTTGTTCTTTGGATAGCAATTGGGGTGCAGTTGTGCACGTGGTAGGCAGGTCATCCACTAAAGACCATTGCTAGATATAATTTGTTAAAGCAGCCACCTATGCTTTGAGCTCATCTTTTGAAATCTTGTCTTGTTTTATCAAATGCACCGCCATAGCCACTGACTCCTCAAGATGCCCTACCTTCTGTTCACTGGTGGCGATCCCTAGATCCATGGTGGAGATGTAAGTTATCCTTTCCTGACCTACCACGGACGTGGCTATTTGCACAGCTCGAGACCCAGAAGCGTCCATCATTACCCTAGATCTGACCTTAGGCCTTTTCTCTTTTCTAGTCGTAACCTGTGCTCAGGCCAGGATGGCCTCCAACTTTGCTCTTGGGTCCCTTGGCACGAGAGTTTTCTTCTCAAGCTATCTTTCAAGCCACTCAAGCATAGTGGCCTTTTCTTTAGGCGATTCATGATCACCTTTACCTTCCTTGGTTGAGACCTAAATTTCCCCACCCTTGGGGGGTTCCTTTTTCCTTTTAGCAATGTCTCCTTCTTTTTCATCGGAGTCCTAAAGGAAAACAAGGCACTTGATAGGAAGCTTGGTAGATAATAGCTGTTGGGAACTTTCTTCCTTCTCTATCTCCTTGATTTGCTCATCTTCAGGTTTGTGTTCCTTGGGTTGATCAATTTTGATGCTCTTGATAGCTGGAGCCTCACCCTCTGGTTCATCTCTCCCCAGACTATCTTCTTGTTGGTGTCCCTTTCCTGCAAAAGGTGACCCTTCTTCCCTCTTTTCAGTACCCTTTAATTGTCAGGCCATCTCCTCTTCAAGATCATCATCAAAAGTTTGTACAATGATCCTACCACCCGCACCGTCCTCCTCATCCCCGCTCTCTGAGGAACCAATTCCCTCCTCCTCATAGGCCACCCTATCAATCATTCGGTGCTCATACTCTGGGTGCTCGTAATATTCATTGGCCTCTTCTTCAAATGGCTTCAAGGCTTCTTGCTCTCATTTCTCCCACTCCTTAGAGATTAGCATGGTGGCTTCCTTAGTCGGTGGCCCTATCGGGGGTTGTGAAGGTTTGGCAGTAGCGAGGACCTTAGCTAAGGCTACCTGAAGCGTGGGATCCATGAGGATCTGGGAGAGCTCAAAGGGGATATTTTCCATATGCTTAGAGAAGGCCTCAGGCAAAGTGGATGCAGGTATAGGTGTTGTCACTGCAGCTAAAGGGAGCGACGTGGTGGGTGACATAGTAGCGGAGGAAGGAGGACTAGTCACGGCAGAGGAAGAGTCAATTACAATCATAGACTTAGTCAGAGGTGAAGGAGTGAGATGGACAGAGATGTCCACTGCCAGTGGGGATGTGGCGATCATGGCCAGAGAAGTAGGTGGTACAGCAGTCGGGGTAGGGAGAGCCAAGAGGGGTTCTAATTGATTTGTACCCTTTACTTCTTCCTCTTGGATTAAGGGTTGCTCTGTCATACCCCCTATTTGCTTAAGTCTTTTGGAGGGTGAGCTCCCTGTTTCGTTTATTGTATAGACCTTGGGGTCAGGAGACTATTCTGTTTCTGTCTCTTTCCTCTTCTTAGATCTGGTGACTAGAGGGGACTTGGATGTCCTGCCCATTGAAGTGGTGGTAGCAGCATCCTCTGTGGCACTTGGCTCACTTTTGAGCCCTTCATAAGTCAAAATTACCTCTTGTTGTTTCAGTCAGACCACTTGTCTATCAACCCATTCCTTGGTGCGAGCCAATATTGGCTTGGTTATGATATTGAGGTCATCAACCTCCTGCTCGTCCCAGTCAATTGTTGGTATTGGAAAATTGGCGACTGCGGGGTACCTAGGGTCAATTGTTGGTATCCGCATATAGTGCCTTGCACGTACCTCTTTATCATCTTCACAATCCCCCCAAAATTCTTCAATGTGGTGCAGATGAGCGAACCCCGATCCTAGTGCCTTCCTTTCGTGCCCATACGGGTCCATTTGCGAGCGAGCAGTGTGCAAGTGAAAATGGTAATCCTTCAGTTCTTTCTCAGAGTTACCAGCGTACTGGGAAGTTTGTAGTTTATACATTCCCTACCAAGAGTCATGGGATAAGAGATCCCTGCTATGTGTTTGCCACTGAAGATCGTCTATATGTGTTGGAGCTGCCGAGAAAGCTCCAGTAGAATGATCTAGTCATTGGGATATCGAGGTAACTTGTTTGGCCTTTCAGTGAAGCCTTGGGCACGAATGTATGTGAACTTTGGGTATTAAATGAAGAGGAAGGCATATTGCTTTAAGAATGCCCGAGCACTGTGGGAAACCCTCCTTTCAAAATCCCTGGCAATCATTCTGATGATGTGGCTGATGAAGGCATCATTCACTCTGCAATACGCCCTCTTGAAGTTTTTGTACTGGAGTTGGGGATACCTATCATAGGGTTTCAGTTTTTGACCCTACTCTTCATCGGGTGCCACGAACAACCCGTTGTATTGCCTCCAATCCACCAAGGAGTAGACGAGGTATGAAGTCATATAGAATTGGAGCTTTTCTTCACATTGAGGAACTACTCATGAAAACAGTCACTTATTATACCTCCCCAATAGAATGAGGTCTTTGTGGTAACATCTTCATTCCCCCGAAGGATCTGCTCAACAAAGTACACCATCCACCCCTGAAAGAAGGTTGTAGTATGGAGGCCCATAACCCTGCTTAGCATTGTGACCAAATCTTGGTAGTCTTCATAGAAATTGTTGTGGAAGAGTTCGTTAGGAACCTTCGCAGTGCTGCCCCACTTTTCCTTGAGCCAATGCTGATTTATTAACTTCTTACAGCCTATAAGGTTATCATCCCACGTCGCCTAGCACTCCTTAATGGTAGGTGTTTCCATTTCAGCGAAGGTGGGAATATGAAAGGTCTATGTGATTCCTTCAGCTGACATATCGGTGAGAATGTTGCCATCCCTATCGATAATTGTTCTTGTATCTGGTTGATATGCCTGCCGACAGGACATGATGAGTTCCAGGGCTACAAGAGATGGAAGAAAGCCTGCTGCCTTTTCTATTCTGCTTTGTCTGATAAGCCTTGCATTTTTGGTCGTTGGGTTGACCCTGACCCTTTGCTTGAACTCGTCAATATCAACATGGCCGATATTGGTGTCGGTGATTTCTTTCCAATCCGTGGCAACCTTTGAGTGCAAGGGTTCACCCTGGAACTGGTATTTCATTTGGTCCTTGTCTTCTCTTCCTCTAGGATTTTTTCCTATCTTCTTTCCTTTGTCCTTTTCGACGGCTACCCCCAAAGGTCCCACACCCGATTCCATATATTTTGCAAGCAAAGCCATAGTCAGTGCAATTGATCACAAGAATCTTTATGTTAGTTGAAATCCCAAAGATGAAATCAATTTTAAATAATCTATCATGCATAACATGATACTTTTATCTCCTAATGTTATTGGTCTTTTGATTGAGGGCTCTAGGACAATCCGCGCCTGAAGGTCTAGACTTCCCTGGCAAGAATGTTGTTTTGAAAGGGAAAATAGGGCCAACTGACCTGGGAGATCTTTCCCAACCGAACTTTGATGATTCAAAGGGATTGTAACAAAGAGGGTCAAATTCAAGCACGTAGGTTGAGATCAGATTTCAAATTTGAGGTGATTTGGATTGATTTAGGAGCATCCGGAGGTACAAGGTCAGAAAATCATCCAGGGTTGGACGTTTGGAACATCCGAATAGGAACGGAGTTCTGAGGGAGGAGTTCCAAGGTCCGGAACCCAGAGCGTCCAAGGGCGGTTGCTTGGTTTTCAGTTTCACAATTTAAAGTGTTTGGGCCCAAGCGAGCGGGATGTCATCATGCCTTCACTATCTGGGATGGCGATTGTCGGGCAAAAGTCTGGAGAAGTCAGCCCAGCGGACCAGACCCGAGAAGGAAAAAAGTCATCAATCCATTTTTCAGTTTTCAATCAAGCAGATGGAATTCCCCTGCAGATACCTGATCGGCGAGACATCAATCATCATAGTGAATTCATGGCGAACATTTCATGTCTCACCGATTGGCGATAGGGATAAGGCAAATCGACAGAAGGCTTTTTCTTCGGCGTGAGGTCTCGCCGACTTCCTCAGGTCTTGCTGACCATCACGGAATAAACAAGCATGTTGGCAAGAGATCTTTGAGGCAGAGAGATGTCTTGGTGAGATCTTTTGGTCTTGCCGACTAACAGTAGAAAAAAAATGCACATTGGTGAGAAATCTTTCATCGATGTAATGTCTCAGTGAATCCGCAATGTCTTACCGACCACTAAAAGCTGTACTTGACCTGGCATCAACGTCAGATGTTGGATTTTGATTTTGAGTTTTCATAGTGATGAGACACCTAGAGCCCAGGGGCCGAAAAGACGAACATAATTATCCACTTGGCAGTGGGGAGGGGATGGAGTCCCAGATAGCAGAGCTCGACATGAATGAAGTCATTTCGAATTGAATGGAAAACTCCCAGTGGCGAAAGGGGGGCCCAAGGCCCGAGAAGTGGAAGGTTTCCAAGGGTCCACCATTTAGAACGGTGAGGATGGGACAGAAATCCATGGACAGACGTCTGGAGAGTGAGACTCGAGAGGGCGACAGAAAATTGATTTGAGAGGCAGAGCAAATGGTGGAAGGAAAGATAGGCCCCGGAGCTCGGGCGAATGGATCAGCTTTGCCATTCAAGACGACGGCATCCCCGCGGACTTCTGGACACAGAAGTCCAATGGCTCAGACCCGAAGATTCAAAACGCCGATCAGATTTATGTTTAAGTTTTCAGTCTCAATGGTGGGGGAAGGACGGAGGTCTGAAGATCCAAGCCTGAAGGGTCAAATTGCCATTTTAGAATATGTTCATTATTTTCATTTTTTGACCGCCAAGAGAGGACTCGGGCCCAAAGGGCATGAACGCCCCTATGCGAAGAATAGCCATGCCGAAGTGAAGCTCTGGATTGATCCTGAGGGTGCTACAGAGGGTTTTCTCGAATTTAAGGATGTGGGTTTTGTTTGTTGTGTCATGTTTTATCATTTACATGTCCTTTTAACCATTATTGTTCATTTAAACCCTTTAAAATCATGAAAACGTTACTCGGGAGGGAAAATGGTAAACCTACATCGGACACTCGATGTGGCAAGATGTGAAATCGACTAACAATTGGCAAGTGAAGGAAATGGGTGTGAGGGCGACGGTTGACGAAGACGATGGGCTCCTCTGGCAAGTTCTCTGATCCTTCTCTGCAACATTAAAAAGTGAGAATGATAGGTTTGGGCAAGTTATTTATACCTCCATCGCCATTAATGGCCACATTAAATGCAAGTACGACGAGCAAGGAAGTTGGTGAATTCAAATTTGCGGAAGGCAGCGGGCGTCTTCAAAAATTCCACTCAGAAGTCACCGATGGCAAAGGGGAAGTCGGGACCCGAAGGGAGAAAGTCTGCCATGAGTTTGCTATCAGGGATGGAAAAAACCACACGGAACTCTGGAGGTTCGGGCCTGGGGAACCTAGAGGCAGCCAGAACTTAACAATCTTCGATGGACCGAGACCAGGATGTCAGGGCCCAGGGCTCGGAAAGGTGAAAGCCATCCGCCATTCAGGACGGTGAACACGATAGGGAAACTAGGAAAGGGAAACCCGAAGGGTTGGGCCTGGGAGGACCTGAGGCCGCTGGCAAAGGGAAACTACCAAAGAGACCCCACAAGGCACCAGAGCTTAACAAAATTAAAAGGGAGGAGCCCGGTCAACATATGATAAAACCTCGGAGGTATACTGACCACCCGGGACACCAAAACGGGGCACGCAAAATGAGGTGGTGACAAAAATGACCCGGCAAGGTGAAAGAAAAAGAGGGTCCCCGTTTCCAAATGGGGCATGTGTGCTGAAGGCACAACAAATGGTGACTTCGCTGGGAAACACTCTCGAGCATTCTAAAGATAAATATTCATTCATGACCCAAAATCTCTGGTTTCGCAAACCAGGAATTAGCTTTCAAAGGTGAACTGAGAGAACAAGATCCTTAATTGGATCAGTTTATAGGACATCTCAGAAGTGTGTGTAGTGATTTCATTCCTTTCCATGGGATGGTGACCAGGGGTTGCTAATCCAACCAAGCAAGCCACATAAATCTTCCAACACCAAAAGTAACCCGAACATTGCTCCACTGCTAGTCATGCATCCATAGCCCCGACAAAGTTGTTGCAATCCCACGGATATTGCTCTACTGCCAGCCAGGCGTCCATAGCCCCGGTAGAGTTACCCGCAAACCCATACAGTCACTTATTTTTTAGAATTCCTTTTCTCTTTCATTTTGATATTTCTTTCAATGTTCATTTTGAGATAAATCTTTTGCTCAACCGGGTAAGCATTGAAGCCTACAATGGGTTTGGGACCACAGTGGTCACTGGAGTAGACTTGAGATTTTTCGCTCACTAGGATATTGTAGCAACCATGGTACAGTCCTTTGGAAATGGTTAATGTATGTTTTGTGCAAGATTCAAGATGTGTGTAAAGAGATTCAACCAAGGGTCAAGTTCTAAGGCAAAGTTCAAACAAAGCAAACTGTCTATCAAGCGAGCACAACCACCGCAAAGAGGGCGGGGAACATCTTTTTGAAACAAAATAGCCAGGAAAAAAAACAAAAAGAGCGACGTGAAACAGGAAGATGCAAGTGAACCAAAAGGGCAACCTACCCAAACCTATATACAAATATTTACAAAGAAGAGCTCAAACAAGCTCAAGCCTGGAAGTAATACTTCAGGTGCTGCCCGTTGATCGATAACGGGACGTTTTCACCAGTTAAGGTCTTTAGGTGGAAGGCATTGTCTCCTAAAATCGCAGCTACCTGAAAGGGGCCAAACCAAAGCTTGTCGAATTTGTTGTGTCCCCCTTTCTTTTCATGGGCCTTGTCCCAATACAGGACCAAATCTGCAATTCTAAAGGCCTTAATTTTGGCTTGGCGGTCGAACCATCTCTTAACCATGCCCTAATGTTTGGCAAAATTTTCTATTGCACTATCTCAGATTTCCTCTAAATGCAAGAGCTTGGCTAACCGAGCTTCCCTACGATCTCCCCCTTCATAAAAGTCATTGATAATCTACAAAGTAGGAATCTTTAGATGAATAGGAAATATGGGCTCTAGGCCATAAACAAGGTGGAATGGGAGATCGCCGAGGGTAGCCTTATGGCAAGTGCGATCTGCCCAAAGGGTGAAATGGAGCTAGGTATGCCAGTCCTTGGGATTCCTATCTAGCAATTTCTTGATCATGGTAATCAAGCTTTTATTTGTGGACTCAATAAGGCCATTTCCTTGGGGGTAGTAATTGGATGAAAACTTAAGGGCGATCCTATAGTCGAATACCCAACTAACAAATTTCAATGAAGCAAAAGTAGGTCCATTGTCACACACCAAAGCATAAGGACAACCAAAGTGATTTAAAATAAAACTTTCCAAAAAATTAGTAACTACTTCAGTTGTGCATTGCTTACATATGATTGCTTCTGTCCACCTAGTGTAGTAATCAGTTGTGATAAGAATGTACCTATGTCCTGCAGATGATGGAGGGCTTACCGAACTGATGAAATCAAGGCTCCACTGCACGAACGGCCTTACCTCTAGCACAGGTTGCAGTAGGACAACAACATTCTTTTCCCTGGTGGCGGCTGTCTGGCATGTGTGACATGAGCGAACATGGCAATGGGCATCTTTGAAAATAGTTGGCCAATAATATCCCGCTCTCAATATCTGGTGTGACGTGGAAGGACCAGATCCATGGCTAGTGCCATATTTTTCATGAAACTCTTTTAAGACCCGGTCTGCTTCTTCCTTGCCCAAGCACCTTAAGTAGATGTCTTCATAGTTTTTCTTGTAGAGAATGGACCCTTGTAGCATGTAACCATTTTTTTTCAATCTAAGAGCATGCTTTTGGACTCTCTACAAGTGCGGCGGACACTTGTGGTTCAGCAAATAATAAATGACATTCTCTTACCATTCTCCCAGGGAAACATCCTCAAGCTGGTATTACTACACAATGAGTTCGGGTCCAGCCCCTGCTACTGCTTTAGCAATTGTGGGGGTAAGTGCTTGTCCTCTCACCAGCTTCATCGATTGGATCTCCATGTCATATTCCTAGAACAGGGTGACCCATTTGGCCCTTTGTTCACCCAATTCATTTTGCATGAGCAACGTTTTTACTGGTAGGTCAGGGACAATGGCAAACACCTTATTGCGCAGGATATAGTGCCAAAAAATTTTCACCCCTCTGACGAGAGCATATGCCTACTTTTCTACATTGTGGTAGTGCAATTCAGTGTCCTTCAGGGGAGCACTTATGAAGGTGATCGGATGCTCATTTCCTTCATTTTCCTTCTAAGTCAAAATGCTAGCACAAGAATGCTCTGAAGCAAACAAGTAGATATAGAAAGGCTTCAGATAATCTGGGCTAACTAACATAGGTGCCTCAGCAATGGCCTGTTTGATTTCTTCGAAGGCTTGTTTGGCTTCAAAAGTCCATTCCACTTTGGCATCCTATTTCAGCATAGCATTGAGGGGCTTAACAATCTCAGCGAAACCCGTGATGAATTTCCTGACAAAGTTGATCTTGCCAAAGAAGGATTTTAATTCTTTCTTGTTGCCTGGTAGTGGGATTTTCAACAATGATTGGATACGTTCAGGGTCTATGGAGATTCCCTATTCTGAAATGATGTGTCCGAGCAATCTACCTTCAGTCACACCAAAAATGCACTTCTTGGGGTTAAGGGAAACCCCAAACTCCCTGCACCTCTGAAACACCTTGCATAAATCGGAGACATGATCGCTCTGCCTTTTAGAAAACACAATTAAATCATCCATGTAGATGATTATGCACTTGCCAATCAGATCTTTGAAGGCAATATCCATGGCGCATTGGAAGGTGGGGCCAGCATTGATGAGCCCAAAAGGCATTCTTCTATAAGAAAATGTCCCCCACTTGGTGGTGAATATCATTTTATGACGATCTTCATACTGTACCATTACCTAGTTGTACCCAGAGTACCCATCGAGAAAAGACATCATTTGGGAGCCATTGACGATTTGCAACACCTCATTCAAGGAAGGCACTGGATAGTTGTCCTTCTCCGAAGCTCGGTTCAAATTGTGTAAATCTACACACAATCGAATCTCCCCATTCTTTTTTTTTACCGTAACCAAGTTGGCCACCCATGTGGAATGCCTAACTGGGAAAATAATCCTTTCCGAAAGCAACTTCTGCACTTCTTTGTAAATAATGGGTTCTAATAAGGCATTGATAGGACGTTGTCGCTAACGGAATGCACTTTCGTCTTGAGAGGTATGGTGTGTGTGATGATGGAGGTGTCATATGTCTTTAAATCTTCATAGCTCCATGCCACCATGTCATGGTACTTTCGCAACACATCCATGATTCCCTTCTTTTCCTTGAGCATACATACTTTTCCAATAAAAATATTCTTGATCTCCTTGGTTGTCCCGATGTTCTAAGCATCGCACTGGTTGCTTATGGCCTCCTTCTTCATTTGTCGATTATGATCTCTGATCTAATTCAAATTGAATATACGTTCCAACTGAACCATGCCTCTGGGAATCGTATTAGTTTTGAGATTAATAACTCCCTCTATGTCCAATTCGACTTCCTACGGATCAGCTTCATCAATTATTTGGGCTGCGAAGACATCAAAACTCATGATAAATTCAATAATATGTTTGTCATCGTTGAAGACCTAAAAATGAGTGACATTATCCGAGACCAATGGCGTAGATGTCAACTCAACCATGAATTTCTTAAGTCTGAACAAAGAGAGAGGTTACAAAGTGCTAGCTACTTGAGCCAAGGCATCAGTTGTATGATTCTAAGCACAGGGAATTAGGTGTATATTGAATGCGTCTAAACCTTCTAGGAGATCCCAAACCATATGCCTATAGTTTGCAATTCTTCTATCATGGCAGGAGTATAACTTCCTAACTTGCTTAACCACGAGTTCAAAATCCCCAAAAACTTGTAGCACTTTGACATTTTTCTTCAAGGCCATGAGAAGGCCATGGACCAAATCTTCATATTCCGCTACATTATTGGTGCAATAAAACTACAATCTATGAGTGGCGAGAAAAATTTTACCCATTGGGTTGATGAATTCGAACCCAGCACCAGCTCCTTGTTTTGATTTGGACCCATCAAATCAGAGCGTTCAGCATCTGGAAAATTCTTTAACTTTAGGTCCAACTAAGTTCTTGCTCCCTTTTAGCTAGGTGGCTGCCTCTGTGATCTTAGGGGAGTTTTCTAGCTTGGTGTACTGATCAACGGGTGGTTCTGCTAGCACCTCCTTTGGCATTTCTATCTGAGGAGCAACTGATTTTTTAACATGTTCGACTGTCATTTGACATAAGCAATAGTCAAACTTGGAGTGGGCAACATTGTGAATCCTACACCAATTTGGCAACAAGAGATCCTGGAAATTCATTCGGGTGCCCAAGCTAAGTTGGTCCCTGGCACCCTTTTCTATGAACTCCTGGAAACCACTGAGTAATCCCCAGTTGTCACATTCATCAGGCTTGTCATCTGACTCTACCAACATTTCTGTACTCAGAGTTATTTGAGTAAAATCAATCGGAGGATTGCACAACACTAGGAGTACTTCGGCAGCACATTCTTCCTGAGGCTCAACCTCTTTTTGGTAGGCGAAAGGGTAGTAATTTCCCAATTTCGTCTCAACAAACAACACTTCATTGAGATTATTGTATTCCGTGATCATATATTTCATACAGGGCTCGCGGTCGATATGGATTTGGTTTGGCAGCCCCTTCCACAGCAACCACATGTGAGAAAGGTCAGTGGCAGTATATCCAGTCAGTGCCTTGGTGAATTCCCTTCCCAAGATGATTCCATATGCATCAGGAATGTCCGCCACTTGAATATCAATGACTTGTTGTATCCTTGGGTCTGTAGCAATTTGCATCGGGATCCGATTTATTTCTCCCACAATGTTGACCTCTATTTTATCTAGTTGGGTCACTTTTCTTCTTGAAGGCATGGGAGTGATGCCAAGAGCCTTACATACTACCAAGGGCATAACATTGGTAGACGCCCCTGAATCAAGCAGGCAGTTATGCAAGTTCTTCCCAAATATTCGGATGGTGGTAAGGAAAGGGGGAGTTTCCAACCTTCCTTGAAAGATGCCCGTAGGCATATCCATGTGAGTGACTTGACTTTTGTTCTTATCACTGCCTTTATCCCTGGTCAACCTAAATGGCTGGTCCTTGGAAATCTACCTATTACTCTGCTCTGGTTCCTTTTCCATTTGCTTACTTGCAGATTGATTTAAGGGAACATCCTTCCTTTTCCTAGTATTATCATGTATCTCTGGTTCTTGCCTACGCTTTTCAAAGGTAACTCTCTTAGTTGATGTTTCTTGCATTGTACTAGAGGATGGGGTCCCATTGAGGACCCTAAAGAAAGTGTGCCTTATGGTAGGGACTCTGAGTAGTTCAAAGGAAGATAAACTAATTTTTACCCTTTTGAACTCTTCTGCCACGTATTCACCCATTTGCTCAATTTCTGAACTAAAGACTTGACCTATTGCAGAGCTAGGAGGTTGGACTTTCATTTGACTAGGTTGATTTTGGGATTGGCCTTCAGGCTAATTCTGCGACTGATTTTGAGGCCCGTTCTTGTTAAGATATTGGATGGGTACATGGGGAATTCCAGGGTTGTTGCTGGCATTGGGGTCAGGTAGGGTAGCGAAATTGTTTGGTGGAGTAGAGGTCGTAAAGGGTCCACCTGCCTACCTATTCCTAAGGAACTAGGGAGTTGATCTCTGATGGAACATGTGGACCTCATCTACACATGGCTCTTCTTCATCTATTAGACCATTATCTACTGAATCAAAAATCTTAGCCAAAGTTTGTTTGTTACTTACCTCTTGCACTTCTTCACTCCTAACGGGAGCGGGCTCGACTTCGGGCTCGTTACAGTTGCCCCACGGAAACAACACTTGGTTGACCATGAGACAGGAGGAATCATATGGCTCAAATGGGACAATATCCCTACAATCGGCACTATCGATGATATTTTGCACTTCTACTTGGAATATTTTAGCAGCTATCTAGAATTCAAGGTAGTCCAACTCAGAGTATCTACTGGTTTTGTGAATTTGACACCATCCAGACAAAGCCACCTCGGCAAGGTATACCCCATTGGTCATCTTTTTGTTGCTTGCTAGTTGGTCAAAAAGCATAGGGACACCTCCATTATTGGGCCTTGTATTCCATGCATGATTCTGCCTCTAAGAAGGTCTCCTTTCTGAACTTTGATTAGCGTTTTGTCCCCTATCATAATTATGCCCAGAGGAAGTGCTTGTTTCTCAATTATCCCTACCATCCCTATTGTCTCGGTTATCCTGATTAAGGTTGGCCTGGAGATTATACTAAGATGCCTATAATTGATTATTCTAATTTTTCAGGTGCATCATTTCTGTGGACATTTTTTTTATCATCTATGTCAGTTCCTCTAACTTGTCTTTCTCAATCATGTTACCTGGATGCAGCGCTAGATTTTGGAGAAAGACGGGCAGAGCTACCTATTGATTCTGATGTGTTGGAGGGAATTATGCCCCTGATAGGTACAATGGAGCCTGGGGCTAATGTGAATACACTTGCTATTGTGGGGCAGCTTGAGAATAGTTGTGTTGTGGTTGAGGCTATAAATAAGAAGGCACGAGAGGTGCACAATTTAGTGGTTGTCTCGAGTGTGGGACGATGGGCAACTAAGGAATCTAGTTCATGAGAGGGGTCTGATGAGCGAATGCCTGATTAAGCCCTTGAATTTGCATCAAGTGAGCTAATGGCCCCAAAGAATGCAGCGGGCCGGAGATATTCTACCCCAAATCTGCACTAGCGATAATAGCCTCCATATAGACGGTCACTAGCGTGGTGAGTGGTGGGTGCATCCTTTTCACCAATGTTGATGTGAGGTTTTCCAATGCCGCATAGTAGACCGGGAGAGCCGCGACATCATTATGGAGGTATGGGTCCTGGAGCCTTGTGAAGGCTCGATGAAAACGATCATTGAAGGAGCCAATAGGCTCATTTATTTCTCTCTAGATAGACAAACTACTGGTAAAGTTCTGAAGGACTAATGGGAATCTTGTATTTCTAGAGGAAGGCATTCTTCATTAGGTTCCATGAAGTAACAGATCCCCTCAGCAAATTGATGTACCAATAGAAGGCTTCTTCTCCCAATGAATGCAGAAAAAGGCAGCATGCAACATCCTCATGATTGACTTGCATTTCAGTAATTGTTGTCTCAAATATTTTGATATGTTCTTCAGCTGTTCTTTATGTGTCACGAGGATAGAACTTCAAACAAAAGCCTTCTAGATTCTTGGGCATATCATGGTAAGCGGCGAAATGTATCGGCGAAGGGTTATGTGCCAACCAAGCCATGGCGAGAGCCGGAGGTAGTATTTGTTGTTGAAAAATAGCAAGTTGGATTTGCACCTACACTAGAACAGTAGTTTGGGACTGCACCTGAGCTACAGCTATTTGGAGTGTGCCTTCGGCTAGAAGGGCTAGGAGAGAAGCAATCCCCTGGCTACCGGAGATGGGATGTGAAAATGAAATTTTGGATAGTTGGGTGGAAGACGAAGGCTAGCTGAATGAAGGTGAGGGTGGAATGGAAGTGGGTGGAATGGAGGGAGAGGAAGAAACATCGCTACTTCCCTTAACTCATTTTTTCCTTGTAAGAGGTTGCAACTCTTGGAGTTCTCCCTTATTTGGTGTTGACCGTAGAACTCTTTGAAATCTTTCTGGGGAGAACGATCCGATTCGATCCAGCTTCACTTTTAACCCTTACCTTTGTATTCCCAACATGTCACCCTCCTAGTGCCAGTTCTGTTGATGTGTTTTTTATGCACTTCTCAACATAGGCAGTGCATAGGTGCACTACCTCTCTTGAAAGACAATCTTCCACAATCAGATTGCAGAACACTATCCCAAGGTCTCTAATGTTAGGTCTTGATAGTGCTTGGAATATCTTAGTTGTTTGATGTGATTTGCTAGAATCACAAGGCGGTCTTACGGATGAGTTACAAAGCATGGGAAGTTGGGTCTTGAAATGGAGTTCCTAAGATGGAGAAGTTATTGTGCATTTGCTGTAGGTTCAAACAGTAGTCTTGAACTCCATTTTATCATTGGATTTAGCTTTACAATGTGCAATGAATCTTTCCTAAGGTACTTATTAAAAAAAAATGAAAAAGGGCAGGGAAGAGATAAGGTTCTTAGATCTGCAACTAACTATGAACAATGATAATGGAGTTCTTGCAATAGACAGGTTCTTGGAAACAATATTCCACTTAACCAGAAATCTCACAGTCTCATGGAATTTGTGCTATCTTCTAAGGTCTACAAATAGTTTCATCTTTCATTCACCATATGCATGCATGAACAAAGATGAAAGTGTGGAGAAGATTTAAATTTAAGCCCAGACTAACTTTACACAGCTATCTACCATTAGCAAATAGCAAAAAATATGGACTAAGAAGGCATCTACACCACAGGAATTTTTACAACCACAAAATAGCATTTCTAAAATCTATCAAAGTGAGAATACAACTAACTAGAATAGCAATATGAATCTAATTAAAGTATCTAACAATGGAGGTTGAATCAAATAACATGTGAAAAAATTCAAAAAATCCACCAAGTCAATGTATTTTCATTATAAATTCCTGTAGTATGTCTTTACAACAACTCAACTCTCTTTGCAAATGAGAGGAGAGCCCTATTTATAGTGCCCCAAAAGTTAAATGAATGGCCAAGATTAATTCTCATTGTGTGGCCAAGATTCATTACAAAATAGGGTTTCACCAACCCTCAATAAATTACAATTTAAAATTATATTTTGTTCCTTTCCCTATTTTGTCCTCTAGTGATGGCACTGTAGCATTTTGTCTTTTTAATGATTGTTGTTTACTGTAGCTACTCTTTGGGGACCTCTTTATCATCAATAGGGTTGTCCTTCTGCTTCTTTGATGCTGTATATTCCATGAACTTCAAGATGACTGGCTGGAGTTTGTCCACCTCAATAATCTCATATCTTAGCGTTTGGTAGCTCCATTCTTTTGCATTATCTTCTAGCTTATTCCAGTCCTCATCGTACTTTGTACCTTGATCCCTAAATAGTTCTGATTGGTCGAAGGCACGGGCAGCAAAACTCATGAATTCCACCATTATTTCACTAGACATCCCGTCCTCCATCCTCTTCTGGAAGTAAGGTTTCACTTTTTTTGGATCCATTTGTACTGCGGGCATATCATACTCCGTTATCAGCTTGAGATAATGATCGCACTCCACCCTAATCTCTTTGATCCATTCCATGTTCGGATCCACTTTCCTCATTATTTTCTCCAACCTTTCCTTCCTGTTATCAAAGTCTCGCCGCCACACATCCATCAACTAGTGATCGTCCTTATTGAACGCAAGCTCCTTTTCCCATGTGGCTTTTAGTAACTGAAGGATAGCTTCGATCTTAGGAAATGTGGAGTCGTATGCTATAGGAAAGTTGATGCAAAGCTTTCTTGTGCCTTTCAAATATAGTTGTAGATCTGAGAATTTGTTGGTTGTTTGCACAGCCCAACTAATTCCCATGTTCCCGATGTACAAGACTTGCTAGAACCAGCCTTCCGTAGTCTTTTCCAAGTTCTTTCTTCTCTCCATCTTATCGATTTTTTCTTTGGACAGTAGTTGGGGTGCGGTTGTGGATGTGGTAGGTAGGTCATCCACCAAAGACCATTGCTAGATATAATATGTTAAAGCAGCCACCTGTGCTTTGAGCTCATCTTTTGAAATCTTGTCTTGTTTTATTAGATGCACCACCGTAGCCACCGACTCCTCAAGATGCCCTACCTTCTGTTCTCTGGTGGCGGTCCCTAGATCCATGGTGGAGATGTTGTAAGTGATCCCTTCTTGACCTACCATGGGCGTGGCTATTTGCACAGCTCGAGACCCAGAGGCATCCATCATTACCCTGGATTTGACCTTAGGCCTTTTCTCTTTTCTAGTTGTAACCTGTGCTTGGGCCAGGATGGCCTCCAACTTTTCTCTTGGGTCCCTTGGTGCGAGATTTTTCTTCTCAAGCTGTCTTTCAAGCCACTCATGCATAGTGGCCTTTTCTTTAGGTGATTCATGATCACCTTTACCTTCCTTGGTTGAGACCTCAATTTCCCCACCCTTGGGGGGCTCCTTTTCCCTTTTCATAGCATCTCCTTCTTTGTCATCGGAGTCCTGGACAAACATGAGGCACTTGATAGGAAGCTTGATAGATAATAGTTGTTGGGAACTTTCTTCCTTCTCTATCTCCTTGGTTTTCTCATCTTCAGGTTTGTGTTCCTTGGGTTGCTCAATTTTGATGCTCATGATAGCTGGAGCCTCACCCTCCAGTTCATCTCTCCCCGAACTATCTTCTTGTTGGTGTCCCTTTCTTGCAAAAGGTGACCCTTCTTCCCTCTTTTCAGTACCATTCAACTATCGAGCCATCTCCTCTTCAAGATCATCATTGAAATTTTGCACGATGATCCTACCACCTGCACCATCCTCCTCATCCCCACTCTCTAAGGAACTAGTTCCCTCCTCCTCGTAGGCCACCCTGTCAATCATTCAGTGCTCATACTCTGGGTGCTCGTGATATTCATCGGCCTCTTCTTCAAATGGCTTCAAGGCTTCTTGCTCTCATTTCTCCCACTCCTTAGAGATTAGCATGGTGGCTTCCATAGTCGGTGGCCTTGTTAGGGGTTGTGAAGGTTTGGCAATAGCGAGGACCTGAGCTAAGGCTTCCTGAAGCGTGGGATCCATGAGGATCTGGGAGAGCTCGGAGGGGATATTTTGCATATGCTTGGAGAAGGACTCAGGCAAAGCAGATGTGGGTATAGGTGTTGTCACCGTAGCTAAAGGGAGCGACGTGGTGGGTGACATAGCAGCAAAGGAAGGACGAGTAGTCGCAGCAGAGGAAGAGTCACTTTCCTCTAAAGAGAGAGTCTCCTTGAAAGATCTAGGTTCACAATAAGTAATCAACAAAGCAAATACGTAATGGTAATCTAATGGGCTATACTTGTCAACTATATTTCATTACCTTGTAGACATCCTCAAGGTAGGAGTAATGGGATCTACCTATTCTTCTTATGTGTGCTCATTCTAGACATCCTCTGAAATATTTAAACCCCCTTCTTCTTTTCCATACTCAAATCCATCTAACTGTTCTTCCACATGTGCATATTCTTTCTTCTCAATCTTTATCTTGATGTACATTGTCTTTGTCTTATCTTTCTACTTTGGTTGTTGTTCTCCTAAGTAAGCTCTAAATTCCTTGAAAATCACATCTTTATACAAGATTATTTTACAAGTTAGAGGATTTTAAATCTTATAACCTTTTACATTCTCACCATAACCAACAAATATGCATTTTTACGCTTTTGGATCCAATTTAGGTTGTTTCTCTTGAGGCACATGAACAAAAGCCTCACAACCAAAGACCCTTAAGTATGAAACAAAAGGCTTTCTACCTATCCACACTTCATAAGGAGTTTTATCAACAAGAGCTTAACAAAGAGATCTATTAATTAAATAACAAATAGTACCAATCACTTCTACCCAAAAACATTTATCAAGCTTAGCACTACTTAACATAATCTTAGCTCTTTCCATTAAGGTTTGGTTCATCATTTTTTTGCCCCATTTTTTGGGGAGTATAAGGAGTTATCTTTTTTCAAACAATACTTGCATGCTTACAAAATTCATCAAATTATTTGGAACAATATTCACCCCCATTGTCATACCTCAACACTTTTATCTTATAATATGTTTTCTTTTCAACTAAAGCCTTAAATTCCTTAAACTTAGTGAAAATTTCAGATTTTGAATGCATAAAATAAATCCAAGTGTATCTTGAGACATCAACAATGAAAGAGACATAATATTGATATGCACCCAAAGAGTCAACATCGATTGGTCCACATACATTTGAATGAATAATCTCTAATAATCTCTTTGCCTTATTAGCTCCACTAGAAAATGATGATCTCTTTTGTTTTCCAAACACACAATGTTCACAAAAATATTTTTTATCAATAAAATAATAAAAATATCGTCAACCAACTTTTTGTTTAAAATAGTCTTAAGTCATTTCTCACCTATGTGACCCAATCTATGGTGCCACAACATACATGTATTTTTCAGTGTTATTTACATTAAAAAAGTTACCTAAAGTAGAGGTGTTTATCCTAAACAAAGTCCCTATCTCAGATCTTTTAGCTATCACAAAACTCCCTCTTACCAACCTACAACCAAACTTATTGAATGTCACATGCATTCTTAAATCATTTAACTTGGACACTGAAAGTAAATTTCTTGCAAGTCTTGGAATATGCAAAACATTATCAAGAATTTTAATCCTCCCATCACTGAAACCTAACTTTACCTTTCCCTTACCAACAATCCTCTTTGTGCTATTGTCACCAAAGAAAACTTCTCCCCCATTATATACTTTGTAATTGGTAAATCACTCCTTGTGAGGAGTCATGTGGTAGGAGCAACCTGAATCAATAAGCCAAGAATCGTCACTAATAGTGTTATATGAAATGAATAAAGCATCAGAATCATCATCAAAGGACTTTTCTATGGAGGAATCAAAATTAATTTTCTTATTCCTACATGCTTTATGTAATTCCATCTTTTACCATAATTTCAACACTTTGCTCTTTCTAAGGGTTTTAGAATGTCCTTTAGACTTATCCCTCTTATTATCCCCTTTAGGCCCTTTCTCTTTGGACCTACCCCACACATGGAAGGCATCTTGGGAGCAAACATTCATGGAATTTCTCATCTCCTCTTAAAGAATTATGGAGATAATTGAGTCCATCATTGGTTCTACATTACCACTACTTATGGAAATAATTAAATATTCCCAAGATTTAGGCAAAGAAAAAGAAACAAGATACATTTATCTTCGTCTTCAATTTTAACATGTACAGATGTAAGTTGACTTATACTCAAATTAAAATCATTTAAATGATCTGTTATAGATTCACCATCTTTCATTTTTAAAGAATGTAATCTTCTTTTGAGATATATCTTGTTATAAAAAAAATTCGTTTGATATATATCACCTATCTTTTTCCACAACTTATGTGTGGTGTCTTCTGTAGAGACATTCAAAAGGATGGAATCTGCAAGAAACAACCAAATGGTTCCTCGTGTCTTCTTGTCTAACTTTTTTCTAATCTTTTTCACTCATTGTATCTGGTTCATAGCTCTCATTCTCCACCTCAAAAATAATTCTCTTTCCTCTTGGATCATAACAAAAGGTGGATGCATTCTTACAATTTTCTTCACCAAAATATATTGCATCCACATGTGCACCAATCCCATCCATGGATGACATCTCATTTTCCTATGGTGTAGATCTCCATTTATCATATGGGGACATATTAACTGATGTAGATAATTTTTCACCCTCATCATCATTATAATTCCACACCTTAACAATGTCATAATCATGTATTATCACAATTTCATCAAGCTTTACATATACCTAGTCTAATTCATATGGATTAAACCTCAACTTAAAACTAGAGGAATAGATTAAATAAAAGGTAGGGAAATGTGATATGCCAAAAAATCATATTGATAGCTCCTGATTTTATTTTCCTTCCCAAAATATGATTTTTGCTTGAAATAATCCTCTTCAAACTCACAAAAATTTGAGTGCTTTCAAAGAGAGGATTATCCCTACACCAATAAGAATTAGGAATTATATCACTTGGTCAATTTGAAGGTTCAACATAAAGGATATTGTGCATGATGTTCATCCCCACTACAAGTACCTCTACCTCTTTAATGCAAGAACTTAAGTCCTCATAATCAACATACTCACAATCATTACAAACATTTGAAAAGTAAAGATTCAAATTCATCATCATTTACACCATCAACAAGAAGCACTTATAAACCTTTATTTGGATAGTTTCTCATGCAAAAAACATGTTCATACTCTAGAAAACATATATCCATATCAACATTCGTATTAGTATATTCTTCATATGAAGTAGAAGTCCCCAAACTACCTTCATAATATTGATTAGAACCAACAAAGATATAATTATACCCATTATCATCATAATCAGTGCAACAAAAAGATCATTATGTATGAAATCATGTTCAATACCTTCAAATTGATCACCTACATACATGACCTCCTCTTCCTAACTTATCAAATTTCTATTGGGATCCTTGCATATTTTGGCTTCTTCTTCACATCCTACACTTGGACTATCTTCCTTGTAACTCTTTGTAGCATATACTATGGTCACAAATTTATTATCCACTCTATTATATCCTATGTATCTTGTATCTCCCCTTTCTCTTCTACCTACTATATTTAATTCTCTTAGTATTACACGTAGACCTAATTTGTAATATTCATAAAATAATTTAATGCATGTATTCTCTTTAAGGCTATGATGTGTAGGAGTTTAAAAACTTATTAGTAAACCTTGTGGGAAATTTTGAGGGTAATTACACTCTATTTCACTTAACATTAGATAGTTCCTAAAAAAAGACACATATCAACCATCATTTCATTTTCAAATTTTCTATTCATGACCCTTGATTGTGTATAATATTCTTCATCAAATTTGTATTCTATCCCACACACTCTTCTAGTTGAGTTAATACTTCTTCCTATTCATATTTTTTTGAAATTACTTTATTATTTAAATACTTTCTTGGATATTCAAATGTAATAGCAGACCTATTCATGGTATAACATGATCTTCATTGCTTGTTCTAGGACATTCATCTATAAAAAATATTATGTAATTGTTAAAACTTGTAGGAGTAACACATTTCAATGTTAAAATTGTAGATTATTCTTAATATCCCTTGCCATAGAGAATTTTTTATGGAATGATGTAATATTTTTATCCCTCAACAAAAAACCCATCTCTTCATTGAATGAACCTAGATAAAAAAACTAGGCACATTAACTCATTCAGCCTTATATATTCTTGAATGTCCATTATAGCCTTCACAAATCACATATTAAAATAGGGAAAAATCCTCTTCATTAATTTGAATGTGAATGTGTTCATTTATCAATGAATTCACATAAACTCTCTTACCAAATTAATTCATGCATGTTGCTTTAATTTCTTGCCATGAGGAAATAAAAAACATTGGAAAATCAAAAAACCAATCCCTTAAATCTTCCCTCAAGGACTACACAAATATTTTCATGCAAACATTCTCTTCTTCAACATCATAATATCTTATTAGATCACAAAAAACCTAAATATGTTTACTTGCTAACTTGACACTACTACCATTGAATTTTGGTGCATGGTCTCTAGTTGCATTGGGAATCAAATTCGTAAGTTTTGGGATACTACTTAAATTAAGAAATATATTCCTTCTAACAAAGAAAAGCATCTCTGAGAACATGAATTATGCTATATTTTTGACATTAACATCTAAGTAATTAGGGAAAAGGTTGTAGCTACACTCCATTTTCATATCTAATTTAGTGAGGACTTGTAGTGTCATATATTATCACCACTTACAATTTCACACTAGGTTTGGCACTCTATTTTACGTGTATGGTTAATTATATTCATAATATGACCGATTTGTGACTTGATTAATAAACTATATTAAATTCCTTGACAACTAGCATTTTGAGAGTGAAAATTTCCAAGGCACTAAAGCGGAACACTAGTGTCATGCATGTGGGTTTCAAAAAGGATGCAAAACTAAATGTCAGCTTTTTATGTCTTAAATATTACACCTTGTCAGCCTAGCTCCAAAAATTACTTGGGATGTATATATAAATAACTCTTTCTCTCTCATTTCAAGGACATGCAAATTCTCTATAAGAATTCTCTCTATTCTTCTCTACATGATTTCTAAAGCTCTCTATTTGTAAAGACTATTTTGTTATGTGTATTAACCCTTGCAAGTATTTGAGGAAGCCTCTCCCTCTTCCATCAACTCCTTATGGGAAATTCATGTTGCAACATCAATCAAACAAGGGTTTCACACTTATGGTAACACTATTTCATGGTATTTGTTTATTATAGTCTTTATCATTTATTTTTCCTCTATTCCGCCCAAGCACACACTCTTTATCACCATCATCATTACTATTGTGAAGGTGGGAACACCAACATAGAATTTGACTAAGGCAATCCCCTATACAACACAACCAATTTTCCTCTTTTGTGTATGCAAATCGAAATCTAGAACTTTTTGACAATGAATACCTATAAGAAGATGAAGTGGACTATGATAGAGATTGTTGGATAGAACTTTAGATTGTACAAACCCTAAGGACATTAGCACCCTACACTAGCATGCTACCATTTTTCCTCCACTTCTAGTGACAAGTTCTATCAAATCTTCTCTTTCCCACTCTATCATCATTTTTATAAATAATAACAATATTTTGTATATTCTCTCAATTAATCAATTAGGGTTATCCATTACTGAATTTAATCAACACACTTATCGATCTTTCATCTTTGCAACAAATGAACAAAGTTCCACTAAATAGCTTGGCTCTTTCTTGAGGACAGTAGCCAAGCCTTGAGTCTTTGGTGACCTGTATTCTACTTGTTGTATGGTAAAATGATTTATCTAGTTTAATGCCTTAATTAGTCTAGGATCTATTTTGCCATATAACATTTTGGTGAACCTAACACCTAGCTTATGCTTACAAAACTTTTGACCGGCATAGCTTATGCTTGCAAACCTTTTGATTTACTTACATACTTATGCTTGCAAACCTTTTGATTTACTTACATATGTTTTTAGATTTGATTAGTTTGTTCATTTATTAGATAGCTATATTGAATATCTTCTTTAGAATTTGTAAAACATTGTGTGTTTAGAAAATAAAGACACTTAAACAATTTTTTCAAAAAAAATATTTTCTTTTAAATTAGAAAACCAAACTATAAATAAAATATCTTCTATCCCTTAATCAACATATTCATCTTGTCATCACTTTCTTTTATATATCACTTCCTAGGAACTATGAATGGTGGATCTAGACCTGCACAAACACGAACAAACAACACAATATTAGTCCATTACGCAAATCAAATCCATCATTCCCCATAAGATTCATTTGAATGTCAAAAACAAGAAACAAAGTAAATAAACCAAATGAAAGCTATCTAATGTTGCTCAAAACACTCAAACTCTCAATCCCATGGGGGAATTGGTGCTATTTTGATGTGGAAAATAGCCCTTTCCCAATTCCTTGCAAGTTTGATGATGATCAATGATGCTCCTTGATAAGATTTTCCATAACCTAGCTATGAAATTGATGAAAACTATGAGACTTGGATGAAAATGGATGAAATTGCTCAAAACATGAAGATAATGACTTTGCATAAGTTGTGGATCCAAAATTAGTAAAAGAGCTCTCAATTTATAGGAATGAAGGATGGAAGAATGAGAAACACGGAGGATGTGGGATTAAAGATGAACCAATGGAAATGTGCCACTTGTCAACATGCTACTGAAGAGAGGTGAAGCACATTTTGATCAATGTGCAAATAAATGCAATTAGGTGGAAATTTGAAATTTGAAAGTTGGCTTGTGCAAGAAGAGAGAAAGAGGAGTTAATGCCACTTGGCTCAAGAAAAAAGGACTTGTAAGAGGCTTTAATGCCATGTTAGAGGACAAGTCCTTTTGGGAGGGAGATTTCAAAATGGAGGAATATTCCAATGAGATTCTTTTTTGAATGAAAATAGAAGAATTTATAAATCAATTAAATTGATTTACTTGTGCAAGTTACAAAATCTAGAGGATTTGATGGATTAGAGTTAGAGTTAATCAAGTTTTAATTAACTTAGATGGAGATTAGTTGATTTGACATTTGATTTAGATTTTGGATTTATTTAAATCAAATGGGAAGAATAATGAACATTAGTATCTTAATTAAATAAAGTTTTATTTTTTCAATTAAGTGAAGAACATTAGATTTAAATCAAATACAGGTTAATTTATTCAATTTAAAGGAGATGACTTTAGGATTTAATTAAATAAAATGATTTATTTAATCAAAAGAGGAACGTTAGGATTTGATTAGATAAAATTTGATTTATTTAATCAAAGAGGAATTATGATTTAATCAAATAAAGTTGATTTATTTAATTAAAGGAGGAATCTTGATGAATTAATAATATAAGAATTATTCAATTAATTGGTTTGTAAAGAAGTGATTTAGGAAGAATTGATGTTATTAAACTAGGATTAGGTGCACAAGATCAATTAGTATTTTTAACATTTCTACATTTTTCCCCTCTTTGAAGAAATGTACCTGCTATGTTGGTTCAAAGAATAACCATTCCAAGATCAAAATTAAAAAAAATTATGAATTTTTCAAATGCCCCAATGGAAAGAAGTATACTGGTACACTACCCCCTTGAGAGATCAGGCAAAAATTTTGATTTGAGGGTTTATCTCACAACAAAGAGGTTCAAGATTAGTTCAGCTCAAAGAGGACTAGAAAGCTTGAATGTTTGATGTAGACAATTCTGATGATGTAGACAGTTCATCGGCCATGGGTAGCCTCATGTATATTTTGATATATGACACACAATTGATACTTGGATAGAAATGTTAGTAAAGATAGAAGAATGAGAAGAATAAGATGGATAGGAGTAGAAGAATAAGATGGATGAACCCTTGATTCTGAGACGATGTAGGAGTCCAACAAGTCCATGAGCCATTAAGACTTTATTAGATATGATGATGAGTGATACTTGTGTGTTGCTTATCAAGAATTGGGATTTTAAAAGGGCTTAACTACCTTATGTTTGATAACACACATAGATATGATGCATCAAGGTATAAAGAACCAGGATGGCATTGTACCTAGTGCGATGGAATTTGACTTGACAATCAGATAGGAATATTCTTGTTCACACCTGACATACGGAAACCCTACTAGGATGTACTTTAGATATTTCAAACATTTCAGACCAAAACACAGAAAGGAAAAACCTAACAATGTAATAATCAACAAGCTATCCAAAACACCTTCCATCCATACCCAATAAAACAAGTATTCACCAAGGTTATATTACAAGAACGTCCAACAAGCACAGCAGACAAAAGATAATGATCAATGCCACATTCCTTTCTTTCTAAATCATTTTGATTAGACATCATCGAGAGGTCATTGGAATGAGTGCAATAAGATATAAATCAAAAGAAAAGATCAAGTACACAAACAAGTCAATGTTCTTCATACCTCTAGCCAAAGGGATGTGTTTTGAGGATAAGAATCTAAAGTGATTGCCAATGGATAATGCCCATTGTAGGTAGGATACATCCTAGGACATGTTAGTGGATGGTGGAAAGTTGATAGATTTTGAAAGGATATTGATATAAGGTTGATTAACATGTTTGTGAATGATCAAGAGTTTGATTTTGCATTTAAAATTTTGTTTCTTTGATTTTGATTTTACGTTTGAATTTTTCTTTTGTTGATTGTTGTGGTTGTTTTCTGTTTGTATTGCCAAAACATCAAGGTAACAATTGATTTATTATGGATGAATGTTTATTGCGGGTGAATACGAAATGGGATGGATGGATTTTTTGGGTTTTTTGAATGTTTTTGAAGTTTTGAGATGTTTTGAGGCTGTTTTTGGTATTTTCAAGATGTTTTACAAATGTTTTGATTTTCAAATTTTCCAATGTTTTTGGTGTTTTCTAATATTTATGAATGTTTTTGGATTTTGATATGATTTGGATGTTTTTGGATTTTGTGTTTTTTGAATGTTTTTGTGTTTTTTTGTCTCGGGGGCTGATCCAAGATTAGCCTTTCCTATGTTTAAGCTCAAAGACGACATAGTTTAGATTCCATGTTTTTGACGTTTTGTATTTTTATGAATGTTTTTAGATTTTGATATATTTTTGGATGTTTTTGGATTTTCTTGGTTTTTTGAATGTTTTTGTGTTTTTGTGTCTTAGGGGCTTATCAAAGATTAGCCTTGCCTATGTTTAAGCTCAGAGACGATGTAGTTCGGATTCCATGTTTTTGACATTTTTCTAACATTTTGACTTGTTTTGGATTTTGATATGTTTTGGATGATTTTTGGATTTTTGCGTGATTTTGACAATTTGGATATGGACATGTGTGAAAATATCAATAATCTATCTTGGAATTTTGTTGAAAACCAAGCTAAGGTTGATTGATCGGATCAATGGATTGATGATGATAACATTGTTGAGGATACACAACAATGCAAGGATAGTGTTTTAGCAACATGAGGATTAGGATGGATATCCCAAGATGATGAGGGATAGATTGGATTTGATTAATCAGGATTTTGAAGCTTGATTTGGAACAAAAGTTGGATGATTTGATGTGATGTTGATGTGCAAATTAGATGTGACTGATAGTGATTGTTTGGATTGATGTTTGATGAAAGATGAAGCTTGATAAGGAACATCTCCTCATCAAAATATTCCATGGGATAGTGATTTGTATTGTGCAAATAAATGCTTTGACCAATTTGATTTTACATTTGCCAATGTTCGGATCACCACATAAGTTGGAAGATATAGATCAAGATTTATTCCCAAAGCAAGATGAAAATATCATCCCCCAGTGTCTAGCAATGTACAGAATGCCATTGATGGATTCTTGGATAGGTGTATGGATGGATGGATATGGTAAGCACACAAAGGATGCCAAGGATTATCTTGCAATAAGATAAGGTGTTTGAATAGAGGATGCCCATTTGGATAGTGCTTCATGGCTTAGATAATGTTGGGTAGGATAGGATCAATGAAAATGAACCATGTCAAGATGTTTACCATAAGCAAGTGTAAAGTGTGCAACAAAATTTTTATCAAGATCAAGATAATTTGGAAGATGGATGAAAATGCATTGGATAAATGGTTCACAAATGAATGGATTTATTATGGATGAGATGGATGGAATGTTGGATTTATTATGGATGGGATGAGATGCTTGCACCTAAACTAGTGCATGTAGATGCTCAATTCTACACATGACACATGTTTTCTAGGTTTTCATCATGGTACCTATCCAAAGTGCCAGCGTAGTGGTTTTCACTGGAGGATGATTTTTATTTTTACTATTTTCAATCCTTTTTTTTATTTTTTTGGATATATATATTCTATGAAAGATTTTAAGCTCATGTTGAACCACCTAGTGGTGTGATGTAGATGCTTCTATCATAATGTGCCATCGATATCCTGCTTGAAGAAGTTGATTTGCCAAGGTGCATGCACTTGAATACAACTTTTGAGATTCATGATCTACTTTGTTGAAACTGGAGTTAACTTTGTCTTTGTGCACACATTGCGATAGAGTGCCTTCTGAATCCTTATGATGAAGGGTGGCTTCCAATACATGGTCAATGTGAGAATTGGATATCATGTGTGGAGGCATGGATGGAGTGTGTTTAGGGATACAAGATGGATTGGTTGATAGTTTGGATGACTCTCCAAACTTGGGAAGATGAGAAATGATGGGTGGATATAGAAGTGTGCATAGAATTAGGACCAACTACTTGATATACTTTGTGTGTTGCTTGAGAAGCCTGCTTTTGCTTTTGTGGACATCTTTGATGCATACTTTTCCCTTTTTTATTTTTCCCCATAGTTTATTTGACTAATGGAGTTTGATAGGGATAATCTTTCTTTGTATTCTTTGGTATCCATGTGTATTTGATTTGTCCATTAAGATTCCCAACTTCTTTTTCTTTGATAATGTTCTTTGTACTTTGATTTAAATCTCTTTGTTGATGTTGGTCCCAATTCGTGGATGGGATGATGGGTGGATGAAGATTCATGACATGGCTGGTTGTAGTATTGGCATTGGTTTCATCATAAGGATTCTTCATGCTCCCTATGTTGATGCTTTCTTGAGACACAGTCACCCCCAGTATGTTGGTAGTAGCATCTTTGTTCTTTGATTCTATCAGTTTTAAGATGTCTTATTCAATAAGCATTTTTTGATAAGTGACCACTACAGAGGGCACTATTTCAATTTGTTGATTTGTTGACTCTAGAATATCTTGTTATGTCTGATCTACTTCCTTGAGTGGATAATGTTGGATATCTTCATACATGATGTCCTCAATCTGAATTTGGGATATATCTGATCCTGATGTTGACAACTTAGTTTAACTATAGGAATCAATAAGCTGCTCTTTTTGTGTAATAATGTTAGGAGTAAAGGAATCATGTTCTAAATGAAGATCATCTATGTGTCCATCCAAAAAAAGCATTGCATGGGTAGATGGAGGAGTATGTGCTATGTGGATGTGATCATCATATGTGACATATTGTATAGATTGGAGAGTAACCATTAGATCATTGTAGTAGCTTGGAGATACAAATTCTTGATCTCGAATGATTTTGGAATTGCTTTCGACATGCTTTGGATCAAGTTCTTGACATGGGTCAATTTCAAAGGATGGATTTCTTATAAATGGTTCTTGGATATCTTCATTAGGCATGGGAAGTGGCTCAATATCCTCTTGATATTTGAGTGGACTATGATCAAATGTTGAGTTGAGGATCCCTTTAGTATCTGTAACCATGAGGTCAAAGGATGTCAATATGTCTTGGAAAGGACCATTGCTAGAATTTGGTGAAAGATGTTGATCATGCTTTGGAATAAATTCTTGAGATATGTCCTCTAACTCCTTAGCTAACATAGAGACATTTTCAATATGATCATTGGTCAATGGATCGTGGATAATGTCAATAGGATCAAATAATTCTAACACTCCTTGAAATAGATCATTGTCGAATATTGTTGAGGGGTTTTGATCATGACTAAAAAGTGACTCTTGATGTATGTTGAGTTGGTCATCAAATGGGGTAGAAACATCTTCAAGGTGCTCATTGATGGATAGATCTTGATCATTGTTTTCAAAAATTTTGGTGGAGAGATTGCCAATGCTATCACTAGTGGTTGAATCTTCATCATTGTCCTCAATAGTTATTTTTTTTATCAATAAGGTCTTGGATGAGATTTTTGATTTGAATACACTTTGATGTTGTGTGTCCCTTTATTTTGTGAAAATTACAAAGATGCTTCTCATTATACCCTGGTGGTTTAACTTGAGGCTCTTCATAATTTTCATAAAAGGGGATTTTGCTGAGACTTTTTTGTACCAACTATTGCATGACCGATTCGATTGGTTTCCCAAGTGGTGTGTATTTTCATTTGTTACCTTGTGAGATTTATACTTTAAATTGACCTTGTAGAGATTGATTTTGGAGATGTAGTGATTGATCTTTGAGATGTGGTGATTGATCTTCGAGATGTGGAGGTTGGGTTTTTTGTTGATGTTGTTGATCTTGATATCCAACTTCTTGATATTGGAGATGTTGTTCTTGATGTGGTTGTGGACACAACTCAATGCTTTGATGATATGGTTTAGCCAATGGAAGAGTGTATTGATTTTGGGGTGGAGATGTCTCTTGGTGTAATGACTCAGCTATTTTGGCAAGTGAAGCAATTTGATCTTGCAAAATTTGATCTTGATTTTGATCTTGACATCCTTGATATAGTTGATTTGGTTTTTGTTCAAGTAGATTTGGAATGCCTACTTGTGGTGTTTGTATGAGATCATGGACAAATTGATTTTGGGAAATGTTATGATTTGGGATGATGTTCATATTTGTCATTATGAGTTGAAATTTAACAGTGTTGTTGTTGGGAATCACATTGCCTTGATTTAGGTAACTTTGATTTTGCATGGTGTTACCTTGACTTGGATCAATACATGGATTTGTTAACATATTGTTTGGACTTTGAACAACATTTGTATGATTCACAAACATATCTATCCCAAAGTTTACCAAGTGTGGATTTGAAATTTTCATGCTTGGTAAACTTGTACTTGGTATATTCACATTTGGCATGTATGGATTTGGTGGGATAATGTTGTTTTTTTGAAGACTCATGTTTGATTGTTCGGTCGATAGATTTGTAGGTTTGGACTTTGATTTAAATCTACCATAGGGAAAGGTGTTCTAAAATTTAGATTGGGAAAACTCACATTTGTTGTACTATTGAGGTTTGTAGGAGATAATGATCCCATGTATGGATTGTATAAATGTGAGTTTTGATAATCCATTGGTTTCATAAGGCTTTGATAGTTTGGTTAACTTAGATCACTCATGATGTATGAAGCAAGTTTATATTCCATGTTCCTCTTGTGTTTTGACCTTGTTGACCTCTAAGGGATTTAGGACCAATGATGAGATGAAGGATGAAAGGGGTGAATGATATGGGTGTTGAACTTTTAATATCCTTGGAGGAATACTAGACTTTAGGATTCTTTGGATTTTTTGATTTGGATAGGATTTGATTTGATTTTGATTTGGATAATGGAATTATAAACCCCAAGATGTTGGATGTTATCTTGGAATAAACTTTTCCACAAGGATGATAATTTAACTATATGTATGAGGAAGGATTCATCCACACACACTTAGCCAAACAAGGTGATTTTGATGTTGATTTGAAGGATTTTCCCAAAAGTCTAGTATGAATGATTTTTCCAATGGTTCAAAAGTTGTTTGTAAGATGGGATTTGATTGATGTTTGAGATGGAAGAAATCATTGGTTGTTTTGATCCTAAATGACCTAAGAGGGACTTGTTTACAAGACCAAGATAGTGAAGAACATGCTTTTCCCTAAGAGTACTTCAAACCAAAATATCAATGTTTGCATGGAAAATCATATGACCAAAAGATAGACAAGCACATGTGTGGGGTTCAATTGATTTCATATTGATTAATGAATTGTTCTTACCACAAACACTTTCTTGCTTAGATTTTCAAAATAAATGTCTAATGTCTCAATTTTTTTTCATCCCACAAGGTCCATTATGTGGAAATCAAGAAAAAAATGGCAATATTTCCATAATGTTTACTTTAGTAAGAGAAAATTGAGATATAAATCCAAATACTTAGAAGCCTCTAAAGATGGAATCCCTAGGGAAAGCAATAGCACTTGGATTCTCCAAAGGTATTTTCTCCTCCTAAAGGGTTTCAAATTTTGATGATTATGGTTGAATGTTTGTTTTCAAGATTTTGGATCCAAGCAATGTGTTTAACTAACTCAAAGATTGCACAATCCTGGGATAGAAGAGAAAATATTTGTTGAGTTCCCATGACTTGGATAAATCTAGTTGTGCGTATTTAGAGTGGATGACTAGAAGCTTGACCACATTGGCTCCCCTACATGACACACACTTCTTAGGTCATCCAAGCTTCAGTTCTCATGAATCTCCTATGACAAACTTTTCATCTCTACATAGAACTGCAAATATGTGGGGCGGCTTTGGAGGTCCAACCTTCTAACATCAACAAATATTGGGATTTTGGATTCTAAAAAAAGGTTCATAGTAAGGGCATCCAGTTTAGGGGGTGCAATGAGAAACTCCTTGTGAGAGATCTCCCAACCCTTAGAACAAGGGTTTTACACATCATAAAGATACTAGGGGAGAGTTATCATGCACCACTTCCCATTATTTATGATTTTCATTGTAACCACAAATTTATATAGCAGTTTGGAAGAGCTTGGTTGGTGAGTACTTTTTCCCACCAAGGCACGCCCTCTAAAGGTAAAAAAAGCAAGTAAGTACATTTTTAGTTCGATCAATCTTTGTTTGCATGAACAAAGAGAGAACACACGCAATATATTTACTCACACTCGCAAGATTTTGTTTAATTTTAAGAATCCAAATTGAAGTGTGGAGGCAATCTTTTAGACAACCTAATATCACAAAAAGACTTTTGATTCTCAAGATCGCCATGAAGCACAAGAGAAGTGCATACACCTTTAAATGATATTAGTTTGTAGAAAAGATTACAAAACAAGATAACCACATGTTCATTTTAACTTCAAAAGCAATAATGGATTCTTTTTATAACACCAAGATGAAGTGTGAAGTTGTTTTGTTCGATTCTTAAAAACCAAAAACTAAATCTAGTGAGTTTCTAATGTTCTTTTTAACCCTTTTATTATTCTTTTTAAAGCCCAAAATAAATTTATTTGAGTCCTAAAACTTGAAGATAACAAAGCCTTAATAATGGGATTATAATTGCTCCCAAAGTGTTTAAAAATACTTGTTACAATCATGTGATAATGTTTTTTCTTTCACTTCCATGCTCCATGATCCTTTAAAACCTGCAATACAAGCTCCAAATGTTAGATTAAATCAAGAAACAAGAAGATATGAGGGTTAGATAAATGATTAAGCATAAAAACCCTAAAATTTAGACCAAGTTTCATTGTGATTTGACATTAGGTGAAAATTTGAAAATTTAACTCTATAAAATTTGAAAAACACTTACACTATTGGATAGATTATGAAATTCTACCCCATTTCAAAAAAAAAACTCTGAAAAAGACCAAAATATGACCAAGATACGGTCATTTTAAGATTGAGTGAAAAAGCAAGAAAGCAAAGGCAGCATCATTTGAAACACGGAGGCAGCGGTGTTGTTGGAGTACAAAAAGCAATGCTGGAATGATAGCGGTTTTGTTTGAGGATTTGAGCGGCGCTCTAGTGAAACTAGCAGTGTTTTTTGGAAAAATAGAGACCGCATAGACGTCGCTATTTCCTCCAAGGGCACCGTTTGACCTAGAAAGACAAAAAACATAAAAAACAATAGAAATGGCCAAAAAAATGTGTTAAGTTTGAGATTTATGCCCTCCTTCTAGTGCCAAAATGTGAATGGTGGATCTAGACCTGCACAAACACGAACAAACAACACAATATTAGTCCATTACACAAATCAAAACCATCATTCCCCATAAGATTCATTTGAATGTCAAAAGCAAGAAACAAAGTAAATAAACCAAGTGAAAGTTATCTAATGTTGCTCAAAACACTCAAACTCTCAATCCCATGGGGGACTTGGTGCTATTTTGATGTGGAAAATAGCCCTTTCCCAATTCCTTGCAAGCTTGATGATGATCAATGATGCTCCTTGATAAGATTTTCCATAACCTAGCTATGAAATTGATGAAAACTATGAGACTTGGATGAAAATGGATGAAATTGCTCAAAACATGAAGATAATGACTTTGCATAAGTTGTGGATCCAAAATTAGTAAAATAGCTCTCAATTTATAGGAATGAAGGATGGAAGAATGAGAAACACGGAGGATGTGGGATTAAAGATGAACCAATGGAAATGTGCCACTTGTCAACATGCTACTGAAGAGAGGTGAAGCACATTTTGATCAATGTGCAAATAAATGCAATTAGGTGGAAATTTGAAATTTGAAAGTTGGCTTGTGCAAGAAGAGAGAAAGAGGAGTTAATGCCACTTGGCTCAAGAAAAAGGACTTGTAAGAGGCTTTAATGTCATGTTGGAGGACAAGTGCTTTTGGGAGGGAGATTTCAAAATGGAGAAATATTCCAATGAGATGCCTTTTTGAATGAAAATAGAAGAATTTGTTGTATACATCTAAAATTGGTCTAGAGAAAATTAATTAAATACTAGTTAATTAATAAAATATTTATTTCCTCTACTTATAAATAAATTGCAAAGTTTATTTATATCTAGTTCATATTTCTTAATTCTTCTTATCTAAACCACTTTCTTCATGATTTAATTAAATAAACAAATTTAACTAATTTGTTTTATTTGATTAATTCCCTCCAACTAAATTTGAATTTTAAAATTGGAATTTAGTCACATTTCTCCATATTTTCTAACTTCCTTCCACCTCATCTTCCATCTCACCATGTGTCACATGAAATTAATTATTTCTAATTTCTAAATGGGCATTTATCCTCAACAATTTTAACAACCTTACAGACACATGGCTTCTCCTTTCCATTTATTCCCTTCTACACTTGGCAAGCTTGTTCTATTAAAGGGAACAACTTCCTTGATTCTCTCTAACCTCTTCGCTTCTCACCGTTGATCTCTCCAGACTAAATCTTGATCGTCTATTGTTGCCACATCACTTGATGCCTTGGTGAAATCTATAAATAGAAGCTCATTTACAACTTTTTCATATAGAGAGCATAGCCTAAATTTACTCTGCAGAAATACTTTCAGCATTAGTGAGCTTAGCATTTTCATTTTTAGCTTAGAATTTAGCATTTGATTTCTAGTTTTATAATGGAAATTTCATTTCTAGGAACTTAATTTGTTGCATTATCATTACCGCATTTCCATAGCATATCCATTAGCTTAGCATTTTATAATTGCATCATTTCACATCATTTTGTATACAACATCATATCATTCAGCACCTCATTTAGCATATCATCCATCAAATTCATCAATCATGTAGATGTAGGTATACTTTCCTACATTTTAGTTTAATCGCTTCTCATTTCTTAGGTGCCATCCCAATAGTTTAGTGCATACCTAAAATCTGAGAGCACTAATATAGGATCCTGAAGAATAGAGGACGATGGAATGGCTTTGAGGAATCGTTTTATCAATTATTTTGTTAAATTTGATTTCCTTAATATAACACGTTGCATTGATTGTGTGTTTTGAATTGATTGTGTGTTTTGAAGTGATTTTCTTTCTCTTCTTTTAATATTTTTCTTTGATCCCTCCTAAAATTCATCCTACTCATGAGGGTATTTTAGCACAAGAGGCTGATATCAATTATATCTCTTCTATAGATGAAGCATTAGTCAATGAAGAGTCTTTATTCACATTGAACCCCCCAAGGATAGATATTAATCAAAATCTAGTTTAACATAATTTATATTTTTGGCTCCCACAAAGAACCTATGAAACCTAAAATTGTTGAGTATCTTTGTTTTGATATGCAAAATGTGTCGCAACCACCTCATTATCATGTGATCGCTCACACATACAACACTCATAACAACAAGAAAAGTAACCAAGCACCAACTGTTCCCACTTTGCTTCCTCCTTCTCAACCCTTCCTTCCCCTGTCTCCTCTTTTTTCTTAGTATTCTAATAGATAATATGATCTTGACAAGAAGCTCTGGACACGAATCTGACTAAGATCACTCTTTGGGAACTAATACAAACCTCACCTGTATACCATAAAATTCTTCAAATTTCCTTACAGAAGATAGTCGTCCCACCTTCTATTAGACCAAATGATGTAGCAACCTTGTTAGATTTTATGTGTATGATAAATTTGAATATTGTATTCTCACAACATGAGTGACCTTCTCTCAAATATCAATCTCAACATGATCTAATTATTTTAGTCATCATTAATATAAATGGAATAAAGCATACTTTGATCGACAACGGATCAAGTCTTAATGTTTTTAGCATAGACCTGTTACTTAAAAACAATGTAGATAAGTCTCTCATCAAACCTGATACTCTTTCTATTCATGGCTTTGATAATGTTAGTAGACAGTCACTAGGTACAATCACACTACCTATGGAGGTAGGACCTATGACTTTTCCTACACTTATCCATTCCATGCTCGATGCTCTTCCATATGATCTTCTTCTCAGTAGACCATTTTTTCATGCCATAAGGGAAATTCCATCTACTCTTCATTGTACAATGAAGTTTTTCTATAATAAAAACTATATATAATTTAGGTTGAACCAAATTGAAAAAGTTGATTACAATCATAAGTCAAACACCAACCTCTTGTGTTAAAATCTCTCAATAATTTGATTCTTTCTTTAACAAAATCTGACCCACTATTTTTTATTACTAACAATGGTGATGATCAAAATAGTGCTTTTCCTCTAAGTTCATATTTAGGTGATGATTAGGGTTCACTATATTTTATACCTTCATTTATTGGAGAATATAAAATATCATAATCTAAACCTAAGATTTTGAGATAGTTTCTATTTTATTCACATAATATACTTCTAAACAACTCAAATCTATTATTCCAACCTTGATGCAGGAGCATCCAGGGGTACCAAGCAATCCTGCACAAACAAAAATATTTTAAAGTTGTATGCTCATGTTTTATTTTTATTTTTGGTTGCAGGCTCAAATTATTTAAATCTTCAACTCCTCCAGCACAGTAAAGCTTGATGTCAGAATTTTGAAAATCAATTAATTAATTGATTGTCTTTTCTAATTGTTTTAAAATGTTCTGATGAAAAGGGAATACTATTGCTCACAAACACAATGCAATATATCTCTATTGCAAAAAATAACAATCATTCCATACACAAACTCATACAATCATGAAGACCAACAGATCGAAAAATCATTAATTTAAAACTAAATCATCTTTCCTTCTCATATAAACAATTACAATTTTTTCTCAATCCATCAAGGATTTAAATCTGCTCAATAGGCTCTTCATGTAGCTTCCTTTTGCTGCCCCAAAACTCTTCATACCTTTCCTCCAAAATCTCTGCACAATTCTCTTGAACTCCACACTATCCTCTTCTTCTTTTCGTCTCAGCTTCTAAAACCCATCACATTCTATCTATCCCTGCTCTCTCATTTTTCTTAATCTTCTAAAACTGTTTCTTGGTTTTGTGCACTTCATTCCTAGATTTCCAAATCATTTTGAGATTCTTGATTTTGTTACCATATGAGAAATTTATGGCCATTTTACTGATATACTAGGTCTCATAGTTACGACCCCATGCCATCTTTTTCTACCCAGAATGCCAGTCAAACATCAAGATTGTTTATTGTTCCTTCCTAGACGTGGGTTACCTCTTCTTGGAATGTGCATTCAATTTCCATTCAAAAATTATCTTCCCACCTTACACCCACTTTCTCCATGCCATCAATTTCCATCATTCCAATCCTCCAACAAAATTCAATTTCATTTTTTTTAATGAAGTTACAATTTTACAATAAATGTCCACTCATAGGCTTGGAGATGGAAGTTTTCATTTTTGAAAAATTCACACTTTTCAAACATTTTAAAATAGTTAGAAAACAAAATCAATTAATTAATTGATTTTCAAAATCTTGACATCAAACTTTACTGTGTTGGAGGAGTTGAAGATTTAAAATAATTTGAGCCTGCAACCAAAAATCAAAACAAAACACAAGCATACAACTTTAAAATATTTTTGGTTGTGTAGGATTGCTTGGTACCCCTGGATGCTCCTCGATTAGACACCCAAGGTAAGTGAAATTTTCCATGAGTTGAAAACTCATGAACATTTGAAGACCATATGTTTGCATTGGATCCATCATTCTTTCTTATTCTTCTAAAATTTCCTCTTTCTCTTCTTTCAACATCTTGCTGGAACATTCACCATCCTCCTCCAAAGAATCCTTCCTTTCCTCTTCTCCTCTTTTATGGGTTTTGTCCCATCACAAATTGACCACCTCCACCAAATCTCACCAGTGGAATCCTTTATAGCTTCTACATATAAGTATACTACATCCACACACCAATCTACAAGTACATAATCCCTCTTTCTATCTTCTTGCACTAACTCTTTATGCAAATTTGCATAAAATATTTCATCACACAAAGTAGAAAAATAAAAATTTACCTCTTCATTGATTTGATGCTCCATGTCCACCAACATGTCCTCATTATTCTCTTTTTCTTTTGATGCAATCTAATCTTCAACACCCATTTCAGTGTTAGTACCACAATCCATAGATTCATTCTCCACCATATTTTATAACAAATTTTCAAGCTAGATGTTATCAAGTAATCTTCATCTTTAATACTTTCAATCAAACAATCATAAGAGAACTTCACTTTAACCTTAGTCTGTTCACCACTCTCATATACTTTCAAAGGATTTATTGTTGCAACCTTTGACTCTACTTTTACATTCTCAATATCATCAAAACATGTACTAAAATCTGAAATTACCTCTTTATCTTTGGCTGCAACCTTTGCATTAGCTGAAATTTTCTCATTCCACTCTCTTTCAATTCCTTCCATCTACATCAATAAATAATCCCCTTCACTTTCCTCTATTCCTTCAAAGGACGCTCTTTTGCTACAACTTCATTATAATCACATTCATCTTCATAAAAACATTTATCAAAATTAAATTTTACCTCAATATCCTCCACTACCATAACTTTCGCTTTCCTTGCAATAAGTTGATCCCATTCTCTTTCAATCTAAATGAGTAAATCATTCTTCTCTCT
Organism: Sequoia sempervirens; assembly: GCA_007258455.2. Lineage (NCBI taxonomy): Eukaryota > Viridiplantae > Streptophyta > Pinopsida > Cupressales > Cupressaceae > Sequoia > Sequoia sempervirens. Next base: position 65,243,770 of record VDFB02252616.1, read on the forward strand.
TGGGTTGCAACACTCATTTTCTCTGCTCTTCTTCACACTTTCATCTTTCTTCATGCTATCCTCAAAGCATACTTCTACAATATTCTCTCCCTCGCGTTCACCTGCATACACAACTATGACAAACTTGTTGCCTTTCTTCTTTAACATTTCTTCAAACACTTGCCACACACCCCCAATCTTCAACCTCTCATGTATAGACTACCTCACACTCAGTGATTTGTCTACACACACATCACCACAAGGTTCTAGTGCAAACTACCTCACATCAGCACTTTTTCCTACACACTCAGGAACTCTCACTATGATACCACTAATGAAAAGGGAATATTGTTGCTCACAAAAAATAATGCAATATATCTCTATTTCAACAAATAACAATCATTCCATACACAAAATCATACAATCATGAAGACCAACAGAGCAAAAAATCATTAATTCAAAACTAAATCTTCTTTCCTTCTCATAGAAACAATTACAAAATTTTCTTGATCTATCAAGGATTCAAATCTACTCAACAGGCTCTTCTTGTAGCTTCCTTTCACTGCCCCAAAACTCTTTATACCTTTCCTCCAAAATCTCTATACATTTCTCTTGAATTCCACACTGTCATCTTCATCTTTTCATCTCAGCTTCTAAAACCCATCACATTTTTTCTATCCCTGCTCCCTCATTTTTCTTAATCTTCTAAAATTATTTTTGGGTTTTGTGCACCTTGTTCCCATCTTTCCAAATCATGTTAATATTCTCAATTTCATTACCATATGAGAAAGTTATGGCTTTTTTACTGATACTATGTCTCTCAGTTACAACCCCATGCCATCTTCTACCTAGAATGCCAATCAAACATCAAGATTGTTTATTATTCCTTCCTGGATGTGGGTTGCCTCTTCCTAGCATGTGCATTCAATGTCCATTCAAAAATTATCTTCCCGCCTTACACCCACTCTCTCCATGCCATCAATGTCCATCATTATGATCCTCCAATAAAATGCAATTTCATTTTTTTTTAATGAAGTTACGATTTTATAATAAATGTCCACTCACAGGCTTGGACATGGAAGTTTTCATTTTTGAAAAATTAACACTTTTTAAACATTTTAAAATAGTTAGAAAAGAAAATCAACTAATTAATTAATTTTCAAAATCTTGACATCAAACTTTACTGTGTTGGAGGAGTTGAAAATTTAAAATAATTTGAGCCTACAAACAAAAAATCAAAACAAAACACAAGCATACAACTTTAAAATATTTTTGGTTGTGTAGGATTGCTTGGTCCCTTTGGATGCTCTTGCATCAAACCTCTTCTACTTCAAAAAATTCTCAAACACCACCATCACCTCTTATTCATGATGATGCCAGGCCTTCTTCTTTATCATATGATTACACTTCTCATTTAATAATATTAGTAATGTGGCATCTCCTCCTCTGTTTGATTTGGAGACACATTATGGGCTTGGATTCAAAATTATTACTAAACTTGGATACAATGGAAATGGTTTAGGGTGCATGAAACAAGGAGTTAAGGTTCATGTGAAGCTTACACCAGACTTTTATAAAGAGGGTTTAGGTTACTATCCTTTTCCTTTGTCTACATCCCTTCCTCCATTTTCTGATGTATCTATGTCTTCCTCTTGTAAGCATTCAAACCTTTCTTCACAAGATAAAGGATTTCTTCCTACTCCTCATTGTCACGTCTCAAACTCTAATGCTCCTTGTTTTGGCTTTGAGTGGATTTGACATATGTTTAATTATGTGCTAGATTACATAATAAACATTATGGTATTCATTTTTGGTGTGATGAAATATGAAATGCTTCTTTAAATTTAGAAAAGTGAATGCTTATAAATGCAATTTACTTTGAATGTGATGAAAAATGGAAAGTATTATTATTTGAATTCATAAGTTTAATGATTTAAATTATATCTTCATCTAGATACTAATCTATTGGTGTGTGTGTCTGAGGGTAATGAGTTGTAGGTCATCGAAGACCAAGGGTGTGGCTAAGGAGAGAAGGTTAGCTTCTTGGAAGGGTACAGTAGGAACGGAACTCTCGCATACACACACATGCACGTAGTGTCATTTACATGCATGTAGCTTTAATTTAATTTAAATGCATAATTGCATGTTTTTTAAAGTATTTATTTAATTATATGTCATGAAAATATAAAAATTATATTTAACTGGAAGAATTGATTTTAACCTCAATTTAATTATACCTCTCTTCCATAGTGAAAGATTATGTCTGGAAAATTAAATAATTATTTTATTGTTTAAAATCAAAAGCTACTGCCTTGAGTTAAATCCTTATTTTATAAGTAAATATTTATTTACTCCTTGTTGAGAGTAAATAGTTACCTTTATTTTTGCATGGTTGTAGTTGCTTTTTCCTAACTCTTTTGGGATGATGAATGCATAGATGGAAATGAAATTGTTATTATTTCTTTTCAATTAATAAGAGAATGAAATACAAGAAATAAATTTTAATTTATTATATTGAGTTCAAGATTAGGTTTTGGAAACGAAAAGGAAACCTTAAAAAGAGAAGGATTAATGGGAATGAATAACAGTTTTTGATAATCTTCTTGAATCACTCTACAAACTAAGTACAATGGCTACAAAAATGGAGGGTCTTTGATATAGTTTTCAGTAGAATAGAATAGGAAGATAAGAGGAGAAGTACAAGAAAAAGGAAAGAAGGGAATAATTCTTAGAAGCAAGGAAGGAGAGCTACAGGAGATGAAGCAAAAGAGGAGCATTTTTTCAGCTGGAGGCATCTATCTGGGTATTTAAATCTCCACTATTGGTTTTTTTTTAATTTCCATAATGTGAGAAAATAAATTTTGGCTATTAAGAATTCATTTCCTTTGAGAATCATTGTTTAAACCTTTGTAGTTGAAATGTCTGTAGATGAAATCTTCTAGTGAAATTCGTACATTCTTTTTAAATCCTTGCAACTCCTCAAAGTTAAATATAGAACCTTATCCTAAAATATTTAAAAATTACTCTATACCATTGCTTGCATAAATTTAAACCCAGTTGATGTGATTTTATTTTCTAGCTGAAGATTAAAATGTTGAATCTATACTTAAAATGATAATATTATTTACAAAAGATATAGTAAATATGTATATACATATTGAAATTGCAATGCACATATATATATACATATTTAATTACAATAATGAATATATTTCTAGCCACGGAATTTTTTGCTTGTTCGTTGTTTGTTTACTACACAAATTTTGAAAGGAGCGGGGAGGGAGGCTTACGCCTACCCTTCTCCCCCAACTCTCCCCATCGCCACCTTGAGGGAGGCTACCAGAGAGAGCAGTATCCCTCCACAGGTTGAAGCCTATGGAGAAGATGTTGCTTCCCTTAGGCAGCGTCCTCCCTTAGGAGGGCCGATGGTGGCCTCCACAATTTTGTTAAATTTAAATTATTTTGAAAGATAATATCAAACTTCTACATTTATAAAATTATATAAATATATATATATATATATACTATATACATAATTGCATATATAAGTATATGTATATATATATTTATATACTATTATCAATAAGATTTGCACCCTGCTGAATATGAAAGTTCAGCAATCTATTGAAACATGGAAACGTTCTCAAGTTGTGGGTAACTCATTATGAGAATGAATCTCTAGAGAAGGTCAGCTTCCTTATTGATAATCAACTACTCTACTGACTTGTGGAGAAAAGAGTTAGAAGGAAGTTTATGATTTAAATCCTATCACCTAAAATGATTGACCAACATTAAGAAGATTTGATAATAACTCACTCTCACCACCTCTTTAAAACTTGATTCTCACACTCTCACACCACATATGATCCAAAAGTGATTTGTGCAAAGGTTTAGAATAAACACAAGGCACAACTTGAACTAAAATGTAACTCCTATAAACCACTTTACAACAGTAAGACAAGAAAAGGATTCAACATATTTGAATCACAAGACACATCAAATTACTATTGCAAGGCATAAACAAGAAGTGAGAAGGAAATTCTACTGCTTTATTGAGTGAAGGAGTGAAAACTCTCAAAATTTGAGTACAAAGAAGTTTACAAGCTCTCAAAATGTGTAAGAGCAAGAAACAAGAATTTGAAAGTTTAGAAAAATACTAAGTTTTTCTCAAGATATACATCAAAAACCCTAGTCCAAGCTCAAGAAGAAAGCTCAAGGAAAAGCCTTAGAAACTGCCCAAAAAGTTGGCACAAAAGTGGAAAAGTCACACTTTTTACATATACATACTGAAAAGCTCCTAAAAATAGGTCTACTTTGCTTTAAAAGCAAAAAAACACCTTATCTCTTCACCAAGAAGCTCAAATTCGACCAAGAGAAAAGATCACTGACAAATCTGCTAAAAATAGCAAAGAAATAAAACAATTTATAAAATATTGCTTTATTCTCACTTTACAAGATTTAAATATTTTACTCTCTCAATTTGACCTATTTTTGCAATTAAAGATTTAGAATCTTTTGCAAAACAATATAACCTTATCTCTCCAATACAATTTGATTTTTCTCAAAAAAAATCATAAAATAATGCAATCTTCTATCAATATTTTAATTGATTTCTTTAAAATCAATTGAAAAATAAAACCTAAATGATAAAAGCTTTACCTAAGGCATAAGTAAATTCTCATTTGTATTTCAATTGATTTCTCTCAAAAATCAATCAAAACCTAAGGCATTTATCATTATCCATTTTTTGCTAAGGCAATATTGATGCAAAAATATTAAAGCCTTAAGCCATGAAATATTTATCAAACTAGACTAAAGACTTACGCAAAATCATAACATGGAGGCCTCTAAGATGCTCGACCTAAGGTATGCATAAGATATAACACTAAGGCATTAATCTTCAAAATAAAATCCTATTTTTGAATTAGGGCATGAGGATAGACAAAACTCCAATGGAAACCCTAAAATCATCATTCGCACTTTGCCAATTTGAAAGAAAGCTCAGTGGAGAGGAAGAAAGTGTCACCACCATGCTAGGGTTTCAGTTCTGAGACTCCATTTGAACCTCCAATCCTTCGATTCTAATCATGATTGGCCTCCATTATGCTCATGGTAAGTTTCAACTTCCTTTTCTATTTGCTCCTTGGGTCTTTTGATGAGAAAATGGCCTCACAGGCCACGGCTATAACACATTTTTTGAATGCATTCTACTCCATTTTCTTGTGCTTTTGCTTCTGTTCTTTCTTGGCTACCATTATGAGAGCTCATCCCTTGCATTTGGAAGCTTCATGAGAGCTGACTTTCCATCTTCTTAGTCCTATATAGGCACGAATGGTAAGTTTATTGTTCTTCTGTATTTCTCTTGGAATTTTCTCTCTAAAACAAAAGATTATGAAAGCTTAATATTCCTACAAAGGGTCATTTTCCATTGATAAATTTATGGCCACTACACAGGTCGCGCCATTATGAGAGCTCTCTAATGCATTTCATTATAATTTTTGTATGATATCCATTGTTTTCTTCAGATCTTAGGGCCTAGACAACAACCTCAAAAGAGTCTTCTATTTCAAATGAAATTTGGGACTGAAATCCTTCCTCTTGGTCGCAGCCACTCATGCACACAATGGGTCTTTTGGAACCTTATGGGCTTGACCCAAGACCACATTACATGTATCTTGTATTTCTAGAACAAAACCCTCATATGGGTATTCAGAAAATAATGAAAAATTTGGGTAAATCTTTGGATTTAAAATACTCATATGGGTATTCTTTATTTCAAGTATAACTGTACTTTTCGCTCAAAAACCCAATGTGGGTATTTCTGAAACTTGAAAGGAACACCTATTTTTCTTTCTACCAACAACCTCACGAAGGTTCACTGAGACAAAAAAAATATTTTGCATTTGAAATGAACACTTCATATGGCATTTGTAAAAATGGAAATGAAAGAAAAAATTTCTATGTAATGAATGACTGATCCACTGTCACTAATGGCATCTCCATTTGATTTAAAGAGGAAATTTAATTGTTTCAAATGAGAAAACAAAAGAAACCCCAAATCTATTTCAAGCTCCGATTGAACATTTTGAAACTCTTGCTCAAACCTCTATTGTATTTCTAGGAACATTTGATGTTTTCAAGATCAAAACTCACATAATGTATAGATGATGGAAAATTTACATTTTAACTTCTGCATTTCATACATTTTATGTGTTCCATTGAATAAAACCTTGGCTTGAGGGTACTTGATCTTAGGGCTAAAACTCCCAGCATCTGGCATACTACATAAGATGTTGTATTGTATACAGGAATTGATTTGAAGTTACAAATTGTATGTCTGCTCTGGTCTTCTTTTACATCACTGTGACTTCTCATTCCTCTTTATGTTGCTCCAGCTCTACGTTCTATAAATCTTTGTCCATTCTAGAAATGTCTTTTTACTTATTCAAATTCTTATCAAATACTCTTTGAAAGCATACTTTGAATGATGAAAACAGCTTTCCAAAATAGTGTGCTTTGAATTGCTTCCATTTCAGACACAATGATGCACAAACCCCATTTGGAATACATGTTTATTAATGACATATTCCTTGAACCGTTTACTCCGCTTAATGCCACAGTTGTGTTTATATACATAAACACAGTGGATTACTTGATGCTTGTAAATCTAAAGCTTTCAAATGTCTCCTTTATTGAATAGTGTCTTTTTCATGAGGCATTATGTATGCATGTTCACTATCATCATCATGAGCATGAACACTATTGTAATATCATGAAACAATATGCATAAACAATACTCATGGCAGCAAAATGCAAATTGTATAGCAATATTTTAGATTTGCAATTACGAAATTAACGCATCTCAATTGAATTGATCGAGCTCATTAAGTCTATTGTTCACCTGTAGCTTTCAAAACAGTGTATTACTTGATTGATATGAATGAACAATAGGCTTAATTTCTTGATGAATGAAATTGTGTTTTACTCCTTCAGAATAGTTCAGATGAACATGATGATTGCATTCCTTCACTCAGCCCCATCTACAATGTTTAAGGAGCAGCATGTCGATCTTTACCCTTGTGGGAGCCTATTTTACTCCACATGCTTTTATGTCTTCATAAGATGATCAACTTCATGATTTTTCCTATACCTGCACAAGGAAACAAACAATGTTAGCATAAAAATATATGATGTGACACTCCATTTTCAACTCTTTTTTTTGCACTTCTCTTTTAGTTGATTCCATGGATTTGAAGGAGTGGATTATATTTTTGTTGGTAGAGCTTGTAGTATCATTCATATCTCGAGCTCTTAATTGACACCTTTCTCAATCTTTTGTAGGTACAGCCAGGAACGGAAGCAGAATGGAGCAAGCTACAAACCATCAACTGAAGATCAAATACAGGCAATGATGGATATGTTCTATATTATTTGCTTCTTTCCTTCAGTTGTATATTTTATTTCTTGTAACGAATGGAACCAGCTAAAACCATGGCTTGTGTGGATCTTTTAATTTTTTCTTTCATAAATTCCATTCTAAAAGAAATGCATCGAAATGAAAAGTTGTACCATCATTTGTATTCTTGCAATCAAATGAAAGCATGTAATCTGAATAACATCATGAAATAAATGAAAGCAATTGATATGCTTAATCATTTGTATACTTAGTTTTGTACTCCATTTGGTTTGTAAAGCATTTGAGCAATACTTTTGAAACTCAGTTTTCTCAAAACACTTATACAACTGGTACTTGATACTTGATAAATGCAGTGCAAGCAGAACTTAAGCACATGTAGAAATAATTGTACTTTCACTTTCAAATATAACAAAATTTAATTAGCTCCACCAATTGAGTTGTAGTGAAAAATTGGTAACCTATACACACCCCATTGTTCCTCTCTTTCAACTGTACGTGACTGAAATTTATTTCCTTCCAACTTGAACCATTTTCATGAGCTTATTTTATTTTATTTACTTATTTGTTTGGAAATTTTTCCCAATTTTGTACAGGAAGGATTATTAAATTTGAGAATATATATATATATATATATATATATATATATATATATATATATATATATATATTTGCACCTAAAGCTTAGTCTGTGCATTGTAATTTTAGCTGGAGGATATTTCAAATTTCCCAACTTTGTATTTTACCACCTTATGATATTAAGAAATGAGAATAACTAAATATATATATAGGTATTTATCAATAAATATACACCTTCTATGCATTTTAGTTACATTCTCTTTAAATCAGTTAACTAATTACTTAAAAGGTAAATAAATATATATAAATATATTCTGAATGAATAAAATTACATGTATATGGATTTGTATAACTATCAATAAATATATATATATATAAATATTCAAATATAAACACAATAATATAGGTACTGATAAATATTTACATATGTAAATAAAAACTGGTTTCTATTTTTTTTCAAATAGGAAAGACAATTCTTCCAAATTTACTATCAATTGAATTACTTATGTGATTATTTATTTTACCCTTGAAAGAGAATGTAATCCGAGTTTGAAATATAAATTGTACATAAGACTTTCTTTGTCGGTAAACAATTTACCATTAAAATTTGTTTTTGAAGTATTTTCTAAAAAGATTTTATGTCTAAATGTGTAAATTTCTGAATTATTCCAACCTGTGTAAAAATTAATTTACCGACTTAGGTCATTGTAGAAAGGAAAATAATTTTCATAAAATGAAAATATTCTTTAGGGAAAATGTTTTCTTCTCAATTTCTTGCAAAATCGTTAATCTTTCCAACTGAATGTTGAGTATTTTGCAAAAGAAGTACTAGTATTTAAAATATGTTTACATGGAAGTTTTTCTTACAAGTTGAAACCAAAAACCATATATGAATTATTTACTGGTGAATTACTTTCCAGACAAGGAAATAGTAGATTTTTGGATTATTTCATGTCCTATAAATTGTTTATAGTAGAAAATGTTAGAATTATATGCATTTCATGTGAAGCTATGTGTATTTATATATTATGAGTAGACTTCTGGGACAGGATGTCAAAGGTGGACCCACAGAGATGATAGTTTTACATTTTCTAAAACTATCATTTAATTTTTATTTATGCTTGGCCAAGCAATGTACCATTGAAATAGATGGAATTAAAAGCCTAGAAACAAATGTTATGTAGGTCTCTACCACCTCTTGTTTGCAAGAAATATGCCATTCTTAGTATAGGAATGCATATAGGCATCAAGCTTGCATCGAGAGTTCCCTCCTAATGTGTTGTTCTTTAATGCCCCGCCAAGGAATCCAATAAAACAAAGCATTAAGTAGCGAATTATCCAAATAATTTTTATTTTTTTAAGTAATTCGATTAAACAAATGTCTTAAGGATTCCAAGACGACATTACTTAAACATTATAATTAAGAACATCACACCATAATATTAAGGTCATAAAACACAAGTACAAATCACATTCATGAATGATCCACTTTTCAAAACTTATACAGTCAAGACATTTATATATTCAGATTACATCCAATGAGATTCTCATAAATCTCAATACATCATAATGATGTTACAATGAGTACATTCATATACATGAGGTAAATATACAAAGAGGGTAATGATCTCCTCAAATCTAACATTCGGACACCTTCGAACACTTTCAGCGTCCATCGTCGTGAACAAGAAAGTGATAGGAATCAGCTACAAGTATAGTATCATCTGTAAGAGTATCCAGTGAAGGTAGTAGCACAGTTTCCTCCCAACTGCGTGGAACCCGAAGGTCCACTCCCTTCGTGCTAGGAGATAATGACAGGTCCATAAAACAGTCAAACAGACAACAAAGAATAGACAATACATTACATGGCTAACAAACACATAACAAACATGACAATATCCAAATTACATGATCACTAATAATTGCCCAGACGCAACGATAACACAGGTGACTCTACATAAGAGACCACATACATGCTTCAGGATAGAGTGTCATCACATTGTTGCTCTAAGTTACCTTGGTGAATCTTCCTAGACTACTGGCCCTCATCTAGAGTTACCTTGGCAGTCTCTACCGATTCCTAGCCCCTAGAAAAACTCATGTGGAGCTAAGTTACCTTTCAGGAAGACAAGGTAGATGGCTATGCCATTCCAGGCCTTCTCAACCTACCCTTAATCTATACAAGCATTAAGGCACTAGGTGAGGCATTGTGTTAATCTTTATTATTTAATGAATCCCAGGTTTATTTATCAAAGTTTTCACTTAGTTACAAGAAACCCATGATAGGTTACCCTGGCAACCACTTAGGGTTCTGGCCCCTATCGTAAACCACTCTTCCTATAAACATGATGTAACATCAAAACACCAAGGACTGCCAACATGCATAGGAAACAAAGCCATAGTAGAACATATCTCCTTTGTGGTCCAGTCATTGAACAACTCATCATCTTTAAGATGACAATTCATTCTTGCATGGAAAAGTCCCAAAATAAGTCAAGGTATTTATAACATCAATAACCAAATATATAAAGCTCTTTTCTTTAAAATTGACACTCAAGCCTCTGGAAGAAAAAGTTGACATATCTCAAAATTAGTTACAAAGGAAAACCATAAAGCACGAAAAGCAAAATCTTGAATGATCACATCATCCACATGACATAGACCATATATTCTCATAATACCTCAAAGGTGATCAATTCATCATGCATGGTTTAATTCCAAAATACCAAATAGGTAAACTAACAATCATGGCCAACTTTGTAAATAACGATATCAGACGAATACCACGCCTCACATAAAATAAATAACCATTCCAAGTGATCCCTAGCCTCTGGAAAACTAAAAGATCCATAACACCAACCAAATAAACTTTCAGAAAATTTCCTTTGATAGCATTCAATACTCATAGAATAGACTAAATAATTACTTATTGATTCTCTAAATAATAATAAAAAAAACTATTCCTTTTATATTTCAAACACATAGTCACCACATCTCTTTTAAATTTCAATTGCATCTTATTTCATTTAAAATTAAGACATAATATACTTCTAATCCAAAGTTCTTCTTTTTCTTTTTTTGTAATATCAAAATTCTTTAAAACAACTTAAAAATCAAATATATATAATCTAAAGAACTTGAATCATAATAAATATAAATTCCATTTAAATAAAACATAATAAATATCTATAATATAACTTGATATTTATTTTTACCGAATAATTATAAGTATATATGTATACGTAAGTGAATATATATATATATATATAATTGGATCGGCCACTAGAGACTCGCAATGAACGGATTATGCAATACACTCATTTCCACCGACTAATTTCAATATTATTCCACCAATTTATAATGATATAATATTAACTAGCTATGTAATAAGTTTGAACCACAGCGATGGCTACGACCATCGAGCCTTATACAGGAGAATTTAATCCAAGGCGTTAAGAGCAACAGGAAACTAGAGATAGTTCAAAGTATACGGGCTTGACTAAAGATCAAATAAATACTAACTAAATGCTTTGTTTTGAAGAACGATAGTGACGGTTAAGAGAGTAAAGAGACTAGAGTGTACTCATTAAGAACATGAATAAATTTCGCTCGTTGTGCATGAAGGCTAAGACACAGCATAACAAATTACATTCAACCAGCTTGGTGGCAAGTTTACAGAGGCGCATATATAGTTTTCCTTTGCTGCAACTGCCATAGATTGACAAAAGAATCAGAGGGTTATCTAAACCTTTAAAAAAAAAATTCCTATTATGTTCAAGCGCTACAGCTATAACAGGTTGACAATCGAATCAGGGAGGTAATTTTAAACTATACACCCTACCATATTCAAGCATTGCCACTATGACAGATTACAAAAGAAATCAGGGAGCTTGTTTAAACGTCCACTCCCTTCTATTTTCAAGTGTAGCAATTGTGACAGGTCGCTAATAGAATCAACAAGTTTATTTAAAACTGTACAACCTGACATATTCAAGTGCGGCAGCTGTGGTAGATTTCTAGTGGTATCAACAAGGTTATCAAAAACTTTAAACTTCCTGTTCTCATATGTGAACTAGGTGATTGAAATGTAACGCCTTCATCAGACTTAACGAAAGAAGATATCTATTAATGGTTAGATCGACATGCAATCTAAAGGTAGCTTGATAAGTGCTCAAGAAATTCATTGCAACGGGTAACTATTAGCTGTCTAATTTCATATCAGACTCAGCCAGGTAGAGTCGGCGGCCTATAAAGGTGGAAATTTTGTGATATACAGCTAGTCTTTGTTTTATACAATGAATCTTAAACCCAAGATATAACATTCCTAAATTGGTTTGAGACAAATCTTATGAATTGACCAGGCCGGTATGGTTCGGTTCATGCATGGAGAAGGTATTTAAATTGTTCGACAGAGTACCTTCATAGATGAGTGACATTTACAAAAAAAAAATTTAAACAAAGACAAAGATCTTGTGGTGATAAATGGTGATGCTATATGAAACAATTTGAAAATAGGCTTGCGCCAAACTCTTCAATTCTTCATGCAGTTGGATGTCCAGGCAACATGCCTATCGATACCTAACATCCCAGATAGAAAAATCAAGAAAGGAATACCAACATGCAAGCACTCTGAGGGAAAAAGGCATACGGCAACCATGATAATTCTACAGCATCAACTCAAACCGAGAATTCGAATAAAATAATACAGAGTATTTCCAGATAGAATACAAACAAAGAAGAGCTGAAACGAAACTCATACAATAATACAATGACTGTCAGGTAAAATAAAACATAAATAATTTATTAATGCAAATTGGAAAATAGTGGAACCTGGATAAAGTCATCCAGTTGATAGAAAATTGATTTAAAGCTCTAATCCAATCTCCTGCAACTCAACAACTCTATCTTTCCAAACTGGATTTTCTTGTAGGTTTGAGGGGCTTTGCTTCAGTACTTCTCACCTCCAGCCTACAACTCGACACAAGTTAAATTTTTTCTTTTCCACCTTCCCTGTATTCCTGACTCCCCAAATCCTCTGAGAGCCAATCCTCCACGGAATAAGCACCAGGCCCAATTTCAGTGTACCTATCTACCAAAATTAGTTTCTCCATACCTGAATGCAATAAGTTTCCCCTAATTATTTCCTTGTTTGAATATGTGGAGGTTTTACAAAATAATTCTTTTCCCACAACAAAATATACATTTCCGAATGGATAACTTTCAAATAATCTTTTTAGAAAATACAGATAAAATATTGCAAAACGAGAATGGAACCTGTTTTTAAAAGACTTGAAAGCTGAGCTAAAACAAAATCTAAAGCTTTTGTCAAACCTGCTTTAAACACTGACTATTTGATGATGAGATCCAAAACAAACCAGCTCAATAATATGTTTGTAATCAAATCTGAGATAAAAGCTTTTCCAGAACAACTTCCATGTAAAAATTTCCTACAACTTCCATGCAAAAATTTCCTAAAAAAAATTGCTGCCATGAAAATTCTTCAGAAGAAATGTCATGAATGAAATTGCAACCCCCTAAAAGCTTATTAATGCAATTAATTACCTCAAGTTACAACTTAATTGAATGTAATCATGCATTCCTAAAATTGCTCAATCAGTTATAATCATTAAATATCTAAGATATTATCCCTCAACTCATGTTTTCAGATATTTTAACTTATTAAACATAAACTCTTTTAAATTGTCAGCTTTCACAAAAATTGCACAATTAATTCAACAATTACATTTAAATAATTACCTTTTTCAAAATTAACATTCATTTTTAAATAAATACTTGTTTAATTTATTTTAATAAATCAAACCTTAATCATAAACATTTAATCAAATATTTAAACAAATAAGCCATTTACCTAAATTAAACAATAATTAATTTACAAATAAAATAACACAAACAAAATCGGCGCGACAAAACAAAACAACAAACGACAACAGGCGACAATTGGATACTCATTCAATAAAGAATGATGGTTAAATGAGGACCTGACACTATCTCCGGACCAACATAATTTCATTGGATTAGGGTATGCTCAAACCTGACAAATAGGTGGAGCCGATACCCGGTACCTGTATCTGCATAAAACATCACTTGTTAAACATATTATCATATATCAGAAAACACACCGTGAAGAAGAATCGCAGCGTAATAGGGTACTCACAAGTGAGTAGTGCTACACTGTCTTCTTCACTAAGACTGACAAGCATCATTATATCATAAACATCAATCACATCATGATAACCACATTAAAACTCAAAAATAGCATACCCATAACACACATGCGTCTATCATAATGTCTTCATACAAACTTAACCAAATAATCTTGATATCCAATGAATCATCCACAAAGTTTAACAACTAACATAACATCAGTGCCGTAACTAGAAGCAATACAATATAGTATCCAAAATAGCTAAATGGTTAGCAAACAAACACAAGCAAACTGATACACATAGTAGCAACTGGAGGGGTACTACATGTTCCAGGTTGCTAGGCTCCTTGAGCAGGGGCAGGGATTTCTTTGAGATAGGAAGAAACTTGGGGAATTCATGTGCTTCGTGGTTGGGTGGAAAAGGAACCTTAACTGCACTCTTGGCCCTCAGCGCAAGAAGACTGGTGGAGTCAAGGTGGATGAGGATTAGAGTTGTACTTGGTCATGGATATATTGCTTGCTCTATTTCTTTATGGATTGCATAACCCATACATACATTGTAACTTCATTTCATAGATGCAACATTTTTGTGAAACTATATCATTGAAATAGATGATTTGATTATTGTATCATTGAAATAGATGATTTGTTTATCGTATCATTTGAATAAATGATTTATTTATTGTATCATTGAAATAGAAGATTTGTAACACTCTTAATGGTGCATTTACTTGAATAATGTTATATGAAATTACTTTGGAGCATTTATGGATAACTCTTGGTATTCATGTTATGAGTATATCATGTGATGTATGTACTCTTATCTCCTTACTTGAAAAGAATGATACTCAATTACTCTATGTTGTATGAAATGGAAACTTGTGATCCTTACACACATCCTCTATCTAAGAAAGAGAATATTTTGTTGATGCTTCTCAAATCCCACTTGATTACTCTTCCTCCTCCAATACATGAGAAATTTCATAAACATGATCAAATAAATCCTTCTTTTTGTGCATATCAGATCATGTACTTGGCCATTCCACTAGTGAATGTCAGGCCTTGGGCAATAAAATATAATAAATTCTTGACTCAAGTACCATCACTCTTCCATTTTTTACCTGTTGGCTCATCATGTGATAAGTGACATTAGGTTACACCTATTTCCTATTCCTTCTAACTGATAAAAAAAAATTATTGTGTTGCTCCTCACTATGTGGCATTCGTAGCTCTATGTGTCTACTCATTGCCATTAATGGTGGTACAATATTACATGCAACCATACTTCATTTATGGTAGCAACACAATGATCTCTATCATGGTTGCACTTGCCTATACATTAGAGGGGCAAGGATAACTAGTTTTGGAGGTGTACATACTTCTTGAGGATCCCCTCTCTTCTTTATTCCCCCTTCTCTTCCTTAAAATATTGACATAATAAATATTCTAATATTTAAGGGGGGTATATCACCTATCCATTTATGCATCACCCTTCTCCATTCATGCTTCTTGAGCTTTGGTTTATTGATGTGCACCCCCTGTGGTGATGTTTTTCATAACTCCCCCTAAGGCATGGTTATTGATTTGTCCTTTGTGATGTTATTAATTTGTATGATCCTTGAGGCATTAGCAACACACCATCACCTAGCATAATGAAACTTTCTAACTTATTAATTTGTATACTCTATAGGCCACCTAGCATAAATAAAAATGCTAGCCTATGTTTTTTATAGGGTCTAACTTGTCACATCCATGGTCACCTAGCATAACACAACTTGCTAGCATGTGATCCATAGTGGCTTTGTAATGTGCATGACCCCTAGTGACAGAGCAAGCTAGTACCTAAGTAATGTACCCTTCATCCAAATTGATTGTTCCTCATCTATTTTTATGTATTCTTCCTTTGAAGCAATCAATCTACTCACTACATTCCTCTCTCCTCTTTATAATTCCTCTATGTGTTTGTTATATTTGAAGGATGATGTTGGGTATTGAGATAACCTTTCATATCGAGGTATCCTCACCTTATTAACTCAATTTTTTATCTTTAGATAGTGTGTAATGACATTATTGTTGTATGTTTTTTCTCTCTCCATGTATGCTTTGTGTATGTTCTATTCTTTGTGTATGCTTCATGTATGCTTCTTGTATGCTTTGTGTATGCTTCATGTATGCTTCATGTATCCTTTGTGTATGCTTTATGTGGACTCTAGATTATTTTCTTAGTGTATTCCTTATGTATGTTTGAATTTTTCCTTATTTTATATGTGATATATCTATATTTAAGATGTTTTGTGCCATATGTATTAAGTGTGTGACCTTTTTTATCTTGACATTGTGGATTTATAGGATCCTAAGTCTTATGGCTATCACATCTCTCATCTTGGATTCATCCTATCTCTTCAACATTTTGATAAAGAGATCTATCTTATTTGTACTTAATTAGAGTGAGTATGAACATAAGTTCATACCACCACTAAAGTGGGGGTTAAATATAGTGTCATAAACTGTTGCCACTAATAATTTTATACTAGGTTTGGCACTCTATTTTATGTGTATGGCTAATTTTATTCATAATATGACTACATTTTTACTTGATTAAGAAACAATGATAAATTCCCCAACGAATGAAATTTCAAGAGTAAAAAATGCTAGTATACTAGAGCGGCATGCTAGTGTCCTACACATGGGTTTCAAAAAGGTTACAAATCCAAATGTTGTCCTTTTGTGTCTTGAACATTGCGCCTTGTCAACCTAGCTCCAAATATTACTTGGGATGTATATATAAATGAATCTTTCTCTCTCAATTAAAGGGCATGTGACTTCTCTATAAGCATTCTCTCTATATATTCTTCTCTGCATGATTTCTAAAGCTCTCTATTTGTGAAGACTAATTTTAAGCGTACTAAACCTTGCATGTATTTGAGGAAGCTCCTCCCTTCTCCATCAACTCCTTGTGGGTGATTCATGTTTCAACATTAATCAAACAATGGTTTCACACTTATGGTAACACTATTTCATGGTATTTATTTATTGTAGTAATTATCATTTATTTTTCCTTTGCTCCCCTTGAGATCATACACTCTTTATCATCATCATCATTATTATGAAGATGGGAACACCAAAATAGGGTTTGATTGAGGCAAGCCCCTATATAGCACAACCATTTTCCCTCTTTTTTGTATGTAGATTTGAATCTAGACCTTTCTAATAGTGAAGATCTACAGGAAGATGAAGTGGACTATGACATAGATTATCACACATAAATTCAAATTGTATAAATTATAGTATCAAAAATTACACCCTAGGTCAATTTCACACTTACACATGGCACCTAGTGCATTTATGACAAAATCTATAATCGATATTTCATAATTTTGACTTCATGGATGGCAATGATGAAGCATTTGTAGCTTGTGGTTTGAATTTTAGAGGAAATTGGTTAGACTACAACACAATGCATAGATGTCTCACTAAAATTTGAGATTCAAATGGAAATATTTTATATAGATCGTTTGTGACATGTGTTTCAATGCCCAATCATGACTGTAATGGATATTCCTACCTATTCTATGAACAAAACTCTCTTTTCTCTCTCATTCTCACAAGTATTCATAACTTCTTGCAACATTTTGGACTTGGATATCTCTACTTCTTACTCTTAACGAAACTCTACCAAAATTATCTCATGGTTATAGCAACAAGGATTCATCTTGCACACGATCTCATTAGGTCTATCATATCATCTATTATCATACTTAATTTGATCTCATCTAACATCTTTTAAATCATAATAGGGGTTTTCCTCCATAGCAGGGGTTTATTTCTATTACATATCTATTTATTGATCACATCTATTACACATCTATTTATATCCAATCAAAGTGGAGGTTTGACTGAGGCAAACCCCTATAAAACCCCAACATTTTTCCCCATCTTGATGTGTACATGTGTTGGACAAGTTGAACTAATGAAGGACATCATTATGGAAGTTTTTGGGGTTCATCCATTTAGATGATAATGCGGGTGCACAAACATCCTCATGACACACTAGAATCCATGGCCAAGGATTTTCTTGACTAGTATTATACTTTGTATATTATATACTTTCTAGTCTTGTAGATTAAACATTTTTATCATCTTGTGTATGCAAGTTATTCGAGGTTTTCAAATTTTCATTGTCAACCTCAGATTAAATTTTAGTTTCAAATCATTTATATTTCTAGTTCACTTGATTTGGGTCAATTGAGGTAGTTGAGAGATAAATTTTCTTCTTAAGATCCCATTATCTTGAGGGTAGAAAATTCCCTCTACATTTTGGTGAATGCAACATGAACTCTCATGTCGGACCTTTTTGTTCAACATTTCAATTCATTTGATAATGTCTTCTTAGAGAAGTATTTTGATATGTTAGAGGATGCATTAGATGATTTCCTAGAGGCATCCCAGCCTGTTCAGAGACCAATTATACAAAATTCACCCTTAAGGTCTCCTTCTTTGGAGGATGAGAAGTTCATAAATGTGATTGTAGTCTCCACTATCCCTAAGAGGCCTAAGATACCAATTATTTATATGACTCTAGCTAGTCCTTCTCTAAAGAGAGTTCATTCTATTCATGGTGTTTCATTTAATAGTGATTCTCCATATCTTTATATGAAGTTTACACAATTTAAAACTTCTTATAATACAGTAGCACACACTTATAATACTAGAAGGAATAAATAAAATGTTGATCAACCTACTTCTTTACCACCTGATCTTCCTCAAGCACCTAAACCTCCAACCAAGCAATAAAGTGAGTATGATCTTATCAAGTAACTTCGTGTTACTCCTAGTAAGATCTCACTTTGGGATTTGCTTCAAACTGCTTGATTTATCAAGGTATACTTCAAAAATATCTTCAAAATATTATGTTGCCTTCTTTTGATAGGATAACAAATGTGAATGAATTGATAGATCATATTCGAATGGATTCTCCAAATATTACATTCTACCCACATGAACTCTCACCTCTAAATATGCAAAAGCAAGCAAATTTGTTAATGATAATTTTTTATGTTAATAATGTCACCATTAGGTGAACTTTCATTAATACTGATTTGGCATTCAATAATTGTAGTATCGATCTATTTCCTAAAGTTAAATTTGATTCAAGTTCTCTTATTGCATCTTCTTTGTCTATTTGTGGTTTTGATAACACTAGCTGAAAAGCTTTGGGCATTGTTATATTTCCCTTAAGGATAGGACTAATCATCATTCCTACCCTGGTGTATGTTATGCTACAACCTTTACCATATAATCTCCTCTTCGGTAGACCTTGGATTCATGCTTTAGGAGGGGTCACTTCTACTCTTCGTGGTTTTATTAAGTTTTTTGTTAACAATCAAGTAGTTATGATCAAGGTTGACCCTAATGCTATGCACCTATGTCAAATGGTAGAAGCTAGTCATGCCTCGGTTACACCTACCTTTCATAATTATATTCCTTTGTTATCTTCCAATGTGTTGAAATCTACTTCGATAGTATCTCTTACAAAAGATATTCTTAAGAAAAGTGTCTCTAAAGAAAAAAGTCTTGAATATACTCCTATTTATTCTCCGCAACTAAATAGATGTTTGGGTGATGATTATGAATCTCTAGACTTTATCAAATCTTACATCAGGGAATACAAAGTAGATCCAATCCACTTAGATATCCCAAAAATCTCATTCACCTCTACTAAGAAGGATGATTATGCTTCCATGAAGTAGTGTAATACTTATTGTTATCTACTAAAATTGCACCCTTATCAAGTTGCAGAACTTGATACTTCAGAGAAACATGGGAGCTTTTCCAAGTTGTGGGTCACCTAAAAAAGGAAAAGAACCTCCGGAGAAGGTCGGCTTCCTTTGTGTTATCACCTAACTACTAATCTTTGTAAGGAAAAGGGAGGAGTGCATGAAAATGAAAACTAAACCCTATGGTGATACACTAGAATATTACTTAGACTTGGAAAACTCAGATCTCATACACTTGTACACAATGACTAAAAAATAACTTGCACAACCTATTTATGTGTGCTTTGCATAAGTGTTTTATAAAAAGGCCTTATTGCTTGAGCTTCTAGGAGGAAAAGACTTCACAGCTAAAAGCAACTTGCAATTTTGACACAGATTATAACCTACAAACATCACACTTCTCTGCAAAAAGGTACTAAAGCCATGAGACAGAATTAAGGGAAACGAATATTATCTCACAATAACCTAATCAATCATGTGAAAATACACAATATTGCAGTAACAAGAAGAAAAAACTACTCCATTCAGTGATGCCCAAGGTCTTTACTATATTCCATGTCTAAGTAAGCTACAGAACTTTACAAAATTCTACCAAAGGATCCAAAAGTCACTAAGCACAGAAAATGCCAATCCAGAACTCCTTACAAAGAGGCAAAAATTCCATATATACAAAAACTAAAAAGTGTCAGACCCTCCCCTAGGATTTACAAAAAAAATGAGTCGGTTACAGAAAGGTCAGCCCTTAGATCTTTTGGAATAAAGATAATGTTGCATTCAATGTGCATCCCCCATGTCCATGTTGGTGAAGGATCACTCCAGGGATGGCCTTTAGATCTTTTTCAACTATCGCATTAACTTCTGGCCCCTGTGTCCAACCTCAAGACTTCCTTGCAGAGTTGCCTTGAATGTCCTGGAGTATAGTCATTAATATCAATCTACTTTTTCTAGTAGATATCACAACTGTTACTGAGACTCGCAGCTCCTTCCCCTTCAGCTTTTCTATCATTTTAGATCCTACTGCAGGTCGACCCCCTTGAGAGACAGCATTTGATTTTCACGTTAGATCCCCACACCATTGTTCACCAAGTCGATTGATCACCTTCGATCTAAGATTAGATCGATGTCGTTTATGCTCTGTTGATCTTCCTCACAAGAATAGTCATAGTCAAACTGCCAATGGTTCACCTTCAGCCTCCTCTGATTGGTTGAATAGACACCACGTAGGATCTTCAAGTAGTCAAAAGTTCTTCAAACAGAATCGCATGTCAGTGAGACACTAGTCGTGTCTCCCCAATGCGATTATACTTCACAGCAGCAATCGACATAGCACACAACTGTTGGCAAGAGCTCATATCGAGTTGTAAAAGTAATATTGATATCCCAAAATTGTCACCCAGACTATCGCTATCAGCCAGACATCATAGCGTGTCTTTAAGAGTTATACCGCTATGTTCCTCCATTGGCAAGACATCCGCATTCAGCAAGACATCACTTGGTCAGCAGGAGGTCATAGCAGGTTCCCATTAGTCACACCGAAGAGTTAAAACCATCCGCGAGACATCATGAGTCAGCAAGACATCATAGTGAATGAAAACCCCTCGGCCAGGAGTCTTATCGATATCCATATACCCTTTTGGTGAGACCACAACAAGTCGGGGAGACATCATAGCGATCACAAATCATTCGGTCTGGAGTCTACCGCCTTTGGCAAGAGGTCTCACTGAAGTCCACAGTAGACCCATCGCTATTGGCAAGACCTCATAGCGATCCCCCAAGAGTTATACCATTGTGTTCTTCCATCAGTGAGACATCTGCATTCGGTAGGACATTACAGCGAGCCCTTCATATTTCGATGAGACCTCACCCTGTCAGCGAGACATCATACTGAACTCATTCCATTCTCCTCGAGCTCAAACCCTTTCAACTAGACCACCTTCGATCGGTAAGACTTCTCCCCAAGCTCAAAACACTACACAAAAGGCACAATCCTTCAGCGAGACTTCATCAGGTCGGCAAGACATTATGCCGAACTCAAAATCTTTCGGCGAGACCACCCCCTTTCGGTGAGACATTACACCGATGCTAACTCCTTTCCCTAAGACCATTCGGATTCGGCGAGACTCCCCTCAGTCGGGAAGACATCATACCGAAGCCACAAACCTTCGGCGAGACATCTACCGATCGGCCAGACATCACGCTGAGCGCAAATCATTCCCCCCGACACTACCCTTGTGAACAATTGTCAACGAGAGGTCTTCGGTCAGAGAGAGATAGAAAACTTCATGGCAACCAAAATATCTCGGTGACTTGAGGATTTCAAATGAATATAACACATTGCTAGTCGGCAAGACATTCAGCTGGTCTCAGCAACTTTCTTCTTTGAGGAGTTTTATGCCAGATTTGACTGACGCATACTTTCCAACATACTTCCTTGTGAAAAAAGCATCAGATGTATGATTTAACCCTGCAAAACAATGCCTCCATTAGTTCTCAATAGCATCAGATGAAGACCTTCCCAATGAAAACCGAACACCTACATGTTGGGCTCAACCCTTATGGGAGCCACATTTAATCCATGTGTTGAATTTAAAACATAATTTTCCCCTGTAGCTGATTGAGCCCACAGGTGAAAATCAGGTAATATTTCTGGCAACCTCAGCTGGATGTTTTCCTGCTAAACAAAATAGACCAGCAGCCTAGGCCTATCCATTGGGCATGGAGTCCATGTTCTATTCTAATTTAATTCAAAAAACTGTAGCTCAACCTCAAAACACACAAAAATAAAGAAACTACTACAATTTTGTTGAAGACAGAATCTGAAAAACAATGTGCAGCAACTACACTTATTGAAAACATGACAAAACTGAAATGAAACGTGCTAGCAGGCACTTATTGAAAGAAAAACTAAAACTAAAACTACTCTATCCTACACTACCCAGTAGTGGTAGTGATAAGACAACTGTTCACTGGTTGTGAGAAAAAACTACCCTTTGTCACCAACATAGGACATGCTCCCTGCTTGCAATTGTCCAACAGTGATGAAGGAAAAGTAAATGTTAAGTGCATAGATTAAACACCTCTTCAATCATGAAAACTACCTCCCTTTCTGTGTTAGACAAGAGGTTCCTGTAGCTATTTTGAATATGGTAAGCCACCTGCATTGATGACTTTTGATATTGAATCTTGTGCTCCCAAGTAGGTAATTCAAATGGTAACTCCTCTTGAGTGCCTGCTAAGTGTGTCAAGTGTCTAATAGGACATCCCCTTGTTATGACACCCAACTTGTAACTTTCAGCCCCTTGTTTATGTTCTATTTTCTCATCCCATTGTTCATGATCTTCAAGAACATTAACTAAAGTTAAGTTGTCCTTTTGTTGATCTCTGAAGACTTCATTCTTTCCTTGAAAAGATGTTGATTGGAAGTAATATGCAAGTTGTTCATTGGCTGCTACAGTTTGATCTTCTTGAAAGATTTGACCATTATTGTTTATAGGAGGATCAGTTGTTCTTTCTTTCAGCTCTACAATGAAAAAGGAGTCCTGGTTCTTTGCATCATGTATAATAGCCTCTGAAAAGAAACCATTAATGTTTTCGATGGTTGGATCTTCTTGACTAAGGAGTCGATATCTCTGTTGGATAACTAAAAAAAAATCTTCAAACTGTTGTTCCTTATGCTCTTTGTTCATGATAGAATACACCTCCTCAACAAAGTGGGGCAGCTCATCAAATAAGTTCATAGGCTGAAAGGCATTATCTTCTACAACATTTTCAATAGTCTCACTAACTTGAATGGGTTGATCACATGCTTCCCTTTCATATGATACTAGCTCATCATCTATGTTAGAACAAAAAGCTTCTATGATATCATCTAACTCATAATTTTGCATTAAATCTAGATGAGTTTTATCATTTAGTTGCTCCATACCAAGCATAGATGCTATCATGCATGTGAGATCTTCATTTTCACCAACAAATTGAGGAAGTTCCTCAAATAAGTCAGCAATATTCTCTAGCTGTTCCAAATCAACTGGTAAATCGGGTACATGCATGCTCTCTTCAGCTTGCTCAATAAAACCAGGTAGTTGGTCAAACAAATAAACCAATTGTTCTTTATGTGGCTCCTTTTCCAGTGAAACTTGGGCATCCTCTGTCTGCAAGTGAAGATCTTCAACTGACAATTCCTACATTCTACTTTCATCCATTTTATAAACAGCATCAGAATTTTTTTTAAATGAATCAAAATCTAAGGGGTTCGGCAATGAATTTGATTCAACATCGTCTAGTCACATGTGCTATTGTTGTTTTGAGATGGGAACATAGTGCAAACAGCAACAAATTTCTGCTCCTATTTTTCATTCCTCCAACCTGGAACCTTATTTGAATTAGATTCTACAGCTTCTTCCTCTTTCTGATCTTGAATTATCACACAAGGAATATCCTTACTAAGGTCTGGCATTTTGTAGTCAGGATGCTTGGTCCAAGACAGCTGCCATAATTGTTTAGTAATTTGATTACTTAGCTCAGGTTCTGGACATGTCTAAAATTGAGGATTAATGGATTGATTTGACAGATTTTGTTCATTCATGAGCTCCTGTAGGGGCTGATCTTTAACATTGGATTGAATATTACCCTTGTAACTTGGAATGTCAAGTCTAGAAAAGTTACTTGGAGATTGTGTAGAAACCTTGAAAACCTCTTTCTCTGTTGGTTGATGCTTTATGCAAGAAACTGATTGGGCCTCCATCATTGATGCTTGGGCAATCAACATTTTAATTTGCTCTTCCTTTACAGCAAGATCTTCTTCATATTGTTTCCTCTGCATCAACAAGTCTTGCTCGTAGAGATAGGCCTGATAGGCCATCTCTTCTTGCTACTGATCGTACTCTTGCTGCCTCTTGAACTCTTCTATCTACTTTGTGATGTCTGATAGTATTCCCTTCATGTTATTCATGCTACTTTTCATATAATCAACCTCCTAGAGCTGATTCTAGACATATGAATATTGATCTGAAGGCTGAGCAGGGGTGGGTGGGAGATAAGCATGTTGAGCATGTTGATAGGTTGATGTTGCATGCTTGTTTGGGATAAAACCAGCAGCTTGACTGCCCTAATATGGCTGATAAAGATCTGAATAGGCAATATTTTCATGGAACGGAGGTGAAAACATGCTTTTTTCATTAAAACCAGACATGTTAAAGCATTTGAAACCTACAAATCATCTTTAAATCAAAGTGAATTGGACCTCCTTTGTAAATGTAAACATACCAGCACTTCATCTGCTGAAACTTGTGGATTGTGCTCGGAGTCGTCAAGTATAAATTTGTACCTCTGAAAGGTGAAAATACATTGTTGTATATACCAGAAAAGCATCTTGTATATTTGAATTCTTTCTCTGAAGTGATCTTCAGAGTCCCACCCGGCATGCCAGAACTGTTATCTATTGGAATTGCACCCTTATCAAGTTGCAAAATTTGATACTTCAGAGAAACATGGGAACTTTTCCAGGTTGTGGGTCACCTAAAAAAGGAAAAGAACCTCTGGAGAAGGCCGGCTTCTTTTGTGTTATCACCTAACTACTGATCTTTGTAAGGAAAAGGGAGAAGGAGTGCATGAAAATGAAAACTAAACCCTATGGTGATACACCAGAATATTACTTAGACTTGGAAAACTCAGGTCTCATACACTTGTACACAATGACTGAAAAAAACTTGCACAACCTATTTCTATGTGCTTTGCATAAGTGTTTTATAAAAATGCCTTATTGCTTGAGCTTCTAGGAGGAAAAGACTTCACAGCTAAAAGCAACTTGCAATTTTGACACAGATTATAACCTGTAAACATCACACTTCTCTACAAAAAGGTACTAAAGCCATGAGACATAATTAAGGGAAACGAATACTATCTCACAATAACTTAATCAATCATGTGAAAATACACAATATTGCAGTAACAAGAAGACAAAAATACTCCATTCAGTGATGCCCAAGGTCTGTACTGTATTCCATGTCTAAGTAAGTTACAAAACTTTGCAAAATTCTGCCAAAGGATCCAAAAGTCGCTAAGCGCAGAAAATGCCAATCCAAAACTCCTTACAAAGAGGCAAAAATGCCCCATATACAAAAACTAAAAAGTGTCTGCCCCTCCCATAGGGTTTACAAAAAAATGAGTCGGTTAGAGAAAGGTCAGCCCTCAGATCTTTTGGAATAAAGCTAATGTTGCATTCAATGTGCATCCCTCGTGTCCATGTCAGTGAAGGATCACTCCAGGGATGGCCTTTTAGATCTTTTGCAACCATCGCATTAACTTCTGGCCCCTATGTCCAACCTTGAGACTTCCTTGCAGAGCTGCCTTGAATGTCCTAGAGTATAGTCATTAATATCAATCTACTTTTGCCAGTAGACATCACAACTGTTACTAAGACTCGCAGCTCCTTCCCCTTCATCTTTTCTATCGTTTTAGATCCTACTGCAAGTTGACCCCCTTGAGAGACAACATCTGATTTTCATGTTAGATCCCCCACACCATTATTCACCGAGCTGATTGATCACCTTCGATCTCATAGTAGATCGATGTCATTTATGCTTTGTTTTCTTCCTCACAAGAATAGTCATAGTCAAACTACCAATGGTTCGCCTTCAGCCTATTCTGATTGGTTGAACAGACACCACATAGGATCTTCAAGTGGTCAAAAGTTCTTCAAACAGAATCGCATGTCGGTGAGACACTAGCCGTGTCTCCCCGATGTAATTATACTTCACAACAGCAATCGGCATAACACACAACTGTCAGCAAGACCTCATATCAAGTTGTAAAAGTTATATCGATATCCCAAAATTGTCGCCCAGACTATCACTATCAGACAGACATCATAGCTAGTCTTTAAGAGTCATACCACTATGTTCCTCTGTTGGAAAAACATCCGCATTCGGCAAGACATCACTTGGTCGGTAGGAGGTCATAGTAGGTTCCCATTAGTCACACCGAAGACTTAAAACCATCGGCGAGACATCATGAGTTGGTAAGACATCATAGCAAATGAAAACCCCTCGGCCAGGAGTCTTACCGATATCCATATACCCTTTCGGCGAGACCACAACAAGTCGAGGAGACATCATAGAGATCGCAAATCATTCGGCCCGGAGTCTACCGCCTTTGGTAAGAGGTCTCACCGAAGTCCACAATAGACCCATCACTATCGGCAAGACCATTGCTTGTCAACAAGACCTCATAGCGATCCCCCAAGAGTTATACCGATGTGCTCTTCCGTCGGCAAGATATCCGCATTCGGCTGGACATTATAGCGAGCCCTTCATCTTTCAGCGAGACATCATACCGAACTCATTTCATTCTCCCCAAGCTCAAACCCTTTTGGTGAGACCACCTTCGATTGGAAAGACTTCTCCCCAAGCTCAAAACACTACACCGAAGGCACAATCCTTCGGCAAGACTTCATCGGGTCGGCAAGACATTATGCCGAACTCATAATCTTTCAGCGAGACCACCCCCTTTCGGTGAGACATTACACCGATGCTAACTCCTTTCCCCGAGACCATTCCAATTCGACAAGACTCCACTTAGTCGGGAAGACATCATACCAAAGCCACAAACCTTCGGCGAGACATCTACCAATCAGCTAGACATCACACCGAGCACAAATCATTCCCCCAATGCTACCCTTGTGAACAACCATCGACGAGAGATCTTCGGTCGGAGAGAGATAGAAAACTTCATGGTGACCAAAATGTCTCAGCAACCTGAGGATTTCAAATGAATATAACACACTGCTAGTCGACAAGACATTCAACTGGTCTCAGCGACTTTCTTCTTTGAGGAGTTTTGTGCCAGATCCAACTGAGGCATACTTTCCAATAGACTTCCTTGTGAAAAAAGCATCAGATGTATGATTTAACCCTACAAAACAATGCCTCCATTAGTTCTCAATAGCATCAGATGAAGACCTTCCCAATGAAAACTGAACACCTTCACGCTGGGCTCAACCCTTATGGGAGCCACATTTAATCCACATGCCGAATTTAAAACATAATTTTCCCCTACAGCTGATTGAGCCCGCAGGTGAAAATCAAGTAACACTTATATTATTTATTATGCTCTTTATACTAATCCTTCTTCTTAGGAATTGCAATCGCATTATGGACTAGGATTTAACATCTTCTCTAAATTTAGTTATAGAGGTAAAGGTTGTGGGTGTGATGACAAAGGTATTAAAGTCCTCTTAGAGGCTAATCCACATGATTCTAACACTATACTTAGATACTACCCCACAACATCTAAGGAAAAGTTATGGTTGAATGTCAACATGGTTTTTGTCAAGCTTCTTCCTCTTAGACTTATTCATCTAGAATACATTGAAAGAAAAATATACTCTAAGTTCCTCTAGACATTTTCTCTTTGGAAGAAGCTTTGGAAGAATTCTTAGGTGTTTATTCAAATATCTCTTCTTATCACCATATAAGCTTTGATTCTCGTATCTCTTGAATTGTCAAGCATACTTTGGATAATATGTTGTGGGTGTTGATGAGAATGCTTCTTTATCTTATGATGGTGAAAATATATCTATGCCACATCCTGAAGACCATATTACTCTCCTTAAAGGAGATACTTCTCATGTCCTCATGGACTCGAAGTCTTCTAAAAAGGTAATTAAGATTGAGAAGTGTTTTTCTTTAGAAGGATTTAGATTACATTCAGATCTTTTACATTATTATCACAATATATTCTCTTGGTCAGATGAGGATATGCTTGGTATTGATGCATTTTTTGTGGTTCACAATATCATCCTATGTCCTGATGCTAAGCCCATTAAGCAAAAGATTTGGAAAATGAATCCCAAGGTGGCCTTGTTAGTCAAGATTGAGATAGAAAAGCTTTTAAAATTTGGTTTTATCCATCCCATTGACTACTCACCCTGGATCTCAAATATTGTAGCCGTTAGTAAACTTGATGGTTGTATTCGTGTTTGCATCAACTTTTGTGATCTTAATAAGGCTTCTCTCAAAGATGATTTTTTGTTACCAAATATGGATATGATTATAGATTCGACTATAGGCCATGCCTTACTTCCCTATATTAATGGCTTCTCAAAATACAATCAGATCCTTATTAATTTAGAAGACCAATATAAGATAGCCTTTAGAACCCCTTGGGGTACCTCTTCCTATGTAATCATGTCATTTGGGTTGAAGAATGATGGAGCAACCTATCAATGTGTGATGAATCCAATTTTTCATGATTTCATTCATAAGACCTTAAAAGATTGCGTTGATGACATCTTGGCCAAATCCATAACTCGTCAATATCACATTAAGAATCTTCATCTTATCATTAGTAGAATTTGGCAAATAAATGACTATGTGACTAAAAATTTTAGTTACAACAACTAAAAATGACTAAATTCTACTAAATTTTTGCAACTTAGCTATAAATGAGTAAATAAATGACTAATTTGGTCATGACTAAAAAATTATTAAGTTACACAAATATAAATGACTAAATAGTTAGTCATTTATTTAGTCACAATCCATTTGAATAGATCATTTAAGGAATCAAAAATCAATAATGTTATTCCTAATTTTCATTTTAATAAACATAATCTAAAACTTTCGTCAAAACCTTATTTTCACGTGTAGCTCGCCAAAATGGATATTTTAAATGACATAATTTTTATTTTAATAAACATACTCTAGAACCTTCATTGAAACCTTATTTTCAGGCATAGCTCACCAAAATGAAGTGAAATGACATGCTTATGTTCTCCCTGTGAATAGTTAAAGTTGGTTGGGTTCAAAATTTTTAGTAAAGAATGATAGAGAATGGTAAGGAGATGTGCATGATAGGAGGCATAGGATTCATTGTTGCTTATCTCATTCCTACTCTGCTCAACAAGGGTTACATTTTTCATGCTACTGTTTGTAATCTAGGTATTTAATTGACATATATTTGCATAATTTCAAATTCCTTCAAATGCTTTTGAAGTATCAATGTATCCTATATAAGGTTTAGAATGATTTATTTTAATTTAAAAAAATAAATAAATGATGTATTTGCTTGTGATTAGATAATGTTCGCTTTGGCATTGTATTCATTGCTCCAACTACTAGGGTTTTGCTACTTTGCATATGACATCTTTAATATCTTCATGACAATGGATTTTAAATAGATATTAATCTTTCCTTTAATCTTTATCATGGTAACCCTTGAGTTCCATAATCCACCTTCAATCGCTTCTAAGAACATTATCTTAAGCTAGATTGCATAGTATGCATATAAAGCAAGTCCTTCATACCCGCCATTGTTCCAAACCACCACTCACTGCCTTGCTTAAATTGTTGCCTCCATAAGCACAATAGCATGTTTTAAAATCATGGTTGCTAGTGATTGACCATTAAGGTCACTACTTTCATCAAGATACAATGAGATTTGTGTCTTCAAACTCAAGGTATTATGCAAGATAACATTGTGAATTGTTTGTTATGTAGGGTTTGATTTTCTTGCACATTTACTACTTTTCTAACTACCTTTAAGACGGGATATTGCACCCTCAACTACAATCTCAAACAACTCACTCACTATCACTTGAATATTCCTTTCATGAGCATCCTTGTATAAAATCAAACTAATAATATTTTTCTTCATTTCATATCCCATGTAGAAGCCTACGTAAAGCCTTTTTTGCTACCTAAATCTAATGTATTGAAGATTTCATTAATACCCACCAAGCTTTCTTTTGTGGAAATACAATAGGAGTGAAGGTCCAAGCTATGGCAATACAACAAACACAATCTGAATTCTTTGAATAGGATCAAGCTCTCCATGTCTACAAGTTTTTTGGTAGGCTTTCTTGATCAACCTAGCTTGGTTTTACTGTGAATTATATGTGAACTATCAAGTTTTTCTTGATTTATTATGCACAATGGGTATTGGTTATAGCTATGGCTTTAACATCATTTTAATTTCTTTTATCATTTTCATATATCACTATTTCCTTCAATTCTTCTTAGGTAGATTCTCTTTGCATTCAAGTAGTTAATGAGGCTATACCAATGTCTCAAGATTTGACCTTAAACCTTTGATTAAGTTTGTTTTGATGTAGGTTGCTTCTTACACTATGTCTTTGAAAGTAGAGAAACCCAATAAGAAGTAGTTTATGTTTTCAATCCCCCATCATAGGCCTATATTTCATGCTCATCACTGAAATAGGAAGATCTTTAAAAGGGTAATAAAGTTAAGTTAAACATATGTAGCTATGCTCACACAAGTAGAAGATGATGGAGATGGCCAAAATAATTGTTGTTTTATCACATAGTTTGAAAGTCAAATAGTTAATGGTAGCTTTAATGTTCCTTTATAGATAAAAATAATAAATATTTGTTTTATTTTTATATTGGTAATAATTTACTTGACTGAAATTAATTTTTAATGTTCAAACATGATAATCAACTTCATTCATAAGTAAAAATGATAAATATTTGTTCTATTTTTAGTGGCAATCATTTACCTTTGATTGAATTAGAAAAGAGCTAGTCAAACTTTATGGATTTCAATTTCTCTCTTTAATTTTTTCTTTTGTGTAAAAGATTTTGTAACATTTTTTATTATTTTAAATGTTTCAATCAACTAATAATATGTATAGATGTTTATTGGAACATTAATATTAGTCATATCAAGGTCACTATCACTCTAATATTTTGCATTTAATCGTGGTGAAGAATGAACTGCCTTCATCTCTTTGACTGTGGTCTATAAGGCTACCTCATAAATGATTAATACTATGACTGTGCATTTAATAAAAAGTATTTTCATAGTGTTTTCATGTATTTAATACCTCTACCTTCTCAAGCATAAGATCATGTTAAACTTCACCGTTCACATATGTTGCATATCCAATCACATGAATGATGGGTTGCTTGCCACTGTGACTGCATCTTCTGGCCGAATGTTGCAAGCTAATGAAATATACCCTAGAATTTAAAAATTATTATCTTCCCTTTGTATCCTTAGAAGCTATCTTTTTATTCATGATAAGGACTGCAAAATGAGTGAAAAACAATTTCTTACTCCCTTGCACAGGCTAGATATGCCATAGAAGTTTGGTATAGGGTTAAAAATGTGTTATCACAATCATGTAAGAAATACTTGTCACTCCCTCTTCCACTTCACTACTACCTTTACAACCCTGTCACTATGGTTTCCATGCCAAAGAAACTTGAATGCAAACATTGGTTGTCCTGTCAAAGTCCTTGAAGGTATTGACTGTAATAATAAAAATATTTCCACTTAGAAGCAGCAAGCTCTTGATGGACTACTATTGGTAAAACTTGTTTTGCCTTATGTAGACAATAAAACCACCATACCTTGATGCAATACTTCTCCCTTTTGTTGTTTCTTTGAAACCCTAGGCTATCCAAGATTATGTGATTCAAAAACCCTACTCAATGATTAAATTAGCATGGGTTTAAAGCATGAAAACTCTCTTGACCTATTGTTGCTTCATTTCTTTCAACATAGAGATTTGAAAGACATCTTTCACAAGGAATATGCACTCTAAAAAAATAGACTTCTTATCATAGGATACTTATTGGAAAGTCTTGTTCTTCAATTATTCATCAATTTATGTGATTTAAGGACTTTTTTAAAGCAGATTGGCCTATTTCACTACTTTATAGTAGAGTTGTACAAGTTTGGTTGGTATTGTTGTAATCCCTGAATAAATTATCTTAAGGAAAAGTGTGACTATTGATTCCAAAGACTAGTAGTCTATTATTACTCGTGGTTTATTTTTTAGACCTGGGAATGTTTATAAACTTGGAAATATCAACTAGAACATGCAAGGTAGTTTTGGGTCCTTTTATTAGGATGTGTTTGACTGCTTTTTCTTTTGTGAAACTTGGAAGACATCTAATTAAGATTCCTACATTGTCTATCATTTTTTGGCTTTTTACTTATGTATTCTCTAAACCAAATAGTGCATGTCAGTATTACTGATCTTACCACGTTTTCTCCTTTTAAGATGAAATTTCATATAATAATTGTGATGGTTCAACTTTACATTACTAATGATTTGGTATATGTACAAGTCTTGATTAGATTTGTTTTCATTACTCCCCCTTTGAAAATCATGGTGTCTGAAAATAACCCTAAACAAAAACCTACTCAAAAGATTCAATATAGTCTTGAAGTAGCACACAGAAAGGTAATTTGACTTTTTTGATAGTCTAATATAGGCTTTCAGAAAAGACTTCAAACCACAAGTATAAAAATAAATGTAAAATATGTGATGAAAAGGTTTGAAATCATATTCCATTCACTTTTGATGGTTTTCATTACCATTGCAATGCACCAGTTGATAATAAATTCCATTCCTCTTTGGAGTCCACTCAGACTGTAAGTATTCTTAATTTGATAATAAGGATATGAGCCATTGTAAAAAACAATGTTATATTGGGTCAGCAATAAGTATACCTTGCTCTATTTGAAAATAGATCCATATATATGTACACACACAACATATGCATATGTACATATGCATACATACATACATACATACATACATTCACATGCTATCTTGTCCTCAACTCTATATGTTGCAAGCTAGGAAGTGGAAGCATCCAAGTTAGTATGACTTACAATTATTCAGCAAAATTCATAGAATAGGAAAGTTAACGTGTACTTATAGTGGGAAATTGCATGTTTGTAGTGTAGTAAAAGTAAGTAATATGCTCATAGAGAATTACATCATCAATCAAATTTCAAACTATTTAAGTATACCATTTGACTGTTATCTGGCTCAAACTAAGTTATCCCCTTCGTTTATGTGACATGACTTGCTAAATTTCTTACTTCTAAGTAAAATAAAAGTGTTTTAGGGGAGAGGATCCAGTAATTGAGCATGTTTCAGTAGTTGTGATAGTAGTTGTTTATATAATGCCCAATAGTTGTGACATGACTACCCTAGCTTAAACAAAATGTATTCCTTTGATCTAAAAAGCAACCAATCATGTGATGCCACATTAGCGCTCAACTACCCATGATGTGAATGCACAAGTATTGGTAGCACTTTTTTTTGGGCCTTTTTGGACACCTTGAAAAAAAGCATGTTGATGTGGCATCATATTTGATGATGTGGCCCTGAAATGAAAGTTATAAGCAGGGGACTTGCCAAGTAAGCTATTATAAAAAAATTGGAGTGATTTGAAATTTTCACATAGGATTTTGAGAAGCACAAAGTTAGGATGCACAACTACTGGGTCCTCTCCCCTACTTGAAGCACATGTAGTATACACTAGTACACAAACAACAATATATGACTAAATAAAGTACTAAAAATTGCATATAAATGACTAATTTTGGTCACGTGACCATTAGTAGTTTATTGCCGGTCATTTATAATGCGACCAAATTTATAACTAAACTATTTTAGTCATTGATTTGTACTCATTGATTTGGTCATTAATTTGGTCATTGATTTAGTCATTGATTTAATCATTAATTTAGTCATTGATTTAGTCGTTAATTTAGTCATTGATTGTTATTAACTGGTCATTTATTTAGTCATGGTAGTGATTTATTTAGTCATATATTTAGTCATTAATTTGGTCATATATTTAATCATTAATTTAGTCATTAATTGTTGTTAACTGGTCATTTATTTAGTCAAGGTAGTCATTTATTTAGTCATATATTTAGTCATATATTTAGTCATTAATTTAGTCATATATTTAGTCATTAATTGTCATTACTTTAGTCATATATTTAGTCATTATTTTAGTCATTACTTTAGTCATATATTTAGTTATATAGTCATTTAGTCATATTTAGTCATTAATTTAATCATTATTTTAGTCATACAATTAATCATTAATTTAGTCATTTTATTTACTAGTTTCCATTAATTGGTAGTAAATTTAATCACGAAATAAATAATTTATTAAATACCATAAATTTTATAATGCAAAACTAACATAATATTAAATTTGAACTAAAACATAAAAGTAAATAAAAATATTACATATGCATACAAGCTACAACATACTAAAATTAAAAGATTGATTCAACATCATGATAAATAAAGGTAATCTACAATAAAAAAAATTTAATGCAAATATATATCAAGTTATAAGATGTCAAAGATGTCTAAGAGTATATATGTAAATATAATAATAAATGTCAAAGTTGTTTAAGAGTTTCCAAGACTTTCAAATACACCATGATAATTAAGATCCCTGAACAACATATTCAAAATACTGCATAAAGTAGTGAGCCAAGATGTCTAGCAACTAGTACATGATAAATATGTTCAACTATGTCATTTTTTGCAAATATTTTAGTGGCCACTGTGTGAAGGTTCCCTCTTTCTCTTTCAGACGAGGAGCTCCATCTATTTTGTCTTCATAAACAAGGGGTATGTTACTTGTGACCTTTAAAATGTTTACATTTGCATCCATTGTTCCTTTCAAGTTGACTCCATGTACAATAGATAGGGAGTGAATCCGCCCAATGCCCACAACATCACCATCTAATGGATCCAACACCTTAACTTTATCTCCTTCTTTGAGTTTATCAATACATTCCTGCAAAAAGAAAAAAATAACACATTATAACATAAACTTGCATAAAGGCTTCCAACAAATAACACATTATCCATGTTCCTACTAAACTTGCATAAAGGCTTCCAACAAATTTTTATGCATGAATAACATAAACTAATAAACTTGTATAGTTTTCTCTTTAGATTACAACGGCTACATGCAGCTCAATCAATATCTCATTCAGAAAAATAAAAAATTGTAAGATTTAATATTCAATACAATAAAACACAGAAAATACGATAAAATGTGTTCACTGAGGTCATCACAGAACTCACCGTGTTTGGAGAAGCAAGTTGTTTTCCACTCAACATAGTAGCAGCTGATCTTTTTACAAACCTATTCTCATAAGCCTGCTTGTGTATACACATCAGCAATTTAAATATCAACAAGTATTCCATATTAACTATTGTTCAGTAACCTTATTACAAACCTGCCTTATAGCATAGAAAACAAGAGAAAATTACAAAACATACATTTCTACCAAGGTGTGAGGTCAAAAACTAGGAAAAAAGAATTTTTTATCCAAAACCTGTGGATGATAGTTAATTTTTGTTCAAAATTTCAATTCAGCTTATAAACTTGAAGTTAAAATTTTGACAAAATGATTTGACCAGGTATAGGGTTGGTTTCCATCCACACATAAGGAGATTCATAAAAAAGGATGCACAAGGCAGCCAAAAATAAATCCAAAGCATGACATTCAACTTATATTATATTTGATCTATAACAATCCTTGGAAGATATATTGAGTTTTTATTACATTCAAAAGTTGCACTTCATCCATGTTCCTACTAAACTTGCATAAAGGCTTCCAACAAATTTTTATGCATGAATAAGATAAACTAATAAACTTGTATAGTTTTCTCTTTAGATTATAGCAGCTAAATGCAGCTCAATCAATATCTCATTTAGACAAATAAAAAATTGTAAGATTTAATATTCAATACCATAGAACACAGAAAATATGATAAAATGTGTTCATTGAGGTTATCATAGAACTCACCGTGTTTGGAGAAGCAAGTTGTTTTCCACTCAACATACTAGCAGCTGATCTTTTTACAAACCCATTCTCATCAGCCTGCTTGTGCATACACATCAACAATTTAAATATCAACAAGCATTCCATATTAACTATTGTTCAGTAACCTTATTACAAAATTGCATTATAACATATTAGAAAATAAGAGAAAATTACAAAACAGACATTTCTACCAAGGTGTCAGAAAGTAAAAATGGGGCAATGTTTCAAAACTAGTGATCAATCAACTCTCCTTTTAGCATTCAACCAACTTATCAAACATGAAAATACCAAAATTTGCGGCTAGGGCTGGCTCAACTTTACTTCCACAAAATTACTTGATGCATAGAACTTGAAATCATGGCCTACAACTGCCAGATATGTGCATAAGAAATTCACTTCCATACAAGGGCCATGAGCAAGAGGACACACTACATGAAATTAAAACTAGAGGACAATCTCTAAATCAAAGATATGACAAATAAAGTCAAAACAATGCTTACTCCATCAAAAGGACAAATTATCAATACAAATATGAAAAATGCTATACTCATAGATTGTCAGAAAGAGAAAGACATTCTTAAATAGGGCAATCCAATGGATCAAAATAACTAGCATACTAACCTAAAAATAGACTTCTCTTTTTGGATAAACATAGCATGCTATACTTCATAGAATTTGAAGAATTTTTTTTTTGGAATCCAAAGGAAGTGAAGAATTCACTAAATTTCTAGGGACATCTTGGGGAAGTTTGCTCACAAGCATTGAATTCAAAAGATTATGTGCCTTCATTCATTGGGCACAGAGTCAAAAAAGTAGCATAGTTAGTTGGCATAGTACTCCTTTGTTTTTTATGGCACTGGAGCTGGGGCCCAAGGGCAACAGCCATTAGCAAGGTCAAGTCATAGTGCACCTTGTAGGGATCAAGGGAACAATACCCTCTTGTGAGATTTGGGGACAGTAACCTCAACAAAGTCACAGTTGTGATAGCTACCCCTCAAGCCAAGAACAAATCTGCTATTAGGAAGGCATCAGACCACATGAGGATTGAATATTTTGAATCTCTAAAGCATAGATGAAAAAGGAGCAAAATTAAGCTTGAAAGTGCTAAAAAACAATGTTACCAGAGAAATTTACTACTGATGTGGAAGATGAGCCTGAAAACTTTTGTCAACAAAGAGAACTATAGAAGGCATGTGGAACACAAGGCTATAGGAATTGTGGTGTGCCTAGAGTTGATGTCACCCTCAAAAGAGACTATTCCTATGCCATTGGATCTAGTAGAGGTGAATGTATAGAAGTCTATGATGTTGACAAGACAAAACTCCAAAAATTTATGCTAGGCAAAAGAGACTTGTAGAAAAGACAAACTTCCACCAAGCAAGAGATTCTTGTCATTGGGTAGCATTGAGATGCATGGCCCATGGATGTTAAAAATGCTGACTAGATAGGGATGTCCTAAAAGTTTTTCCAAGCAAAAGGAGATTTGTGACTCTGGCCAAAGGAGAACCTCATAGGCCAACAAAACTTTTGCCATGGGAAACTTGTCTACAACAATTTCCCAGTGAAGAACAAACTCGCAAAACAATAAGATTCCACCAAAAGTCTTGTGGAGGAAGAAACTTCTTCCAATGAATAACTTCTAAGAAACTT
This sequence comes from Sequoia sempervirens, assembly GCA_007258455.2. Classification (NCBI taxonomy): domain Eukaryota; kingdom Viridiplantae; phylum Streptophyta; class Pinopsida; order Cupressales; family Cupressaceae; genus Sequoia; species Sequoia sempervirens. The sequence goes on from VDFB02252616.1 coordinate 65,281,961, forward strand.
CTTCCAATGAATAACTTCTAACAACAAAAGAACTTGCAAAAAAGAAGCAACTTCCATTGGCAAGGAAAGCTTATGAAATAGTAACTACTTCTGCCAAAGGGAAAAATTTGTTGGAAGAAGATTTCAAAAACTATAGAAACTTCCACTGATGAAGAATGTGAATCTGCCATTCGAGAAGGCTCATACTTGAAAAAAATGGGTTTGAAAACAAACGAAAAGAGCCTGCAACAAACTTCCTTCATAAAAAGGACTTTCAATTCAAAAGGGAAGCTTGTGGCCAACAAAGAATAGTGAAGAATTATGGAGCAAGTATAATCAAGGAGACACAAGTGTTGCAAACTGTACAACATTAATGTGGAAGATAGTGGTAAGATGAGCTTAACCATCATTTTAGACCTCAAGAGCAACAGTGGGTTGTGCAGAGTTTAATTATGAACAAATTGATAAGAACTTAAGAAGTAAACAATGCAATGAAGTTCAACTTGAGTTACCACAACACCTAGCCACACATTTAAAATTTTGAAATGACCATACTTGTTTTCCATGTATATCTTACTGTGTTGTACAATGCATATCACTATTGTGCTTCAAATTTATTGGCTTTTGTTTCCCTTAAAGCAATGGTAAACTGTCATTTTACCAGGTGAGAAGAATGTGTAACCTAGACAATTTGAACTTGGGCAATTCAGAATTTCAAGTGCACATTACACTAGATATTATGGTTTACATATGTATTGGATTCTGAAGTAGGTGACAGTATTTTCGCATAGCATATATATATATAGATATTTGTTGCCCCAATTCTTGGCCATACCTGCTATTCAAAATAGACTAAAATCCTTAAGCTTGTGATTTCTCCTGTTGGTAAAATCTTTCTGAGACCATTGTTGAGTTCATGTCCTCTTTGCGCTATTTGTTTTTTTTGGGACTTTGTTATTTTTTGTAGTTATTATAGTTTCAATTACATGCGCCACTTCTTGATCTGGCATACCTTGCATGTCTTGTACGCGGCTAGAAGATGATCCATCTTCCTTACATTCCTCTCTTTCTCACTTTCAAATTTAATTTCAATGCTTGTTAACTACTCCTTAACTGGCCACTGATTGAACGTTCTTTTTTTTATCCCCCTCCACTCTGTAGATGATGTTCATTTTGAAGGTTATATCTATTGTCAAAGGCTGGTTTTGTGTTTTAACTAGCTCAACTATATTATTATCTATCTACACCAACCATCAACTAGTTTAGTGAAGCTCACACTATCAACTTCAAGATTGAACTAGAGTGAAAATTGGTAGTCAATTTACACTGTGAGTTTGAGTCTTACTTACACCATGCATTTCCAGTTTGAAGCATAGCATTCGATGGGAAGGGAAATTAATGAATTTTGTTTAGAAATTAATCCTATATCATTGATTATAAAAGTGTACGCATTCTACCTTCCCTTCTTGGCACTAGTGAAGTTCTTTACCATTTTATTCTTTTGGGAGTTCTCATTGAAAATGTTTAACTTGTTCTAAAAGACAACGAGATTTTGGGATTTTGGGATTAGTGGTACATTCACGATGGATTTTTACTGTTCTCATTGAGTATCTCTTCTTTTGTTACCCAACAATTCTCTATGACCATTTTGAGAATGTAGAGAGGGGAAAGAACATGGAATGAAGAGTAACTTGCTCCAGAGAGAAATTTTATCATTGACCAACGTTAATTGATTAATTTGAGCTTATGCTGATTTTGATGTTTTATTTAAGATTTTGGCTTGGATTTCAGTATTTGGCTGCTATAGAAAGAAGACGTTTGTGGATATCAGGAATTTCTTATCATGGAAATCAGAAGTTGATCTTAATGTATCAGCTTCACCTTGGCAAAACTGAAAGTTATGTAGCAACAAATTTTGATCTTGGATGAAAGTTTTACATCCTTTTATTGGAATCTAATATATGAATCTGAACTGAGTAGTGATCAAGAACATAAATGAACTAATATAGTTCTAGATGCATTTTCATTACCTTCTTTTCTATTGAGAGGATTTATGTATATGTCATACCAAAAACCTTGCTGGATGAATGAGACCTTGTGTTCTCTTGTTAGCTAACTCCAGTTGCAATTTAGGGCCTTTATCCTTAGCAACCTTTGTGTTTTCAGGGAGCAAAGTATAATAAACTGTTCTTCTTTTAGTATATCTGGACCTTCTGATGCAACGTCTTCCCTGTCCATATTACAATCTCATTCTTATCAAAATTGGTCAAAATAAAGGTCGTTCCATGTTAGAAGTTTTTGGGGATTTGGCTAACTTTATTCAGGGACCCGACTAATTTCTCCCTAGTTCTTATAGACGCCTTTCATTTGCAGATAGAACCATATTTCAATATGAGATATTATTGTAGAAATAATATTTCATACACACACACATAGTATATACATACACACACACACACAAATATAGAGCTGCTTTCATCGGTCTAACTTAAATCAGATTGCCAGTGGAATTAGGAAGGTTATTTACACCTCTACAGTCTTCTATGTTCAAGTGCTACAGTTGTGGCACTGTAGCAATATGAGATATTATTGTAGAAATAATATTTCATACACACACACATAGTATATACATACACACACACACATATAGAGTTGCTTTCATCGGTCTAACTTAAATCAGATTGCCAATGGAATTAAGAAGGTTATTTAAACCTCTACGGTATTCTATGTTCAAGTGTTGCAGCTATGGCACTATAGCAATGTGAGATATTATTGTAGAAAGAATATTTCATACACACACACATATAGAGCTGCTTTCATCGGTCTAACTTAAATCAGATTGCCAATGGAATTAGGAAGGTTATTTAAACCTCTATAGTCTTCTATGTTCAAGTGTTGTAGCTATGACAGGTTGCCAATAGAATCAGGGGGGTTATTTAAACTTTTACACATTTCTATGTTCAAGTGTTACAGCTTTAAGTACATGTTTCCCTAAAACAGACACAACTGTGAAAGTAGAAAATTACATGCATGGAAGGGAAATGTACACAAATAGGACAAGCAAGACAAATTGAGTATCAAACTGCAATAGGACCATATTTTTAATTCAAAGATTGTATGATTATATGATCTTGAACCCTCTCCATTGCATTTTAATGTAGATGTTGTTTCATGATATATTTTGAAGAGCATTGATAGTGTCTCAATTGAGCCCTACTTGGGCACATATGACACCATCAAAACTCTTCAGCAAAACACAAGCAATGGCTTCATGCAATTAATAAAAGAAGAGACCTTCTATACATTCCAACACATACAAATAATCATCTCCAACAAAAAAACAAAGCACCAAAACACAAAAAAGTATACAGGGGAAAGCTTCCATTTGGTCCTCTAGCTTTGGGCACCTGAAGGGGAAGGCATGTTGCATACATAACTACAATAATTGAATAATATTTGTGTAAAAGGAGCTATTCTCTAGCTAATGTTATATGTTGTTTAATATTTTAATTATAGTACAGTAAAAGGAAACCTATCATGATATGGAGGAGAATCTCAAATAACTGGGCCATTCTAGAAATCATGAGTAAGGTAGGTTCACCATATTTAGTCAATGTTTCTTTCTATGTAGTTTGTGTGGGAAGCTACATATTTTTTTATATATAAAGTTTACCTGTATGTATCTGTTTACCCCTATATATCTATTTTATTTGTATATTAATATAACTATATTGAATAATTTCACATCTTTTGGAGAAGAGTGTCCATGCCTTTTGTATTCATAAGCGAGTTTGGGTGTGCAAATGATCTCATTCATCTTAGATGCTTAACCTTTTATTGAATATATATACTATGCTAAAACTGTTTTTCCTAAAGGTTTTTCCCTATCATTTATAAGCAACCAAGGAAAATACCAGAACCAAAAACAATATTTTAGATGCTTAAAATGCACACATTTCACATACCAAACATTTTAGATTTAAAAGAAATCATAAATGAATCTGATATACAATCCTGGTTGTGACCTATGCTCAAACCCAAAGCAGCCAAAATTAAAAATTAATCTAAAGGTTTCATAGCACTTACCTCAATATCATGCACATACTCCTTGAATTTAGCATAATCACTGTCAACATTGTCCTAAAGTTGTGTAGCTTTGCTGAGAGCTCTATTGACAAGGTCTTTTCCTTTTCGTTCTACTTTCATATAATTGTTCTACAAATATAAAAACATAGAGTAAGACAATTATGAAGAGCTAAACAAAGAAAAAACAACAATAGAGAAAGAGTATGCAAAAAAATGATATAGTTGAGAATCAAAATATTGAGGAATAGCCTCTTACCTAATATGAATATATGGAATTATGGTCATTCCATGCAGAAACTATAGGCTTAACAGAGGTAGCCAACTGCGAAACTTTCTCGGTGAGACCATGTAAGCAACTCATTATATGTTGGTACTCTTCATTTGAGTTGACATGATTTGGAGAGGCTCTTACTGGGCGTTCAACAAATGGCTGTGAAATCTCTATTGACAAACTAGATTTCCAATTCATACTACTCTTAGATTTAGTACGATCTAGTGTTGCCATATAATTGACAATATCTTCTACTCCTGCTTCTCTATTATTGTTTTCCACCTAAAAAACAATGTCAATTTCAACATATAGTCAGTTCAATAAAAAATTGAATTAAATAACACAATGTAAATAGAACCAAAAATCCATACACTTACTCCAAATTTGTCAATTTTGGCCTGCAACCCGCCTCGGCCAAATGTATATTCAGCCCTCACATTATCTCTTGCTCTCTTGCCTCTATTACTCTTTGTCAAATATTCTTCAGAACGCATACTTTCTTTTAATGCCTCCCACTGTTTGGGAGATAGAGTGGAGTCTAACCTCTCATTTCCCTCCATGATTATTTTTCTGCAATTGTATATAAAATTGTTCATTAGAAGTCTCATCTTGTGCTTGTAATATTTTCTGGAGATTTGTCCACCAATAGTGTCAAAGGCATTTTCCAATTTTTGTATAACATATTCCACATTTCATGGATCTTGTTGTGCAAAATTTGATTTACAAATATCCAAATGGGCCCTACATCTTACACCCAACTCTGAGGCCCACCTTGCAGCATTTTTCCCAATGGGTTCACCATCTCTTGATACCTCAACCAAGAATGGCTTCTTCCCTTCTAATATTCTTTCTTTTGCATTCCTTTTTGTAGATCTGTATAAATCTTGACTCAATCTTTGTCTTTTAACAAAAGCAGACACATCTTTTGTTGAACCACTACCAATATTTCTAGTTGATCCACTAATTCCATCAAAAGTTGTAGATGCAACAGGTGCACTCTGAGGCACATCATATGCAAGCAAACTCTCTTCATGACTTTCATTAATCGAAACTTCATGCTCCTTGGCCAAATCAGGTGTGGCATGAGTAGGTAGATCAGTACTAGTCTCCCCAGATTTCACTTCAAACACATCCTTTATGCATTGGCTTCTACGAGCTGGCAGCACTGTATCTTTACTTTCTTTTTGTTTTTTCTCTACATTTTCTCTGCACTCTTTTTCTTGCCTGTAAAATAAATAAAAAATATCATATCATGTCTTATATACATAAAGCTCTTGCCTATAAAATTTCATTAAATGGTATTAAATAAATAATATACTACTTAGTGGATTTACAACTTGCCTGTTTGTCAAACCAAGACGCAATAAATATTCATTATTCTTGGCCACACGTTCTTCATGAAAGCACTCATAATTTGTCACTGGAATTTCAGCATTATGATCACTATCATCTAATCTGCACCTTAAATTTTTTTTCCTCATTTCCTGATGTCCAAAAAAAAAAAATGTATAAATTAGCAACTTGATACAAAGATAATTAACCGTAACAAAAATTGCATAAATACAAGTTTATGAGGTCTTAGTTTTAATGAACAGTCATTAAAAAATGTAGGAAGTCTAAAGCACTACAAACAACAATAGTCATTAGATGTTGTGGGTATTTCAACAATGGATATTAAATAATGGTTCCCTGCAAAAATGCCAGTTGCATAAAAAGCTTAGCAATGTATTTGAATCAATCCATCAAATCTTAGGATTAGAATAAGGATTCCTTCACATTGGATGCGGATTCACCATTAGGTCAGCGATAAATTTGGTGTTCCTGGTCTTTTGGCTTCATTCCTTTGTTCTTTTGTTTAATAGACAATCTGATCTTTGTGGGTAATGAGCAGTTATATCTAAGTCTATGTGGGATGAATGGGCTCAGAGTGAGGCAGATGCCCAAACTTTGTTTATATCGACACGTCCTTCATCTGAAGTAGCAAAGCTCACAAAAACTTGGGATATCTATAGATTGCAAATCTCATTATCAAATATTATCCTAACTGTGAATTGGCATTTTCTGGATTTGATATAGCTCCATAGCTTGACTCCATTACTCTGCTACTCAGCTTGCTTAAGGTGCTTAGCTCATAGTTGAATTCTTGAAGCAATATCAAGGTTTCAAAGAATTCACCTACAACTGAGTAGCTAATGCATTATACATGTCATGGTATACAATTCCTCAAGTGAAATTTTCAAGAAAAGGGCAATGAGAACATGACAGAGACTACATATGGTATTCTAGATGACTTTGTTGTCACATCAAGAACAAATGCAGTAGCTTTGCCATGGCAGTTTCTTAACTACAAAGGTTTTCCAATGAAGATGACAGATAAAAATGTGATAATGGCAGCCATTGGCATTCTAGGTGACTTGGCTGGCACCAGGACCAAATGTAGAAGCTTTTCTATGGAAATTTGGCTTCTCAAAAGGTTTTTCCAATACATGCTTGTCATCCAGGGATCAGTTGATCAAGAAAGCAACCAAATGGGTTGAGATAACTATTTGTCAAGTGATATGATCCAATTCTTCCAAGAAGTCTGAAACTCCATAGTCATTTGGGTTCATCAAATTGAAGATATATGTGATGGTTTAAACATCTAAGGATTAAATATATTTCATCAGAAGATTTCTATTCATTATTTTTTACATTATTCTACTCCAAGTTCCACGAACTGCAAGTTTACAAAAAGAGAATACACTCTTCTTTCAAAGACAAGAAAAACTGTGTTGGACAATATGCAGCTCCATGAGAATAAAAAAATATTTGCAGTGCCAAAAAAATATATCAACTAATACAACATAAATTTTGTGCAACTCAACACTTCACTGCTGCAAACCAACAAACAGATCTTTCTCAAAAAACTATTTACGGTATTTTTCACTACTGACACTTTTCCTAGATAATCCCTCCATCCTTTGGCACACAAACAAGTATTTATCAACAGTCCATGTAGGTCTATAAACTAGTGAGAAATGGAGAAAAGAACATTATTTGTAGCTTTAAATTTTCACTATAGCATTAGTATAATTTGTGATACAGTGAATAGATATTTCCAGGTAAAAACATTTGTGGAAACTATTGAATGATAATTATAGCATGGAAGGCCTTCAAACAGATGTCATATATTCAGATGTAAGAAACAAGGACCTGAAATATAATTAAAATATATACCAAATTATTTGTTCAGAGATTAAAATTTTAAAAACCAAAAACCAATTCCTAGAAGAAAAATTACTCGTGAGAACTGTGTGTCTCTAAAAGAAATCCTACAAATAGGATTTTAGCAATGCTATACATGGATCAGTAAAGCAAACAAAGAAAGACCCAATAAGAACTATACCTAGATATTTAGTTCACCATGACAGTATTAGAAAGTTAAATGAGTGGTTCTGAATTATTCTTTTTTATTTGGGCACAAATTTCCATTATTCAGACTATTTATATAACACAATTTTTAACTCTACTTACATTCTTGTCAAACTTTGAACAACAAACAAGAGAGCAGTAGAAATATTATTAGTGTTTTAAGGCTTAGTGTCTAGGGTTTGTACATCTTGATTCTTAAGTTGTCAACAATTTTTCTATTATCTGCAGGGTTTAGAACATTACTTGGTTGGAAAAATTTCAACAAAAGAAAGAGCTGAGAACTTTGAACAACCCCTAACTTTGCATCACATACTTAATGAGTGAAGGTTTTTTTGTAATAAAAATGCATCAAAATAGTATAAGCATTATAACAGTCATAGTAGTGAGTCAAAGTACAGTGGTCAAGGACTGTTATAACATCATGTCATGATAGTGGAAGCAATGATCTAGAGGAGCTGTAAAGAAAAGATCATTGTCAAAGTAAAGCAATGATGGTATACATATTCATATTGCATTCATATTCATATTCATATTACATCCTCATTTATATATGAAAACTTATTCATATTGCATACAACATTTATATATGAAAACATATTCATATTGCATTCATATATGAAAAAATATTCATATTGCATCCTCATTTTTATATGAAAACAAATTCATATTGCATTCATATAGAAAAAAAATTTGACATTAATGCTTTGAAATAGGTATTAGTCTAAAGGTCCATGTCCTTAAAACATAAAACAGTCTTAAAACAACATAAAAGTCTTAAATAAAAGGTCATAAAATGGGGCTCATCAATAATAATTTGCATTGCCAACAAGATCAGAATCCTGATCACTCGTGTTTGCATCTACTTGATTTTCTTCCTCATCCTCATTTGTGACATGCAATACATTCTCTCTTCCAATTTATTCATTGGTAATCAAAATCTCTTCTTCAAACAGTCCCTCATTGTCTTCATCCACTTCTTCAAATGTTTCTTGTAAATTAACATATTGCCCATCAAGCGTTACATCAACAACTTCCATGAATTTCCATTCTGAACGAGACTCTGTTTGAATGACATATGACCAACCTGGGCTTCTTACATCATCAATTAGAAATTATTGGTTAATTTGAAGAGGGGAAACATACGGCTCATCTATCTCTGAAAAAAATTGTCGTGTATTTGCACGTACAAATTCATACTCATCAAATTGCACTGCGGATGGTCGAATCCACTTACATTTTAATAATATAGGACTATTTTCACCAAAATCCACTTGAATAATTTCTTGGATGAATCCAACATAAAATTTCTTCTCAATTTCATGAAGAAATTCAGCACTAACAACACAATCACAATTTGTCTTTCCTTTGTCTTTTTCTTCCACTCTTAAATGACTACCATAGGCCCACATTCCACTAAAACGCATAGCCCATAAATGTGGAGGTTGTGAAAGCTCACTTTCCTCTATTGTTATATCTTGACCTTCTTCTTTTGTATCACTGATTACATTAGCAATCCATTCTTCAAATTTTGGAAAAGAATCACCTCTAATCAAATCATGACATCTGCGCTTTTGAGGTCGATGTTGCATCCAAGCTTGATTCTCTTCTTCATGTTTTCTACATAGAATAATGATGTACAAATAGTAAGATTAATAATATAAATGTGTAAATGCAATTGAGTAAATAAATTATTGTGTAATTTTTTTTTACCTGCGCCACTTATCGAACAAAGATGTGTTTTGAAGAATAAAGGCATGTATTGCACTTTTGTCTTGATATGATAGCTTGAAGCGACATCCATTGCCTTCTAATACTTCACCTGCAACTCTCTCATCTTCATCATCATCCCATACACGTTGATTGACATTTTTAAAATCCTTCATATATTATGTACAAAATCCCTTGGCCTCTTGCATTGAATATCCCTTAGACATGTTGCCTTCTTGTTTTGCCCTAGTATGAACAATTTTTTTCAAAACCTTCATATATCATTCTATAGGATACATCCATCTCGTTCTTACTGGGCCACAATGCTCTAGTTCATATTGTAGATGTATCAAAAGATGCATAGAAATGTTAAAGATTGTTGGTGGAAATTCTCGTTCCAAGAGACAAAGGACTTCAACAACCTCCTCCCTCAAACTATCAAAGTTCAAAGGATCTAATACATGTAAACTCATTCTCTTTAATATTAGGCCCAACCTTATAATTGCCAATCTTGGCCCCTTTGCCAAACTCGATATATTTACCATAATAGGTAAAATATTCTCTATTATGACATGATAGTCATGGGTCTTGAGGCCTCTTAAGCTATTAATGTCAGTTTGGCTTCTGATGCTGCTACTTACATATCCAGTGGGAAAGTGAGTCTGAGACATCAACTGTAAGAATTGTGCACGTTGTTCCTTTGTCCAGACATAAGGAGCACTAGGTTTTTTATATTTTTCATTATCATATTTTTCAACCCAAAGATTTTAGCGAATCTTTATTTCTCGGAAGTCTTCACGTGATGAAATAGTATCAAAAGCACCAAAAAGAGTTTCTATAATAGCATAAGCTATATTTTTCTCAATATGCATAAAGTCAATAGTATGCCTAATGGCTATATCCTTAAAGTATGGTAACTTATACAATATGCACAACCGTTTTACACCACTTTCATTACATGGATCATATCTACTGCCAGCAATCCCATCATTTTCAATAAATGACATTATTTTTTTTCCATTCTCAACAATGTAATCACCTGTTATTAGCAATGGCGCTTCACGATTCTCTTCTTGACCATTGAAATGTGTTTTTTGTCGACAATATGGATGATCCATTTTAAGGTAAGCACGATGTCCACAATAAATACACTTACACAAACTTCTTGAGTGCCTCACAAAATCCTTAAAGTTGCAAGCAGGACATCCATGGTATCCATGAACAGAGAGACCAGACAATGTGCCATATGCAGGAAGATCATGAATTGTAAACAATAAGGAAGCTCTTAAAGTGAATTTGATGAATGACCATCCCTTAAAGATTGAATTGCTTCAATTCCTTTCCACAATTCCATTAGCTCATCATATAATGGCTCTAGATAAGCATCTATTGTATCTGAAGTCACACTTTTCTTTCCTGGTATAATCAATGATAACATTAAGAAAAATGGTTTAGTTGCTAACCATGGAGGCAAGTTATAATTTATTAGAAACACTAGCCAAGTTGACCATTTAGTACTTTGATCTGAGAATGGGTTCACCCCATCTAGAGCCAAACCCAACCTTATATTACGAGGATCTTGAGAAAAATCAGGCCATCTGTTATCAAATTCCATCCATGTCTTAGAATCAGGCACATGTCATTGTTTTCCATCAGTGCTCTTATTTTTGGCATGCCACTGCATAAGTTTAGCAATGTCTCTACACCTATACATTCGGAGTAACCATGGGATTATCAAAAAGTGGTGAAGAACCTTTCTAGGAACCACAACTGATTTCAACCCTTGCCTATACCTCACTTCATGACATTTCAGACATTCACTCTCATTTGCAAGATTTTTGCAAAATAATACACAACAATTCACATATGTGTGGATGTTTTCATACCCCAAGCCGAGCTTACTGATTTGCTTTTTACATTGACTTCGTTTTGTTGGCAATGTGGAGTCAGCTGGTAACAATGAACTTAATAATGCCAATAACTGATCTACACTCTCATTTGTCCAGCCATGTACCACTTGCAAGTTAAGATTTTGAAGGATTGTTGCCAAATGACTTAACTTGCAATTAGCATAGACAGGCTTTAAAGCATCCTCCATTGACTTGGCCCAATCATCATTTAGACCCTCATTCAACATTCTATCAACTTCAAACCCTTCATCAAACATTTATGTCTGTTCATCTATGTTTGGTGCCACTTCATCTATGTTTGTTGCCTCTTTATCTCTCACAGTCTGCAATTCTATCATATCTTCATAATAATTGTAAGCCCAAGGGCTTATACCACTATTCCCATATCTTATCATATGTCGATAAATCATATTTCTTTTTTTCACCTTTCCACCAAGACAATTTTTACATGGACATGGATATTTGTCAATTTCCCTCTCATCAGCTACTCTCTCATCATATGCATGATATTGATCAGTAGTCAACCTTTGACGCTGATCCATCTGTAATATTGTGCATTCCAATATTAATTTAGTATTGTTCTGAGATCTATCTTACATTCATTTGAAGTTTACCTACTGAGAATGGAATATGCCTATTTTTCCTATCAAATTACTTTCAGCAATGAGGGTTTCGAATTACCTCTAAATTCACTACAGAGGGCTTCACTGACTTCAAATTTGTTGCAGCAAACTCCGAATTCCTTGCCCACCTTTTCAAAAGTCTCCAAGTCCTATCCAAACAAGCTTTATCGCCCATGCAAGTGCTTCAATACCTATCCACGAGAATAACAAACATCAACAACAATCCAATTTCATTCCCATGCCAACAATTATACATTTTACAAGTTGTCTGACTTATAAATATAGACAAGTTATGTAAACCACTAGATAAATAGCATTTAAAATAAATAAGAAACGGGGTATGGAGATTCATGAACGTATAATAAGAAGTGGATATTAGTCTAATTTTGTTGTGACAAACGCTCTTCTAAACATGTATGCAAAATGTGGTAGCTTAAAGATGGCACATAATGTGTTTGACAAAATGTCTGACCCAGATGTAATCTCTTGGATTAGCATGATTGTTGGATATGCGCAGCAACGATCTGTTGATGAAGCCTAGGGTTTCTTTATAGAAATGCCTCAAAGAGATGTGATTGCATGGAATTCCATGATTGTCGGGTTTTTGCATAATGGGCTTCTTAATGAAGCCCTGAAAGTCTTTATGCGGGGGGTAGAGTATGAGTTAATCTTGATGTGAGTTGAGATGAGGGTCCTAAGATGAAAAAAATTCTATTGCAAGCATTGTCATAACAGAGGAGCCAAGTCAATATATACCTCCAACAACGAATAATTTTAAGCAAGAACATGTTTATTCGGAGGTCATTTCTTCAAACAAGAACCTAGTAATGGAAAATGACAAAAGAAATTGTAGTCTTGTAAGGGATACAGAGGTGGATGATTTTAATATGATGGATGTTGACAACACAAATATAAGAAAAGAAGAACAAGAACAAAAACATATTCCAGAATCAGCACAATCAGACACTAAGGGCATCAAAGAAATAGAGGAAAATGAGGTGGCATCTAACCATGCCTTGATGGATTCTCAAAAAAAAGAGAAAAAAGAAAAATTCACTAAGAAGAATACTGCTACTTCAAATGGGAAAAGAGCTAAATTCCCCCATAAGGGAACACCCATTCCATCAAAAATACCATCCAATGTTACATCCAAGACATCAAAAGTTCAGGTTTCATTAGTGATGCAGAGTTAGGAGGATTCAAAAAACATCTCACAAAACCTTCAACTTGCCTTCCTTTGACACACTTAATTCAACTATATTTCTCTCAATATCAACAAAGATCAAATTCTTTCACTATTGCCCTTAAATACACATCATGGCTCTTGTTTCAAACACTCAAGACTACAAAATAGAGAACAAGGCCATATTCCTCTTGTAGTTACTTCATGACACCATAACCAACTCCAAACTGGTTGTCACAAACCCTTTCACCAACTTCAATAACCCAAATACAGGAACTTTCAAAGATAGACTACCCAAAATAACAATTAGGTCTCTAGGCTACAATGCCCATCCATCCTTAACTCCCAACAACAAGGACTCACCACATTCTTCAGCTAGATTCAAAAAGACACAAGTCTCCTTAAAAGAACACATTTCAACAAGTTTTTATGTCCACTCAACATATGAGACTCCAACTATACACACTATCCTATACAGGACTGTGTTAACACTGCTCTTCGTGAACAATAAGTAGACAAGGGCTTTAATCTTATCTACACACCCAAAATCTATCAAGAAAAGGACTTTCATACACCATGGAAACCATCAAAACTCGTTGACTCTCAAGTTGGACCACTCACCCAAATCAAATCTCAGTAATCTGCCCCAAACACTAGTTTTTACCAGTTTGTCATGAAACACAGTCAAGACCATTGAAAGATACATGCTTCAAGCTTGTTGTTATTAACTAAACTCAACTACAAAGGGATCTATTGAAGGAACTTGGCTTGCAACTTTTATGCTATGCATTTTGTTTGTCTTTTGTCCTATGTTTCTGTGATCACTAAGTTGGAATGCTTCAGTGATTTATCAAACAACAGTGTTGTTCCACTGTAAGTTGGAGAATATTTACCAATACCAAGCATAACAATGGTTGAAGCCATCGTCACTTAAGAAATAATATAAAGAACCTTAGTAACAAAAGTCCTAGGGAGCTTACCATCATTGACACATGTTTGAGTCATGTTCTTCCTCTATGTTAGTGGCAGCACTTCTGGGTTACCCGTAATCCATTATAAAAAAACCTCTTTGATGTTAGTGGCGGCACTTTCCGGGTATCTATAGTCCCCCAAAAGCTCCCTCCATGTTAGTGGCAGCACTTCCTCTGTACCCATAATCTTAAAAAATAAAAATGAACTTTTGTGGAAACTTATATTGAGTGATATTGATACTTAAGAGGCACACGGGAGTAGACATTTTCATATGTATCCTAAATGGAATTCAAGGTGTAGTTTCAGAGGCATCCTAAGTGGAATCTAAGGAAAAGTGACCTTAAAAGAGTTAAGGAATTGAGTCATGTCCCACGTAGAGGTCGGTTGCAAAGAGAAGTGGCAGGTCGAATGTTAGAAATAGTAATGGAAAGTAGTTTTGGGATGTTCTCTAGTAATTTTTATTCTCCCTATCAATATATCCATATAATTACAAGGTGTTGTGGTCAATTGGTAGGTTGAATAAGCCATATATACTAACATCCAAGGGCAACCATCTCATCAATGAACAAGGTTAAGCACCTTTCAATGGAGTGACAAAAAAAAGTAAGAGAGGACCTACTGCAAACCTTAAAAAATTAAAATACTGTTCGTTCTCCATTTTGTAAACAAAGGAAATCTAAAGCCATGTGACAATCTCATTACAAATAGTCCACACTAGCAATAATTACATCAAAATTTTGCAGGTTTGTGTAAAGGCTATACTAGGCAGTGCTTAGAGGTAGAGATTGAATAAATTGTAGAGAATTTTTTGTTTATGATCTTGTTTATTTTATCATTTGGTGGTAGAAAATTACCGAGGTATGCAAAATGCATCTATAGGAAAGAGATTGCGAATGGAAGTTCTTGTAGACTCCCTAATGCTAATTTGAACCTCATTTTTGTCACCAACCATAAAGTTAAAAAAAATAATGTTAGCCATTGTTTCATGTAGTTGATATAATTCTGAGTGGCATTGACTTACCTATTGTCTTTATTTATGCGAGCATAATTTTTTCCTTTACTTGGTCTAAGACAATCAATCCCCTGTTCTGACATAATAGGTGCGGTAGCCCATGTGGAGTTTAGGCGCCATCAACACTAAGTAACAGTGGAAAGTTTAGAGATAAGCATATCTAGTGCTTTGCAAGAAGCTCCTGGAAATGAGATAAGCATATGTCATGTACAGAATGATTCATATGTAAATGGAAGCTAAACTGTCTACAGTAGCAATGATGTCAATGACATATAAGCTGTGGATTTTTTTTGTAAATTCTATTGTAACTTGCTCCCTCTGTAAATCATATTGGGTTTATAGATAAATGATTTTCCCATTAAACAAGTAATGAGATATGTGGCAGATCTTATAGAGTATTAAAATAGATGAGTATTGAGGGTTTGCATATGTCATGTAGAGAATGATTCATATGTAAATGGAAGCTAAACTGTCTACATCAATGATGTCAATGACATATAAGCTGTGGATTTTTTTTGTAAATTCTATTGTAACTTTCTCCCTCTGTAAATCTTGTTGGGTTTATAGATAAATGAAAATATTCTATTCTAGTTTATAAAATTTGGATTGTTTGTTGTTTTCTAGGATTCACAATGTTATTAGATTATCTCAAGGAACATTATAGTGTTGGTTCCTTATTATCAGTACCCTGATTGAAAGGTATCCCTTGGTGGTGGATGCAGGGAAAATACTAGATCAGTACAGGATCGATGTAACTCTACCAACTATGTACAACATAGTGGAGTGTGGGGGAAGGTGGGTGTGACTTTTCTTTTGGTATTGCATAGCTATACTGAAATGCCATGATCTTGTTTGGGATGATCTTATCTAGATGAAATTGAACTTTTAGGCCCATTACCATGAGCCATATTGGACGACAATATGACAAGAAGACCAATACGATCTCAATACGTCAAGATGAATCTGTGGATGCTATTGTTGCATATCTGTAGCACAAGCTACGTATCAAGTTTGCAGTTCCTAAGTTCAATGCTACCAAGAAAGATGGAATCTTGGACATTGATACCTCCATCAATTGGCTGATCCATGACCTCAAGACTAGAAAGATTGGTGGAATCCATCTTCCGAACACTTGTTGGTTTGCAGTTAGTTCTTTTGCTTGATTTCTCTCTTTTGGCTTAGGTGTAATAGTTTTAATAAATACCCCAATGAATGGGTGTCTTCAGCAATGTTGCACAAATATCATAATTTCTAAACTTTGGGCTATAGACTATGTGAACTGAACTGATTATTAGATTTGTTAACAAAACCTTTTTAGGCTACTGAGGAAATTTAGGATCCTTTTACAATCAGGCAGTCCCATAGATTTTATGGTAGCAGCCAAGGCTAAACATTTAGTTGAGCACTTTTAGGAAGCTGGAGGTCCCATGGATTTCATAGCACCTGCTAATGCTAAATTTATAAATTGAAACAAAAGCAATTTCATGAGCCTTCTAATGACACCATGTGGAACAAAAAACCCCTAAATTGGTGTGGAAATTTGCAACCCCATCCCACAGGTAGCAACTGAAAATCTGAAAGCTAAAAAGTAGGGGCTCAGATTTTCCCAGATAAGTTTCCAATTTATCCTGTAGCAATTTTTTCCTCATCTCATGGGACCTTTCATTCTGGGACCTTCCGTTCCATAATTATAGAACCTGAAACACCTTACATGGGATTGCTTCCTTAGAAAGTTGAGGCATGGGCTAGATAGTAACCAAAGCCTGCAAACCTCTTGTTGGGTACACAAAGGTGAGCTATTGGGATTTTACCATTCACATGGCTGGAATGATTTCTTCAACAATTAGAAATAAGCTCTGGGGTTGTTAGGATTGCCTGTCTCTAGAAATTGGTGTGTTGGCTCATGCTTGATAATATATTAGCAGTCAATCTTTGAACTTTGGCATCCTAATAAGCACAGTTAGCTTGTCCTAAGCCACACATGTTCAAAATCAAACCTGCAGGGAGTAGAACTAGGGTCCTCAATACCTTAGTCATTTGATATGCAAGTTTTCCTTAACTCTGGATTCAAAAATTCTATGGGTTTGCATCTCTTTCATGTGAGGTTTTTGATGCAATAGGGAGAGGAAGATAAAGGAGAAAAGCTTGAAAGGTTTGTCATTCAACTTTCTGCTCTAGTTGATGTCTATGTAAATGATGCATTTGGGTCATGGCAACCTCACGGTTCAACATTCCATGTTGCTAAATATCTGCCCTCCTATGCAAGTTTATGTATGCAGGTAAGTGTTTTTTTCTTTCATAATTTGGATTGGGTGCTTTTAATAAGTATGCTATGCTTGACCCCGTCTATGAATTCTGTGAGTGGATGATGTCTACTTAACTTTCTAATTAATTGTCAAACTATTTACAGGATGAGCTTTACCATGTGCAAGCACTTCTTACTCCCAACAGGACATTTGTTGCCATTGCTGTTGGAGCCAAGTATGATACTAAGATTGGCCCATTGAACCAGATATACAAGAAAGTTGATAAATTAGTTTTGGGTGGGCTTATTTACAATACATATCTATGTGCCAAATATGGAGTTAAAATTGCTGGTGTAGAGGTATCACATTCTCTTTCTTCAATTGCTATGAGATATGCCTCTATAAAATTTCTTCCAGGTTTACAGATTTATATTTGTTCGTATCAATCTTTATTTGCAGGATTTTGACATTGAACTTGCAAAAGAACTAGTTGAAAAGGATAAAACAGAGAAAAAGATTGTGGAAGTCCAGTGGCTAGTGGAAACTGATACATTGGAGGGTAGATTTGAAGGGAAATACAGGACAATCAATGTTAAGGTAAATAATGCAAATTTTGTTAGTCTGGTTGCTAGAATTGTGGGAGTTTGGAACCTAAATAATTTCCTACTATAATATGATTATAAAAACTTCGCTTTCTTAATTTTTTGCAAGACTTTGCTCCAGGCCAGACCTACAATTATGTAGTTGATGTTGATCCTAATTCATTTGAGTCGGATGAGGTTGCACAAGCAATGAACTTAGCTAAGACAATTTTTGTAAATGTTGTGATGGGACTCATGCCCCATTTCTGGCATGGTACAAGCAAAATGGATGAGGTCATTGATAAAAATCGCTCAGCCCAAAATTTCTTTGGAGGTGGTGACACACTTCAGACATTTAAAAGGTAAGCTTCTATTGCCAACTACATTTTAGTATCTTCTCCGTGGTATCTATGTAATAGAATTTCTACACTTATTTTGGGGATGCTCTGAACAGACCTTTTCCTGGTTTGTGAATTCTTGATGATTTTCTACAAGCTATTACTATTTAGTTGCTTTTCTATTAACAGTTGATGTTTGCATTTGCACGAGTGAATTTGAATTTCTTGTTTTAGCTTGCAAAGACTCAGAAAGACTAATGTTGTTTTCATTATTGACAGCCTTCATCCTGTCCTATATCAAGCTGCGTTGGACAATATTAAATACTATTTGTTCACTGGAGGTGGTACAGTTTTGAAGGTTATTGAGGAGGTAGACCTAATGGGGTTAGACACTGTATAGGCTCTTATTAGCAACAAAGCGCACTATTTCAGTCTGAACTGTCAAAGTAATTGACACTAGTTCCTTGACACATTCTTTATTCTAGAAAATATGGAGCTATACGTGTTAAAGGGTTGATTATTCAAACATTATATTGCTTGCTAAAATGATAGCAGGCATTTTTTCCAATTGGGATAATCAAACAATTATAATTTGAATTTCCAAATTCCAATTGAATATGACCATGCTTATCTTTTTCCCTATAATGCCTTCAAGCATAATAATGGATTCAGATAAAGCATTTCTCGGTTGGTTATTGCAGTTATAGATGTTTAGAGTCTGGACATAAAAATAAAATGTTAAGAAAATTATTGTCTTTATAAAAGAACCATTTATACATGCACTAAATCACAATTGCTGAAAAGTTTCAGTTAGTTACCCTTAATAGATATTCGGTATTGTTTTTTTGAAAATGGAAGACTCATTTATTCATGTGACTAACAGATTTGAAATATGAGAAAACTGGAAAATGCCTAATCTTAAACATAGAAATGAGGGGAAAGAAAGAAGACAAATTCCAAATCTTAAATAAGGAGAGGAATCTGTAAAGAGTGTCCCTGCAGATTCACATTATTGTTTCTCTAGTTTGATGGTTAGCTATGGCTGTTTACTTTGGGAGTTTGGCATGCCTTCCCTTAGCTAATAACAAAATACAAATGGTTATCTTGGTTGTTATGCAATAACTTTTACTAAGATTATGCCAGATGGACTGGCGGCACTACTTAGTAAAAATTAAGATGCTTGGTTATTTGGGATTTCACCTACTCTTTAATAACATCTATGCATGTTCTTGAGTATTGCATACAGCTTATAACATGTAACTATGGCATATTTGTACTGGCTATAGGTCTTGTCTGTGTACAATCAGGGTAAGGTTCTCAGTTGTTGGTCCTGCCTGGGAACATCTCAGATGTATCAGGCAGGACCCATAGTCTAGGATTGTACCCTGGTCATACCTGGGCCCAATAAACAACATTTTTAATCAATTGATGGTCTTGTTTCTTCCATAAAATATATGTAGGATACTGATCAATCATTATTTGGCTACAATCCAAGTGTTAAGTGCAATTTCATTAGAAAACTACATCTATGTTCCTCAAGACCAGTTGAATTTAGTACCAACTTATTTTAATATATCTTGGTTATTTTTTATTTTTAATATCATAATGTAGTCATAAATAGAAAATGATAATCAAAGTAGATGGATTTCTAGAAGTTAATACCCAAACCATGCAAAACATAGGCACTACAGACTCCATATGGAGTGTTCATGCCAAGCTGGGGAATAAATTGTATTGTATTGTGTTTTGATGCTATGATGGCTCATTAACTTGCTTTTATTATCCTTGGACATCATTATTCTTTCTCTCTTTTCATCTAAGTGTAGCAACTTCTATTGAATTGGTGCTTGTAAAACTTGTAGGAATTTTTATTTTTTGAAATACTTGTTTGCGTTCACATAGTTATTGAACAACTTCCTATTGAAGAGCTATTTTACAGAATGTGGTTGAAAGGACAGTCAACTAAATGCAAGGGAAATTTTTAGGCTTCACAAATTAGTCATAAATGCAAAAGATTAGTTATAAATGAGTAAGTTTATGACAGTCATTAATGGACTGTGTGTGAAGGGACAGTCCTTTAAAATTAATATGAAGTGGAATGTGCATAGATTGAGGGGTAGTTTACTATACTGTTATGAGAACATAGGAACCACCTTGCTCAAACATCAACAATAGTAACCCTACCTTTAAGACTACTTCTAACCTTTGAGTCACCTTAGATAGCTTTCACAAAACAATTTCTAGACACTTTGATTCTATGATGGAAAACACCTTGGAGACCTAATGCCCTTTTAAGACTCTATCCCACCTTGATAGCCACAAGTCATCATTTATAGATACATACAAAGGAAATCATCAAACAAGTGACAGTCTTAACAGTCATTAAGGAAGAGAACCTATTGAAAGAGACAACATATAAGAGGTTGAAAGCATAGGAGGCAGATTTATAGATGGTATAAGCAAGAATAACAGTTCACTATGCAATGAAAACAAATCTGGGGAGAATCTACACACAGGCAATCAAGCATAATGAGGCTAGTGATCAAGAGATAGAGGATGACAGTCACATTGCAAAAGATTCAATAATAGTGATAAGAGATTGTAAAGTTTGGACAGTCAAGATGAATGCATGTGGAAAGAAATAGTCAAAAATATCATTCTAATGCAAAAGTATAGTCCAAGAATGGCAAGGAAGGATGGGCATTGCCAACTAACGAAGGAAAGGGTTCAGGGGTACACTTCAAGCAAAGCAATAATGGTTCACCTCAAGCAACATGAAGACCCTAAAAGCGTATCACCTTACAAGCAGGGCATATGAATTTTTGAAGATTACAATAGTCTATAAGCAAAGATTCAGATAGCATACATCAATATTCTCATGAGTTGGGTCATTTGTTAGAGTATGTGTTCCTAGAAATGAACACTCACCATGAATCTATTAAGAGGCAGCATATCAAAGTTCACAATCACCTTTCATGTCAAAAAAGTTACTGATTTTGGCTTTAGTACAAGGCAAAGTAATGTCCCTGCTCTTCAAAATTGCTAATAGGACCTAATGCAAGTCCATATGTAAGTAATTGAATTGTACTTTCTCTTAATGTTTTGGAACAACTTCCTATTGAAGAGCTATTTGACAGAATGTGGTTGAAAGGATAGTCAACTAAATGCAAGGGAAATTCTTAGGCTTCACAAATTAGTCATAAATGCAAAAGATTAGTTATAAATGAGTAAGTTTATGATAGTCATTAATGTACTGTGTGTGAAGGGACAGTCCTTTAAAATTGATATGAAGTGGAATGTGCATAGATTGAGGGATAGTTTACTATACTGTTATGAGAACATAGAAACGACCTTGCTCAAACATCAACAATAGTAACCCTACCTTTGAGTCACCTTAGATAGCTTTCACAAAATAGTTTCTAGACACTTTGACTTTGTGATGGAAAACACCTTGGAGACCTAATGCCCTTTTAAGACTCTATCCCACCTTGATAGCCACAAGTCATCATTTATAGATACATACAAAAGAAATAATCAAACAAGTGACAGTCTTAACAGTCATTAAGGAAGAGAACCTATTGAAAGAGACAACATATAAGAGGTTGAAAGCATAGGAGGCAAATTTATAGATGGTATAAGCAAGAATAACAGTTCACTATGCAATGAAGACAAATCTGGGGAGACTCTACACACAGGCAATCAAGCATAATGAGGCTAGTGATCAAGAGATAGAGGATGACAGTCACATTGCAAAAGATTCAATAATAGTGATAAGAGATTGTAAAGTTTGGACAGTCAAGATGAATGCATGTGGAAAGAAATAGTCAAAAATATCATTCTAATGCAAAAGTATAGTCCAAGAAATGTGTTGGGCACAGTAGGGTGTTTGTCTTGTGCTTGTCTTGTGTCCTATGTTACACAAATGAAACATGCAGTTTCGTTTACAAAGTTAAAATATGGTACACAACAATAGAATACCAATGTGGTCATTTCACATACCATAGCTAAAGGAAATCCAAGTCATACTTGTGTCATGCATACAACTTTTGTAGGTATTTCTGGAGGTCCAAAATCCCCAACTTGAAGTACAAGCTTCTACAGATATACCAAAAGAATGCTTTGCTTACCATACATGAATAAGAGACATAGAATCACAATAGAAAAGGAATCCAAATCTATTTTCTCACTATAAAGATGATTCCCCAGTCTTACCTGTAAAGCTGTGTTGTTGAGCCTGAGCTAAGACATTCTCTTGGTCTGGTTTTGGTTGACCACTTCTAAGAGAAGGAAATAAGATGGGCTCAATTAGATTGTTGGAAGTACAGATTAAAAACAAATAATATAGATTCAATTGTATTATAGCCTCATGCATATGTATACATGGTTGTAGCACAGCGAACAATCAAAGTTTTATCTCCCAATTCAGGGAAGCACATGCAATGTTTGTCACAGCTGGATCCTAATATTTTTGATAAAAGTAATTAGCATCTTGAATATGACAAGAAATAATGATGCTTGTGTCAGAGTACTGAAAATGCCATTTCAAATAAAATTTGTTAAGAACTTACAAAAATATCAACATAAAGGCTCACTTGGTAGATGCAAAACCCATAACCTTTTGAATTCCTGGTATCTCTATCTTTACATTCACCTATGCATTCACCTGTGTTGTATGTAAAATTTCAGATCTTTTTCATCTTGTCTACTGTGATATCAAAAATAGACTTGAAAACAAATGTGAAAAATTTGAAGGTTCTTATTTAAATTCACCATTCTCATAAGTGAATTTCTTGTGTATTCGCAGTCACACCACCATATAATGAAATAATTAGGAATGACTTTATAGTTGTCATTAGTAGGTGGAAAATTAGTTTGAGAACACTAATTGTATCAATCTATTGAGATAAACAGTGAAAATAGATTATTAATAGACTATTAATTTACAACAATCTGTTTTAGAACGGGTTTGTTTTGCATAAAGATCTGGGGTTTTTAACAATATTACCTATTTGCTTGCAGATGACCCACGGGTTGAAGAAAACGGCAGCTAGGGCATAATATTTTCTACATATCCTCATCATTAAAAAGCCAATACAATGACCACTTCCCACCACACCCATTGTAAGCTTTCCCGCCAAAAGAGTTGCATCCCGAGTGCAACGTCATGGCTATAGCAGCAGATGAGAGAGCCAACTCAGAACCATCGAAAAGATGGGAAAAACAACAGTTTTAATGGCTATAGCAGCAGACGCGAGAGAGAGCCATTGAAAAGATGAGAAGAAACATCAATTTTAATTTTAGGGAAAAGGTGTGGGAAAATTAATTATATTTTTAGGGAAAAGGTATTTTTTCTATTGTCTTAATTTGAGGCAATATAAAATTAAAAAAATAACTTAAATATGTTTAATTTTTATTGTCTTAATTTGAGATAATGTAAAATAAAAAATATAACTTAACTAGCAATTGCACCTTGATGTGCAATGAGTATGCCGAAGAGGTGTGGATGGTAATTTATGAATTTTATTTATTTACTTATTTTTAGAGAGGAATGGATGGTAATTTATGATTATATTGTTGAGTTAAAAATATGAAAGCTTTGTTTTTAAAATTTGAAATTTACAATCTTCCATCTTATTTTATTTAGATTACATTAAAGATAATGATATATATGTGAACAACATAATGTACGAAGTACAACAATCAAGATATTATCCAAGTATTAACAATGTAATATCATATAGATCAATAGATATTTTTCTTGCATATAGAAGATTCTTCCTATTTTGAATATAAATCAGTTGGATCTAGAAAGATCAATTGTAGAACTCTGCATGTGAACTTAGTATGTTGGCAGAAAATGATCAAAGAACCATTAGTATATCATTCAATAACATATGAAATATTATCTTATTTTTTAATGAATGTGATAAAATGAAAAGGATAGTCAAAAGTTCAGCAGATATAGGAAATGAGCAGCTTAATTTAAATTTTATAAGACTGAATAAGGACATTCATAGATCGTGGATGTCATAATTTATGTAGCTATCACATTTAGTGAATCAACAAACTTAGGCTTTTGGTTGTTCAAACCCTATTCACAATGAACCTTTACATATTACAATAGCTTTAAATTTGTTTTTATTTTTTATTAAAACTATGAATGGTAACCAATGCAGAGTATACAATATTAGTTAATTTTCTTATGAGGGTGTTGTAGACTGAAGAATATGTGTATTTTAAACCAAAAAGAAAAGAAAGTCCTTTGCAAAAAAATCCCACACCTCTCTTTGAAAGCCATTGTGTTCACCAATTACTTCTCATTCATTTCGTGCAAAAGTTGATGTTGCAAAAAAACAAATAATAAAACCACATAAGAAATGTCAAAAAGTGTTTAACCAAAATTGAAAAAATTGGATCTTGGTCTTCAAGGTTACAGTTGGTTACTACATAAAGCAGTAGTATTATTAAAGTTGTTGTCAATGTGTTTGGATACTACAGGCAATATAGTTTATGTTTTTTGAAATAAATTTAAAGTTTAATAGATTTTAAACTAATAAATCATGCACAGTAATTTGTGTTGCCAATACCTACAAATTACCTTTTCTTTTGATTCTCTTTTTTGAAGCCTTTGTCATCATTTGTGCAGATAATTTTTCCTATTTTTTTAGTCATTTGTGTAGATTTTTAAAGTTTAAAAGCTTAATAGTTGTTCTATTTTTTTGTTGTTTATATCTACCAATGATATATGAACATAGATATCTAAATAGTAAAATCAGGAAAACATCAAATAGATCAATAGATATTGTTTTTGCATAATAAAGATGTTTCATATTCTGAATATAATCCATCTCAATCCACAAAGGCTAATTATACTAGAACTTTAAATAAGAGGTAGCAAGAAAGCTTGCAAATATTAATGAGTGTTCTTTCATAATGACATGAATTCCAAATAATTGGAGTTCCCTTACATAAGACGTTCAATTACTATAAAGGAAAAGTAAAGGTACATTCAAATTTGAAGCCATATCATAAGGATTTAGGTGCATTCAATTACAATCCTAGAAAAGAAAATCCACATTCAAATTTGAAGGATTGTAATTGCAAATATTGCTATGACAATCTACAAATGAGTATCTAGTTTGTGAAAGGAAATTATCTCGAGAAAATTTGGAGTTGGGACTTAATGTCGAAATAAAATATGACATAAATGAGGAACTCCAATGGCATTTAGTGCCAGCAAAATGGTTGAGTTGTGAGAGTGTTTGGTCTTATTTTGTTGTTGCTTTTATGTATTTGCATACCTGTAGGAAAATTGTTAGAAAGAGAAAAGAAAGATGTTTTTTTGGTCATGTTTTAGAGCAAGTTGATATTAATGTTTCATGTGTAGTGTATGACTACTTTTTTGAAAGAAGGAATTTGGATTAATCATTGGAGACACTTTGTAACTAAGTATGCAATGAGGGCTTTTTGGTTGGAAGTGGGAAAAATGTAGTTGATAAAATCAAAGTAACTAACCTGTAGTTATTTTTTGTATTAGTGTGCATTCAAGAGTTTGAATTTGATAATGCCAATAAGCATTCTTCTTCTTGCTTTCGATGAGCTACCTATGGACTTTGTTGCATGCGTGCATATCATTGAAATGTGAAGGCTAGTTTTATGCATAGGCTTGCAAGTTCACACACTCTAGAAATAGTTGTTAATGTGAGGTCATACTGATCTACATTGTTGATATTGATTGTTTCCTTTTCAAGTGTTAGGCTTTGTGATTTGTGTATTATTAAGGCCCATGCCATTTTGAGTGGGATTTGACGACAGAGACCATGACTAAAAGGGGCAATAAGTACATTTTTTAGAATATTAGTGTAATTTTATTCCAATATTTTATTCCACAAAAACTATTAATTAGTAATTATATTTGTAATATTTTATTATTAATTATGGCAGGCTACGATTGAAAATAAGGTCTTGATGAAGGTTTTAGAGTATGTTTATTAAAATGAAAATTATGGCCAAGATTTTAATAATGAGCACATTTATTTAGTCATTTTTATTTGTCTAATATTAGTCATTTATTTAGTCATTTAGTTGTGATTTTACCCAATGACCAAATTAGTCACTTATAAATGACCAAATTATTCATTTATTTGTCAAATTCTACTAGTGTTAGTCACGTGACTAAAACTTTTAGTCACGTGACTAAAATTTTTAGTCACATAGTCATTTATTTGCCAAATTCCACTAGTGATAACTCCTCTCGCACACAAGGTCATGATATTTGTATTATATAACCACATAAATAACATTAGTAAGAAGTCATTATTTTAAAAATTGCATAAATCATTAAATTTTTGTTTAACTTTATTTTAAAGTTGGCACAGAGGAGCCTAGCCATTTGGTCACCATGCACACTTTGTGAAACCTATATTTTACATGATTTTTCATTCTAGTAGTAAGACACTCTTGTCACAACTAACAACTCATAGGGGCTTTTGGACATTGCTGGTCTTTCGTGCATATAGAAATGGTACCAAGTAGAGAATTCCATTAACAAATGATAAACATTAAATAATGTTTTTCTTTATAGATATGGATTCCTAGATTGCTCAAGGAAGTTGTCTTTGAAAAATAAAATTAGATTCATTATTAATTCCAACTCATTTGCAATAGCTAATGAAATTACTAGATTTCAAATATCATTCAAGTCCAAACTTGTCCTTCAATAGATGCATGAAGTATTGTTTTTTATAGTGCAAATGAAAACCTTCTCACAAGGCTCATTGGTTATTTTTGTACATGAGAGTCATGTATTATTCTCTATGGTTGCAGTGAGTTGGCAGAGCTCTCTCTTCAAGGAATTTTGGCTCATGAGCTTGGGAAGCTCATCCATCTTCAAAAGTTGTAAGCACATGAGAAACTGTGATTGAATTTTTATCTGCTTCCTAGAGTAATGATTTTTTCATCTTCAAGCTTTTAGATTGCTTAAAAAAATATGAAAATTTGTACAATCCTTCATGCTTCTGGGTATCTTTCATGATTTATTTTCTTTGGCAAAACTTTATTATTGGAATAATTCTTTTTTTTGAATTATATTATCAGTTTGGAAATTCATTGGCTTATGTCCAAGTATATTATTTTCTCCTGATGATGCATGCACATGTGTGTGTGTGTGCCACACACACACACATTTGATAAAAGTGACAAATTAATGTTGCTAAAATTTAATAAAACTACCTTTTGTCCTTTGAGAGCAAGAGGTTACGCAAGGACCAAAATGCAATATAAATATATCAATCAACATCAATCACAGGTACATATTCAAGGAACAATGAAGACAACTATTGAATGGTGGTGTTAAGGTATTGTTTGAATATTCATAAGCTGGCAAAAGATGACAACCTAAAGATTAGGATAGTTATGATCTAGAGCATAAATAATGAAGTCTTAATGACATGATTACATCAAATTTATCATCCTCAAGGAAGCATAAAATATGATAGTGCATATGTCTCTTCAAAAGGTTTAATAATAGTCTGCAATGATCAAAATCTAGTGAACACTTCAAATTTCTCAATGCTCGAATGACAAACATGATTTTTATAGTGCACATACCATAAGAGGCAACCTATAGATGAAGATATTTCCTTCAAGGAAACTATTGAGAGGGTAGTTCAAGTGACAATGAATAAAAAATTTGAAGTGACAATCACAAGGATACAAATGGTAAGACCAAAGGAAGAGTAAAATATGATAACCTAATGAAGATCAAGACCTACACACCAAGCTCAATGATAGTCCACATTGCATTTCAAAGAATGACAATGGGGCAACATGCACATCCTAGTGATTATATGAAAGGGATAGTCTATTGTTGTCTATCTATTCTTGTATAGAAATACCCTTATAGAACCAAGCTCCACAAAGGGCACCAAAAATAGGTCCAATAATATACACCCAAATACCATGATATTTGCTTGCTATCAGTGCGAGCCCCAAAGATCTTGTTGGGTTGATGGAAGCTCTTGACAGTACCTTAGATGTAAGACATTCTTGATTTAGTAAGCATTAAATTTCAAACAAAATGCACTCCACCCAAAATATAAATGAACACACTTCTTTATTAGTTCCATACATACCTTACAAATAAAGCATTACAAGCACCCACATCAATCCCTACCATTTCACCTCACTGAAGAACAAAGCATCACAGACTTTCCAGTTAGATATTATAATGGAAAACCTTCATGTAGTGGGCTATAATATGAACTGATTAGATTGTATGTAATATGATGAATAATTAAAATTAACTGTGTTATGATCCAATTCAATGGTCAAATATATATTTTTTCCTTTCAAAAACTTCTTTAGTGCCTAAAAATTATTAGTATTATGCCATAAACATGCACCCAACTCCATTTTTTTCTCTCACATGGTGTTCTCATAGTGAGAATATGTTACTAGATGATATCATTTTTAATCAAATGTGGTATAGATCAATAGAGTTGAGGTAAATTGTCTCACTTACTGCTTTACTATCTATAGCTATTGCAAATATAACAAAAGAGAGTATGAAGGTGATAATGGATTCCACCACTAGTGATGCCAAGTAAAATTCCTTAATATCATTGATAGCAACATTAATGGAGACATTTGTAAAAATTATATTGAGTGCAGCTACAACCACTGTGGCACCCACAATATGAGATATAATATAAACATGTAGATGAGATATAATATAAACATGCAGATGACAATTTTAAAAACATAAAAACAAAACATCAATATTCGCAATGTTCACATCATGACATAAAAATATTAAGGGGCCATATAAGGTTCAATTCAATCTTATATTTTGAACATTTTTTTCCCAAGTGACCCCGGGTTGCAAAGTTCAAACCCAAATTGCACTTGGTATGTTGGATTAATTTACCTCCTTAAGAGAAAGTCTTCCCATAGATGAGAAGGCAATGCTTATTGTAGGATTTTGTGAGCACCAGAGATATGTCCCACACTATAGACTATTGCCATTATAACCAATCCAAACACGACACAAACCCCAACATTTGTTAAGGCCTTATCCCTAGCCTCTACCATGATTCCTCCACACCCAACAAATACTAAGATAAAAGTTCCCACCAATTCAGCTACAACTTATATAGAAAAATTACATGATTACATTTGGCAATTTAGAGAAACACAACATGAAAAACACATATACATAGATGTACATCTATATGTTTATTAGTCATACCTTTTTGTATATTGTAATAAACATGCCTTTTGTAGATTGTAATCTCTTTAAAAATATTGTTAGTTAATTTAGTAGCCTTAAGATCTTCCATGTTTGGGTTCTTCATTTGAGGAGAGGGATATTCATTCCAAAATAATAGTAAGAATCATTTTCTAAACAATCTTCTTATGCTAACAATAGAGAACTAGTTAAATAAACAATAGAGCTTGAAGACCAAATTAAACACTCAAACTAAACAGTGAATCTTCTAGATGCAGGGCTTAATTTAGGATGACACGTGATGAGCACAATAGTGTTTTGAGGTTGTGTATAGATTCTCCTTGAAGAACCTAGGCTTTCCTTTCCTTACTTCAAGAAAAAAATGTGGAAACATCCTTCAAACATTGAAACTTACAAGGATTTTTCCTTTCTTGCATCACCGCAGGCATCACTTGAAGAGTCTATGGGATAGCGGGTGACTCAACGTGTCTTTCCCACATCACTATGGGAATCACTTCAAGAGAGTCTACAGGATAGCAAGTGACTCAACGTTCCTTTCCCGCATCACCACAGGCATCACTTGAAGACCCTGTGGGATAGCAGGTGACTCAATGTGCCTTTCCCACATCACCACAAGCATCACTTGAAGATTTTGTGGGTTAGCAGGTGACTCAAGGTGCAAGCCTATTTTTCAAATTGTTTCATTTAGCATCACCAATATTCTCCACAAGAACATTGTCCAAAAAATTGAATGGAGTCCATAGATCTAAGAAAAGGAAGAGTCAAGGTCTTTGTGAGGGCATGGAGTAGGTTGAAGGAGTTGAGTGTAGTCTGCAAGTAGCCAATAATGTAAGTCATGAAAGCATAGATCCCTTCATGAGATCTAATATGTGTTAGGGTTTCAAGTTTATCGACATTACCAAAATGTTGGTTGACATCAAAGGAAGTTGCTTAACACAGGTTGATGCCCCCAAATACCAAGTTGATGCCTCAAAAATGCAGGTCACTTCAAAAATGAAGTCACCAATTATTCCTTCCCTATGCACATATCTAAAAAAAATAGATCTCTCAATGTTCTTTCCACTTAGAAAGCTGAGATACTATAAAAATTACAAATATTGACCTTTCAAATGCAAATATTGAGAAAATTATAACAATATTTGGAAGTACAAACTAGATTACAATAGTATTTGTAAAAAATTGACCAGATTACAACAATATTTACAAAAAATTGAGCCAGACTACCATAACTTACAAATATTGTCCAGACAAGTGAGGTTGAGAAACAGATGGATTACATTGAGATTCCTATTTAGCTTTTTCTCATAAAGCTATAATAACTTTAGTGCTTCAGTAGAATGGAAAGTATATAACAAAAATTAGATACGCATGTTGAATATTTAGTATGAAAACTTTTTTTCTAAATGGACTTGGAAGTGACCTACAATGCATGTATTTGGAGCAACAATGGTGTTTTTTTAGATGCTATGTGGTTACCATGATAGTTGGTTCTTAGCTTTCCTTGGGTGGTAGAAAACTATTTATTTTTCTAGATTCTTTATATTCTTGCATTTCACATTCCCAGCTTGGTTTTCTAGTTATATTGTTCTATAAGACTTGTTTCATTTGATTAATTCAAGATTCTTACTATTCACTTGCTTACTATATTTGGACTATTTTTCAGGATGGTCCATCATCAAAGGAAGAAAATGAGGAGTTAGATCATGCAATTGCACTATCTCTTTTAGAAGAATTGACAAAACCAAATGGTGCATTTGATGATTTCAGAAATGTTAAAGCTTTTATTTTATTACAGGTTTTCTAATTTGAAGAGAGACTAATTTGAGTGATATATACCTTAAGATTGAAGTATTAAAGTTAGTTATGTATTAAAATTAGCACACAAGGAGTTTTTCTTGTAGAAGACAAATACATCCTAAATTGCCAAATAAAAAGAATGGGACTCTGATTTTATTAGAAATTTGCCTGGGTTTGATTGTATGTTATTTTTGTACTAGCATCTTCATAAATTTTAAGTGAAATTGGTTAAATATCTAGTTTATATCATTTTTTTATATTTGATATCATCATATTAATAAATAAGAGAGATGAACATTGTGACATAGTACATACCATATTGAATTCTACTTTGGTGGTGAATAATATGCTCAATTTGGGCCTCATATTAACAATGAACTAATATGGTCTAACTCCCTATCTTTCAATCTCTCATGAAGCTCACAACAAAACCCTTAGTTGCTTACTTTTATAGGGAGCTAATTGATTCCTATCAAACCCCCACCCCTTTAGTAGCATTTGTGTGGTAGTGTTATAATGCTACATGCTCCTCTCAAGGCCAACTTTGATACAAGCACTTTATTCACCAAACATATTCAAGACTACACTTTCATTGTGTATATGCTTGATATAACACTCACTGCATTCACTAACTTGCATTCATTGTGTATATGCTTGATATGATACTCAATACATACTAGAATGGGACTCTGATTTTATTAGCACTTTGCCTGGTTTTGATTGTATATCATTTTTGTACTAGCATCTTTATAAATTTTAAGTGAAATTGGTTAAATATCTAGTCTATATCATTTTTTTAGATTTGATATTATCATATTAATAAATACAAGAGATTCATTGTGACATAGTACATACCATATTGAATTCTACTTTGGTGGTGAATAATATGCTCAATTTGGACCTCATATTGACAATGAACTAAGATGGTCTAACTCCCTGTCTTTCAATCTCTCGTGAAGCTCACAACAAGACCCTTAGTTGCTTACTTTTATAGGGAGCTAATTGATTCCTATCAAAACCCCACTCCTTTAGTATCATTTGTGTGGTTGTGTTATAATGCTACATGCTCCTCTCAAGGCCAACTTTGATGCAAGCACTTTATTCACCAAACCTATTCAAGACTGCACTTTCATACAGTGCATATGCTTGATATAATACTCACTACATTCACTAACTTGCATTCATTGTGTATATGCTTGCTATGATACTCATGGTAATATGTTACCTTTGATAGAATATTATTTTGATGTTGAATCTGAAGATGTTTTAAAGAGAGGTCTTATTTGTTGAGTAAATTTTGCAGGGTGTTGTAAACTTTGCACTGATGATGTCTCAAATGGAGGGTGGTTGTCCAATTGATTACAATGTCATCATAGATCTCTTTCTTCAGGTAATTGCTTTCTAGTTGTTGTAAATTCATATGTCTTCTTCCTGATAAATAGCTTATGGTTTTTCATATGGAACTCTAAAGTTGAGGTGACTATTAAACTATTTCTCTCAATGTAATTTGTTTTGTTATATGATTATTTCTTGTAGTGCGTGTATTGGGTGTAGATTCATGCATCAAGTTGTTTGAATAGTTCAAGTCTTATGAAGGGATATATTTCTTCTTGGGTGCATATTTGAGCTCCAGGTGATTTGACTTTAGATTGTCACTTGTATCATTTTGTCACTGATATTCATTGATCTATTTGAGGAGGTAATTTTGTAGTAGCTTGGGAACCTTGTTCTTATATGGTAAACTATATTTTCAATGCCATTGGTAGTGAGGATCCCAACATTCACTTCAAATACATTGAAGCAACAACCAAAATTGGACAAACCAACGAGGTGGAATGTGGAACTAGAGAGTCAAACTTCTATGATGCTGAAATGTTAAAAATCTTTCTTATGGAAGCAAGACTTCTAGATGCTCATCCACTGATAAATGTTTGTGATCGGATTGGATTTTTCCACTGTCATGTTCAGTAAAGCTTATTAGTCAAGGTATATGCAAAACATAGTTCTCAGTCAATATTGAGTATTCATGGTGTGAAGTCTGCAAAGGAGTCTTTCATAAGACCCTTAGGCTTCATTTTTCAAGTAGTTCTTTCATGTTTTGGAGTTGTATAAGAAAAAAATAGAGCATTGTAACTCATTTTTCTTAGTCATAGCTCTAAGAAACACACTTTGTAACACATTTTTCAAAGCAAAAACACATATTTATGTCTTGTATCTACTGTAAGAAAACCTTTTCTCAATAAAATTTCAATATTTTTCCTTCTTAATAGTTGTTCCATTATGTGCAAATGAATGATTGATTATGTTTTCTTGTGTTTTATGTTTAAACCTTAAAAGCATTATCTCATTTTTTACACTTTTAGGTAGAAATCATTGAACAAAAACAATTAAATAAACTACCAATTGACTAAATATACTACCAACTGATAGAAATCAATAAATAAATATGACTAAAAATATATGATTAAATACACTACCAATTGACAGAAATCAGTGAATAAATATACTACCAATTGACAAAAATTAGTGAATAAATATGACTAAATATATGACTAAATACCAAATTGATCAAATGACTTAATAAATGACAATTGGCAATAAACTATTAATGGTCACGTGACCAAGCTCAGTGAATAATATGACTAAATATATGACTAAATCAATGACTAAATTAATGAATAAATATACTACCAAATCAATCAATCAAAACAACCAATAAATGACTAAAATTGGTTTAGTAATAAATTTGGTCGCATTATAAATGACTGACAATAAACTAGTAATGGTCATGTGACCAAGTTCAGTCATTTATATGCAATTTTTAGTAGTTTTTTTAGTCATTTATTGTTGTTTTTGTACTAGTGTATCTTTGAAAGGCTTTGACTCTATAAGATGAGATTAAATTCTCTTATGTATGTGTTTGGTGTAGACATCAAAAAACTATTGGGATTTATTATCTCTCATCGTGTAATCGAAGATACAAATAAGATCGATGCAATTGTTAACATGCCTCCACCTAAGAACATCTCTTAACTTTGTAGTTTGTGTTGATGTGAAATACCAGTTATGGGTCGAATCATGCTTGATCCATGAAGAATCGAAGCATAACGAAGCCACCAATACTCAAATCTCAACAAGATCAATCAATCAAAATTGAAAGTAAACATTTTATCAAAAAGCCTAACATGCTAAATTTATGAAAGCTTTAAAGAAAACATCTACTCTAATCTATTGAAACTTTATCTTGTTGTGGAATTGGTGTCGTGTTGATGTGGACTGACGACTCTTTCCCAATCTTGTGATAGTGAGCTTGTTTCAGTCAATTCTATGGAAGAGAATCAATGAAATCATGGTGTTTGGTGTATGAAAAAACCTAAATTATGCACAAAATGAACATCATGCAAGCTAAGTTACCATGATTTTATGTTATAAATGATCTAGTTGTGCTAAAAATGAGCTAAAAGATGAAAACCCTAATTTATTTACAACTAGGATAGATGCATGGAAGCCATTAATGAAAGCTTGAAGCTATTATGCAACTAAAAAAAACTAAAAATAAGCTAATGTATGCAAATTGAGAGTATGGATGTGAGTAAATTTAACAACATAATTTTGCAATAAAAAATGGATCCATTTGTCTCCAAATAGTGATCTATTTATAGGAGAGCAAATGAGGAATGGGTGGTTGAGATCAAAAAGATCAATCAATGGATGAGAATACAAGATGAAGATTAATCCAAGGCTCACAATTACCTCAAACAAACACACTTTTGACTTGCTCACACAGGTTAAAAGTAACTTGTTTAGGAGGTTAAAGGGTTAACTTGCTTTTGAAGCTAAGTGAGTTGATTGGAGGAAAGGGGAATATTCCTCAGAATATTCTTTTAGGGTGAGGAAAAAGGGATTTTGCAAATTAAAACAAAGTTTTAATTGTGCAAAAAGGATAAAGAATATTCCATGGGAATATTCCCTTTAATTAGAGGAATATTAGTTTAATTTCTAATTAAACAAGGTTTAATTTATGCAATTAGGGGATTAGAGGAATTAGATGATATTTATTAAATTAGATGATTTAATAAATAGAGGGTGATGAAATGATATTTAATTAAATAACATAGGGTTATTTAATTAAATAAGATGACTTAGGAGATTAAATTAAATATTTTGATTTATTTAATTTAATTAGATGAAATGTTAGTGGGGAAAGAGATGAATTAACCCAATTAAATTAATTAGGCCAATTAGATGAAAATGATGCAATTAATTAATTAGCTAGGCTAATTGAATCAATTAAGTGAAAAAGAGAGGATGAATAAAGAGGAAATGGTGTTGATAAACTGGATTTGAGTGTATGACATCTATTGGGATATTTTTCATTGTCTACATTTTGCAAGGGAAGATTTAGGCTTGATTCATAGATTTATATCTCAATTGGTTGATCGTACAATTCCATTCACACGCTTGTTGAAGAAAGATGTGTAATTTTGATGGGACATCTCATAAGTGTCAAGGGGCTTTTGAGTCCATTAAAAACTACTTGGCTAATCCTCCCATTTTAATCCTATCTATGCAAGATAGACCCTTCCTACTGTATATTTCAACATCACCTCATGCTTTAGCACTTTTACTAGCTTAGCATGATAATGATGGTAAGGAAAGAGAAGCCTATTACATGAGTCATATTCTAATTAACTATAAAACTCATCTTTGCAATGGAAAAGTAATTTCTTGCTCTTGTCTTTACGATGTAGAAGCTAAGAAAATACCTTCTCCATGCAAAGACTCATGTAGTCATTAAAAGTGATCTTCTTAAGCACTTGTTCTCTAGAACTTATCTCTCTAGAAGGTTAGTGAAATGGGTGATGTTGTTATTTGAGTTTGATCTTAAATTCGTTACTCAAAGAAATTAAAGGTCAAGTTCTCACAAATCATTTGGTGGAAGCTCCCTCACCTAATGCTTTCCCTAATCTAGACCTATTCCTTGATGAAATTCTACTTTAAATCACAATCCTCTAGAGTAGGTGTAGTTCTTATTTCACATGAAGGAAAGGTGATTCCTCTTTCCTTTGGGTTATAATTTCATTGTACAAACAATATCTTGAGTACGAAGCCCTCATTGTTGGCTTATGTTTCACGATAGCTTATGAAATTAAACACATATGTATTCATGGTGACTTTGAATTAATTGTAAATTAGATCATGAGAATGCATCAAGCTAAGCAATGTAAGCTATCTCAGTATTGAGATTTTTCTTTGTCTCTTCTTATTCACTTTTCTTTCTATACCATCGATAGTGTTCCTAGGAGAGAAAATCATCATGTGGATGGAATAGTGAGTGTTGCCTCCCTTGTACGCCCTAACTATATTTCAAATGAGTACCACTTCATGGTCCAAATTCTTTGCTCTCCTACTATCTTAGATAAACCTGAACTTGATAGTCCTATGTGTGCACATATAGACTCAAGGGAATGGTACTTTCATATCTATAATTATCTAAAAATTGGAAAATTTATCAATTGTGCAAGTAAAAACACTCATATCTAGATATGAAAGCTTTCAACTCGCTATATCATCCTATCTAATGTTATCTATCATAGATCTTATAATAGTCTTCATCTTTGATATCTCACTAAGGTTGAAATACCCCTTGCCCTTCAAGAATCCCATTTAGGCTTTGGGGATGGGAATTTTGGTGGTAAATCTCTAGTGCATAAACTAATACATATGGTATATTATTGGAAAACAATTTGGAGCAAGACTTCTTTTCCTTTGTCAAGAAATGTCCTCAATGTCAACAACATAGAAATATTATCCGAGCTCCTACACATGAACTTCATACTCAAGCTTATATTCCTTGGCCTTTTCAAACATTGGGTTTGGATATCATTAGAAAGATAGCCCCCCTTCTTTTAAGGAACATACCTTCATCATAACAACAATAGATTATCTCACAAAGTGGGTTGAAAATACTTCGCTTCGATCCACTAATGCTAAAACAATCTACAACTTTCTTCTAAATAACACAATTTCTCATTTTGGATTACCTTCTACCCTTGTCTTTGATAATGGTACACCATTTAAGAACAAGGAGGTAAAACACTTCTTGGAGAAATTTCATATTATTTTCTACACCTTATTATCCTCAG
This sequence comes from Sequoia sempervirens, assembly GCA_007258455.2. Lineage (NCBI taxonomy): Eukaryota > Viridiplantae > Streptophyta > Pinopsida > Cupressales > Cupressaceae > Sequoia > Sequoia sempervirens. The sequence continues at coordinate 65,319,471 of VDFB02252616.1, forward strand.
TCCAATGGCTAAGTTGAAGCGTTGAACAAAATTATTGAACACATTTTGCGTAAGACAATCAATAAACATGGGAAATATTGGCACTCAATTAACTTATGCATTATTGTCCTACCACACGAGTGTTTGTAAGACTACAAGTACTACTCCATACAATCACGCATGTGGGGTTGATGTTATTATACCTTTAGAGTTGGAAATTTTGTCCTTATGAGTTTCCCTTAGAGGGTTGATTGATGATGACACTTATTGTGCCGCATGTCTAAACCAACTCAAGTTGCTCAATGAGCACCGATTAAAGGCCCTTAAGCACCTTTGATCTTATCAGAAATCTTTATCAAAACATTACAATCAAATTGTTCTTCCTCATACTTTCAACATTGGTGATCTCGTTCTTTGTGAGAACTAGAGAAATGTAAATGCACCACCCAACGAAAAGGGAAAATTTAATAATAATTGGTTAGGTCCATACACAATCCCCTCTATTTATGGTTCTAGTGCCTACAACCTTTTTGGCATGAATGGTGTACCATTGAAAGAACTTGTTAATGCTATGCACTTGAATCGATATTATGCATAGAATTCTCCCAAGTATCACATGTATGACACTTAGTTCTTCTTAGAATCAAGGTATGTTGTGTTGTGACATTTCTTCATCAACACATTTCTTAATTATTCATTGTGTTATGATGCATGTACAAGTATGGTTAATTTCTTTAAATAAGAATTAAGAATATGTGTATTTTGAATTCTATGCATCGTTAGTCAACAATCTCGATTTATCTTAATTATTAGGTTAATCATTCCTTTACATAGATGTAATGTATTATCTCTATTAATTAGCATGTTTCATTTATCAATTAATATGTTTCATTTATTAAACTAGCATGTTGTACTTTCATGAAAATCTATATCATCACATCATATTAGATCATCATAGCATTTGATTAAGCATATATGTTTCACATGTGTTTAATTAAATCTTGGTAACATGTAATCTAACCATACATCAACATGCATCCATAACATACATGAAATCAAAAGCATATATCAGAACACAAGTCATAGTCGAGTCAAAATCCCATATATATGTGTGTGTGTGTGTGTGAATGTCTTAATGTACATGTGTCATCATCACTACAACAAAATGTGGTCTATATACATGTATATGACTATATACATCAAAAAATGATATACATCATAAGTCTCTACATCAAAAATATCTATACAATATACATCTCTCAACTCTAACTTCCTAGAGCGTGGGTCTCAAAGCCCTTTGGTGCTGGCGGATTTGAATCTAGGCACAGTGGTTGGTGAACTGACATATGGGATTGAGATTGGGATACGGATCTCAAGACTTATGAACACAGTCCCCTCAGCTCCCCCCTCAATTCGGTGATCTCTCTAGGTAGTGATTTACTCCCATAAAGTGTCCTCCCTCTGCCTAGTTGTTTCCATGTCATCCATGAGTTGCCACACTCAAGGATGATTGAGATCTATGGGGGAACTGGTCTTCATAGCCTCAACCTCCCTCCTAAGCTCTTCAACCTCACTTTGAAGGGTGTCACATGCCTACTCAACACTCTCTTCCCTCATCATAGTGAGGTCTCTCAAAAAGATAGTGCGAAGCTTCACCACCCTGTGATCCCACTCTCCCATCATCATGCTCAGCTCGACCTCCCTTTGTATGAGCTCCACTCAGGTCTCCTCATACGTTGTCCTAAGTCGTTCTACAAGCTCAAACAACTAGATGTGCCTCTCAACCATCTATTATGGCTGATAGGTGTCCAGGACAGGAACCTGAGTCTCTAGACCACTGTGACCACCTTTGCTAGTGCTTGACCAAAGAAGTCGAGCCACTCTCATGTGAAAATTGTAAACATAGAGAAGGATATGGGTATCAGTACTACATCATCACAATAATTGTATAATCATAAATTTAAAGGCATATGTAAATCATAAATCAAGTCATACCTAGGTCCCCAACCCACCAATCAAGATCCACAGGTGTGGCCCTACTTCGCGAGGCCCCCGGTGTCCTTATCATCGTGGTTAGAGACACTTTGTTAGTGCACTTGGTGGTGATGGACTCTTAAGAAGAGTAACTACTGGTGGGAGCACTGAGACAACATGGAATACCATTGGGGAGGACACCCTCTACCACCTCTTGGGCCTCTCCTTTACTACCTCCTCAACCTCCTCCTATGATCCCTCCTCTCCCTCTGACCCTTGAACACTTGGATTCCCTCCGACATTGTCCTAAATAAAAATGGGAGTAAGACATGTCTCCCACCACCTACCAAACCTATCTATCACCCCAACACTGTCAATGTCCAACATAAGTGGATCATCATCATTGTTGTTACCCTCCTTGCTCTATGCCACATCGTCGATGGCCAGATGAGGGAGGTATCTAAGTCTAATGGAACTCTTGAAGGAATGGATGCACATGGGTTCAGTGTGAGGAACCATCTGCACTTGCTCATATTGTCTCATGGTGCGCCTCTAGTAGTAGGGCACTATAATATGATCATGCTGACCTACCAAGAATCGGTCATGTTGCAAGCATGGTAGTTGTGTCCTATCGATGGGCCAATGGTTCATACCTGATAGCCTGGCTACCACACAACATCCTTGACCCTTAGTTGGTCCATGATCTACCTCTAGAATATTAAGTCCCTAAACCTCCACTAACACTAGTGGGTATGTGTGCACTCAAGCATATCACTTATGATCCATTAGGGGAACCCAAGTGGCCATGTGCAGGTGATATGCTCAAATGACCACACATGGAGGAGCGTGTAAGCTATTAGGTTGTGGTACTCATAATGGAAATATTGCTCGACGTCATGATATATATGCACCAACATGTACTATGACCTCAGATGACATCAAGTGAATATTGTCCTCCTCTCCTCCCTATCTCTGATGTATCAAATGAGGCTCGCATGCAAGTGGGAGCCCCATCCATCTATGGCCACCAAAGTGCCACCGTCATGATAATAATACTCTGCACTAGGGGAAACAACAATCATCCATGCTCCAACCATTAGAGGTATATGTGCCTGGTCGTGTCTACGAGAATGTCTCGATTGATATAGTATGACTAGCTGTCTTTGCATCCTATGTGCTTTGTGGCTCATCCAATTTAATCCTCTCCCCTCAGATGGGGAGGTGCATAATCCGATAGATGTCGACCAATGTGATCATCATCTCCCCTATAGGGAGATGGAATGACATGGTTTTCGTGTCCTACCTCTCCATTAGAGCCATCAAGATGGTGGGGTGATATCTCATCTCTAGTGTCTCATAGATTCACTAGAGCCCAAATTGATGCAATAGGATGTGGTCCTGAGCTATGAAATCTCCTATGCGACTGCATAGGAGTGACATGATGAGACCATCAATATGCTCTCAAAGCTTTGGTAAACTCTATAAAAACACAAATCTATCACACAAAATTCTACATCTATTCTATCTACATCTACTCTAAACATTCCAAACATTAAATTTATAGAAAAATTCTCAACTCTAAATTTCAAGACGCTAGCGTACCCTCCTAGACACCAGCACGTCCCTAGGATGCCAATGCACTAGGAGGACAACAATATGAAACCATCACTTGGATGAATGTGTGGCCCTGAACACTAGCACGTGGTCTAGGACATCAATGTGCACCTTGGACGCTTGCACTACCCTAATTTTTCCTACTAAAGTTAAATGCGTCAAATAAATGTAAGACTATTTTTTTCCCTACCTCATCCAGACGCTCCTTGCTCTCCATGTCAATGCGAAGCTCCTCAATGCATGATGGTCTCAACTCTCATCGACGGGGCATTTTTTCTTAAGCTCTATATAACTCTAAGCAAAAATCCTCGTCATGAATAGTGAAAATGACCCTTCTAGGGCCCACCTAGTGAGTATATAATAAATTTTCACCCATTTTTGAAAAAAAATGTGGTAATTCAGTTCTGACTAACTTCCTGTTCTCACCCTCCTGGTTGGGGGAAAAACACGAAGGGGAATATACTCACATCTTCATCAACTTTTTCTTTCAGCTCACTAATTTCTTCTTAAGCATTCTTCTTGTCAAAGTAGCTTCTTCCATTTTTTTAGATTTGAATTTTTTTTGATGTTGCAACCAGATTTTCATGCCAGATGTTGTATATTTTTTCCAAGCACTAAGGGCATCATTTGTGTCAACCTCTACAACCTCTACAATATCCTTTTTTAAAGAAATTAATGCACTTTTTGTACTTAATGTTTCATATCTTTCTAGCTACTTTAGTTTAGTTGATCCCTCTAAGGGATTAACTCACTAAAGTGGGGGAAAAATGTAGTGTCAAAAATTGCACCCTAAGTCAATTTCACACTTACACATAGTGCTTAGTGCATTTATGCCATGGTTTCAAATTGGAGATTCTTTTTTGAATTTAAAAAGATATAAATGATACTTTATTTTTTTATAGGAAAATTGCTATCATGGAGGTAGCCCTCATTCTATTAACTCTTGAAAAGAAAACAATACATGAAGCAAAGACACATTGTAGGCATAACTACTATGTAATAAATAATTGTATGCAGGGAAGAGGCAATTTCTTGCAACCTTACAATCTATTTGCATGACAAAATATCATCTTGATGGGATATGAAGAAGGCATTAGTTTCCATGTTATTCTTAGAAATTTCATTTTGATAGAGCATGATTGCTTGATTAAGGTCTTCATTGTTTATAGCCATAGTGATGTAGATTGCATCATTGATAAGTCTAGTAATAAGGTGTTTCATGAGTGTAGATACTGCATTGATACACCTCTCACTTGAGTCTCAAAATAATGAGCTAGTTGATCACTGGATGTGCCCAATTTGCACCACCCATCATCCAAACAATGATATACATAAGCTTTTTCAACATCAAGTAGTTGTATATATGGGTAGACTCATGACATGATTCTTTCCTATGATCTTACTTATTGCATTCTTAATTCCCTTGGAAATAATCACAAAAACCTGTCGTAGTTGAGCTTCCAAGATAACTTGATTATAATTGCAAGCACAACTGGGGAAGCTAAGGCTTTCTTCCATTTTGGTTTCATCTTTAAGTTCAAGACTGAATAAATAGTTGAAGCATGCAAATTCATGAGGATTATACAATCTTGTTCCATACTTCCAACCATAGAATCTTGGTAATAACTAGTGATCATATATTCAATTTGTGTGATCAAGATTGGATCAATCCCTAACACGTGTAATATGTACCAATTATAATCATCAATCATCCCAAGTGTTTGCATCTTTCAAAATAATGATTTTCTTAGTCCATTCTATGCCTTAGTTGTCCATAGGTAATCAACAACCCTATTGGTCTCTTGATAAACATGGTTGATTGTGTATTTGTTGTTTTGTTCTAGATGCATCTATGCCTGCTTTAACCATTTTGCAAGTTTCAAACTTGTGGCCTTCTTCATCATAATGGCTTTGATTACTATTTACAATTCCCCCTCAATGTCGATCAAAGACAATTTCTCCTTTATACAAAATGTCAAGCCTTCCAAAAAGGTCACACATTCTACTTCATTTCTAGTGCCATCACACAGATTGATTGAGCTAGCATAGCATACAACACCCAAGTCATTCCTTATTATGCATCTTATACGTGAAGGTTTAGGGTTGCCTTGTGAGGCCCCATCAAAATTGAGTTTTAGTTTTCCCTTAGGTGGTGCCCATGCTACTTTATTTAGTCACATTTCTTTTGATTCTATTTTTCTATTCTCACCAAGCCTTTGGTGGTGTCTTATAATCTAAAGTATATTCAAGTCTAGGACAACAAAGTGGCCTTGGAGGTGGTGCACCTATATACTCCTTTTTATCAATGGGGGAATACCCCTTATATAGTAGCCAAGGTGCCACCCTCCTCACTTCTCTATGCTAGATTCCCTTGTTAGGCTTAGAGGTGTGGTATTTCCAACTTGGGTTTGCACTACTCACAAAGTTGTCATAGGGGGTCTTCCCCTTCACTAGCTAGGCATTATTTTGGTTGGTTTCTATTGACTAGGTAGTATGTGTGTTGATTTCCACTTGCCCACCACTCATTGACATCCACATAATGATAGTAGTGAGCCTCTCCAAGAGAACATGACAAGATCCCTCTCTTGGCTCTTGTCATTTCCTTACAAAGGAGCATTTCTCAAACTTAACCACAACTTAAAGTTCTAAGCTCACAAGCTAAATAAAATGAACATAAGATTCACTATTTGGGATCCCATTAATGATGACAAAGTTTTATCCAATGGTGGGGTAACCTAGATAATAGGGACCCCCTCACACTATGACATGTTTGTAGATTTCACTTCTCAACTTTCATGTCTCTATGATTATATAATTTTGTGAGATATTGTTTTCTTTTTGGGGCCACACAATACTTGTTTCCTATGTGACTTTGGGACACAATCCTATTCCGTTCATATTTTTGAGGATAGATTGTATTTATCTCCTTTAAATTTATTGGAATGGTGGAATTAGCATAGCTATGCCATTTTCCATTTAGTTTTATGCCCACCTTGATGGGAACATCTTGATGTAATAAAATTTTGACAAGTGACATACTCTTATACTAGGTTTGGCTCATGGCTTGATCCTTTTCCATCTTCTTTTTCCCCCATTGACATTAATTTCCATAGGTTCACTTCTTACCTTAAGATCACCACCTTATCTCTATAGATAAGTTCTGTGTGATTCATGATTGATATAGGTCAATCCTAAGGAGTGTAAGAATGATCCCTAAATCCCAAACCTTCAAGTTTTAATTTAGACTTTCCTGCCTCTTTATACTAGTTGTTATGGGTCAACCTAACACATGTTATTTAAGGACATTCATTGTGTACTTAATTTCATAAGGAGAATTATTAAAGTATTTACTTTCATATTTAAGAGCATTAAAGGAATCAAATTGACATCATCATACAAGCCACCTACATGTCTACAAATTTTATCTTTGATCTTTCTTATCATCATTAATTTGAATAATCAAGGGGAATGGCCTAGGAGAACCCATTAACCCTTCGAGTTGACAAACTCCTTAATGGCATCTCTAAGCACTACATTGATAAATTTAAATACCTATAATGTGAAGGAAAATAGGTTTTTATGCACACTTATTGTTAAATCAAGTTTGTGTTGCTCATATCAATTTTACAGTGTGTTAGATTAGGTTCACAATATTACAATCAAACTCACAAGGCTCAAGAATGACCTTTATCACTTTCCAGAAAATAATTATTTAGAGAAGCATATCAAATGGATGCAATTAATTTTTCAAACTGACAAATTATTTTAAAACAACATTAATATCATTTGTCCATCATGAATTCTAAAACTAAGTACACTTGATACATTCATTTAATTTTTGTACTTTTATTTTAATTATTTATCAAAACTCTTATATCTAAATTAATAATATACTATAGTTATTAAGTTAAACTAAAATTTTGTCAAACTCTTATATCTAATTTTTTTATTTTTTTATTTTTTATCAAAGTCCGTTTCTATACCTCGGGTCATTACTAACCACGGGGGAGCAAACCTCAGACCCAACCAACTCCGCTGCGTTTCTTGGGTTTCAAAGAGGTTACGGGCAAAGTCCATTCCTATACCTCGAGTGAGCGAAACAAGAACTAACACAATATTACTGACATTTGCCTTTCCCACTACCCCAAGGCCCAACCTACACTACAAATAGTGGCTGACTCTTATATCTAAATTAATTATGTACTATTTATTATATTAATTTCAATAAACTAAAATTTTATGTAAGTTTCGTTAGTGTATGGATCTATATGATTATATAAAAAAGAAAAGGAAGAGAAGAAAAACAGAAGACTTTATTTCCTAAACCGCGCACTAAATGTTCAGGCACGTGGTCCTTGTTATTGGTCAATTGTCTCATGGACTGTTTGGTTTGATTTCGTGACGTGATTAAAACCTTTTATTTCATTTTAATTAAAAGCAAAAATAATGACAACTTACATTTATTATTACTAAATAAATAATAAAATATTTGTTGATCTGAGATAAGCCAAAGGGAGGTAACTAAGGTTTTACGAAAAGATTAAAAAAATGTTAAATATTTGCAAAATTTCACAAAATACACTTTCCACGGCCACTTGCCATCGAAGCAGCGCAAAGGAACCTGAGGACCGACCTTTGACGCCAAAACTTCAACGAAACAAGTAACGATTTCACCAATTTGTTCACAATTCTATGCTAATTGAGGGTTTGATTGCAAATTCAATCTGAACTAGCCATTTTTCCAATCAAATTTAGTATGGAATGATGGATTTTGGAGAATTTATGGCAATGATTTGTTAATTGATCTGAAAATGAACACGAATACAAAGACGGGCCCTCCTACTTTCAAGCTCGTCCTTCTGGGTGATGGTTTGTTTTCATTCCTTTTCATTTTTCATTTTCCAATTCACATGATTTAGCTGTTCGAAATTTACCCTTCTTATGCAGAACAATTTGAGTATAGTGTGTAAGAATATCTGACATTTTCAATTTCGGGGAAATGGTTAATTAGCTGTAACACTGTGGGTTTTATGGAATTTGTGAAGAAAGTCAAGCTAGAATTGATGGGTCGTAAGAATTATGATGCCCGCTGGTGAATTCCCGTCCCTGGTTATGTTTTTTATTTTCCTCTCCTTTTCGTCTTGAAAATATATTTCTTCTAAAAGATTTCATGTGTTTGGTACAAAATTTACTGGCATGGTGTTGGTCTTACAAATCAAACTCATCACAACAAGATAGTGACATTTGGACAGAATTGTGAGAATTATAATTTAGGTTAACGAGCCAGGTAAAACCCAGCTTTCCTTGGCCTAGTGGCAAGGCCGAGTTATTGCAATGATGAGGACACCAGGTTCAAGCTCCAGTGGGATGTTTTTGAAAAACCCTTTATGATAAACATAAGGTAGTTGTAGATGTTTGGGGCAGTCTTGACATTGCTTACCAATAGTAAATCCAGGATTGTCAATAAAGACGTCGAGTTTATGCCTTTTAGGAAAAGGTACAGATGTTGGTTGTGTTGGCATTCTCAGGAAGAGACGTTTCATAGAACCATGTTAGAATTGACAGAGTGAAAACAATAAAACAAAAGGATCAATTATGCAGTAGACACATCGATAACCTAGAGGTCCACTATGTTAGAGTTTCGGGAGTGAAAAGAACAGTTAGACAGGCACAAGGATCAATTACGCAGTAGATAGATTGATAACGTAGTGATCCAATAGATGAGGTGTTCCGGAAATTACTGAGTGGGCTTTTGAGAAATATCAAGAGGATCTTACCAGTAGACTGGTGCCTTGCCAAAGATTATTTTCTGCTCTGCTAGGGCATTTTCATAATCAAGCAAAATGCTGCTAATCATTATTTCTATTGAAAATTCTGAAGAAATTTAAACTCTATGTAGCTGCCATTTGGCTTGGCATTTTTTCCCCACCCTAGAATATCTGAAGTGTTCGCTGCAGAGTCTCAACAGCCAATTTCAACCGGTTGGTGAGAATCCTCCTCTTAAGTAATTGCTACTGTGCATTTGAGAGGTAGATCGTATCTTGTCTGGATTTTGAACAAGTTACATGGGTCACCTGAGTTTAAAAAATTGCTGTGGTAGCCCTTTTCAATATCATTCGTGATGTTCTCATGCTAAGTTAAATTAGTAGTTTCTCTTAGCTAAATACGTGGTGATCTTTCTTAGGATTTCCAGTGATGGCTAATTAAATATAATTTGTCTGAAAGTCCTTAGCAGAATATATTTGGGATATGCGGTTCTTTTATGAGGATCATCTACAAATGAAACATGGTCCAGTTTTCCTTTCACTTCAACTTCTTTTACTATTTAAAAGAATAAGAAGAGATGAGTAAATTGATGTCATACCAGAGTAAATTCTGCTCTGCTAGAGCATTTACATAATAAGGCTAAATAGTGCCAGTCAATTTTTTTATAGAAGATTATTGAGAACTTTTAAACTATGTTTTGCTCTCATTTGATGAATTTGTTTTCTAAAATACCTTTAGTGATCACTGCAAAGTCTCACCACTCCACTGCTACCAGTCGCTCTGAATCCTCATCTTAAATAATTGCTGCTCTGCATTTGTGAGGAAGATTTGTTTTTTGTGATTTTTGACAAGTTACACAGGAACATCTGAAGTAAAATAATTGTTGCAGTAGGCCCCTCCAAGGGACCCCTGCTTAATGATAGCTTACAGCTGTTCATATGAAAACAAAGATGACTTTCCACTGGTAATTAGAGAGATAAGGCACATCTCATTCATGATGTTAAGGTAAGTCAAATTAATAATTCTTTCTAGGCTAAGCACCAGGTGGCCTTCTTTAAGAATCTCACTGATGATGACATTAGTCTTTAATATTGTCTGTCCTTACCAGAATATATTTGGAGATATCGAGTCTTTCCAGTAGCATCATCTAGAAATGAATCTTGGTTGAATTTTCCTTTCACTTCAACTTCTCAATAGAGGATGAGTAAATTGGTGCCATAGAGAGTAAATTTTCTGCTCTGCTAGAGCATTTTCATGATCAGGCTAAATACTGTGAGTCAATATTTTTATATAAAATTATCAAGAACTTAAAAACTACATGTTGCTGTCATTAGCAACTTTTTTCTTTGGAAGTATCTTAAGTGTTTGCAGCAAAGTCTCACCAGCCCATCACTACCTTGTATCAGTTGCTCAGAATGCTCTTTGTAAATAAGATAATAACCATTGCTCAGCATTTGTGAGGAAGATTCTTTGCTGTGTGTTTTTTGATGAGTTACATGGTTTTACCTGAAGAAAAATAGCTGCAGTAGCCTTTTCCAGGGACTAATGCTTAGATATAGGCTACATCTGTTCAATTAAAATAAAGATGACTTCCCACTGGTAATTTGAGAGATACGGCACATTTCATTCATGATGTTATCAAGTCATAGTAATATTTCTTTTTACCTAAGTATCAGCTGGACTTCTTTAGGAATTTCACTAATGACTAGTTTTTAAATAATCTGTCGAAAAGTCCTTAGCAAAATATATTTGGTGATATGGGTTATTTCTGTTAGCATCGTCTAGGAACGAAGCTCAGTTCATTTTTCCTAAGTTACCGGTTCAGGTACAGGTATCAGAACCCGGTATGGTGGTACGACAATTTTCTTTCCTTGGGTATGGGTACAAGAATATATATATATATATATATATATATATACATATACATATATATGTATATATGTATATATGTACATATATACATATATATATCTACATATATATATCTATAAGTATATATCTATATATGTATAACTATAGATATATACATATATATGTATATATGTATATATACATGTAGATATATATGTATATATACATATATATCTATATGTATATATACACATATATACACACATGTATATACATATATATATACACACATATATATGTATATATATATCATAGTAACGAGACTTGGTCTCGCCTCAGACTCGGCTAGGGTGACTTGACTCGGGACTCAGGACTCGGTGCCTAGACTCAGTAAAATGAAAAAACCCTAGAAATTTAGAGATTTTTAAGGATTTAAAACTTTTTTCAAGCACCCTTTATTGAATAAACCTTAAAGACACAATAACATCATTAAATAGAAGCAAATTTGATCACATACACAAGTATACATCGATCACATAAGTATAAAGTACACAAATTGTAGCTGAGCTGTTGAAGGAAATAACACACTTAGATATATAAAATTATAGTCAAATGTATGCAAAACTCATGGAATATGAAATCTATGACATCAAATGTTCCAAACAAATATGAAATATCAAAACAATAACTACAAGTCTATTGCTCAAAGGAGTCTGCATCCTTCCTACAAAGGCATCTAAGGTGAGTCCTAGATGATGTAGCAACTGTAGCCATGGTCTCTGCTTGTGACTCCATGCCACCCTCACCAACATTAGTTGTGGATGTGTTTGCTCATGCTTTAGCCTCATCCTTCGCCATGGCTATAGCCTCAACCTCTCTATCTGCCTAGTCAACCCAATCAAGTTCCTCGTCACTAACACAAGTATACATTGATCATATAAGTATAAACACAAATTGTAGCTGAGCTGCTCAAGGAAATAGCACACTTAGATATATAGTCAAAGACTCAAATGTATACAAAAATCATGGAATATGAAATCCATGACATCAAATGTTCCAAACAAATATGACATATCAAAATATTCAAAACAATAACTAGAAGTCTATGGCTCAAAGGAGCCTACATCCTTCCTACGAATGTGTCTAAGATAGGTCTTGGATGATGTAGTAGCCATAATCTCAAGTATCAGGGAAATTGCCCTAATGGAGTTGAGGAGCAGTGCCCTTTGTGGGGATCTAGACGCAGTGCCTCTAGTGGGGTTGAGGGGCAGCGCCCCTAGCGAGGTCAAGGGGTAGCTCCCCTTGCGGGGGTTTGGGGGTAGCGCCCCTAGTGGGGTCAACAAGCAACGCCCATTCGGGGGGGAGGCTGGTGGGCCCCTGCGGGGGGTGGGCCAGGGGGTCAGGGTGGCCCCTCATGGGGTGGCTCATGGGGTCGCGGGTTCGGAATCGGGCTTGGGGCAACGCCCCTTGTGGGCGCTTTGGGTAGCGCCCTCAACGGGGTCGAGGGGCGGAGCCCCTGCCACCAAGCCCAAACTAAGACCTCCAAAACCATACAAACCTTCATGGCATACATCATTTTGCATTCACAATAAGTATAGGAAAAAAAAAAAAACTTTAAATTTCATGTAATTTTTTGCACTTTTCAAACCCTGCCTGTTGCCGAGTTTTGCTGACGAGACTCGCCTGAACTCAGCGAGTCTGGTGGACTCGGTAGGACTCGGCCAGGGTGACTTGACTCGCGACTCGCTGAGTCTTGGTGAGTCTGGGCAAGTCTCGTAACACTGATATATACATATATATGTATGTATATATGTATATATGTATATACATATATATACATATATATATATATGTGTGTGTGTGTGTGTGTGTGTGTGTGTGTGTGGGTGTGGGTGTACATATATATATATATGTAACATGTTCAAAATTATAAATTTAATTATAAGAACAGTGATACACATAATTGCCAATAAGTAGAGTATTTAAATACCTCATATTCATAATTTGCAAAATTGAATACTCAAGTCGCAAACTGTCATTACGCAATGAAAATTCAAATTACAATCGATTTTTATTAGTCTTTATATTCTTCTTCGTCAAAAGCATCAAGGTCAACACTTGGTTCAATTGTATTTGAACCACAATCAATTGGATTGCCACACCCACTAGGTGTGCCAAGTGTAGAAGCTGCCTCATTTATAGAGACTTCTGCAAGTTGTGCAACTGTAGCATCTAAATCAGCACACTTAGGTTCAGATCCCAATTCTTTGCCACACTCTCATTGTATTAAGGTTTCTTCTGTGACAAGAGAGGAAGGTTGGAGTGTATATAGACCAAATTCTCTCCTTTTTTTGCACCCAAATGGTTGTGCTTGACCGAGTGGATGAAGAAGTATGCACTCCGATTCCACTCAGTTGAAGAACTTGCAATCTGTTGAGTTTGCATACAACATTTAGTATTTAATTTTATAAATTAAAAAATTTAAACATAAATTATAAAATTATACTATTATAAAATAAAAATATAATATATAGCATAATATCATCGAATGAAAAATGAGAAAGAAAAAAAAAGTTACCTACTTGGGAGAGTATTTTAATTGCAAGAGGCTGCAAGTAAATGGAGCCTTGACCATGTAGATAGCACCACTCATCAACACTTTTCCTATATTTGTCTAGAAGAGTGGAAACATCATGAACCTTTTAGGATATGAATTGGCCAAACTCGCTCAAGATAATACTTTGGATACCTTCATCTGAAAATATCTTTCTAAATGCAGCCTTATAGCCAGCAACAACCTCCCCATCCCTATATGGTGGCACCCTCCTTGGCAATGAAAGTACCTCTTTGCTATAGTACTTTGGCGACAAAGAAAATGCTAAGAGATGTAAGGGGTGGTCATCTTGTTCCAACGATCAAAGATAATCTTTTGCAGAATTTTGAAAAATGTTTCCTTTGGGTCATGTTCCTTGGCTTCTATTATTGCTCTTATTTTCTCCACCATGGAATCCATGCCATCATAAATTTCACCCAAACATGGGTAATCAATATCATCATAACTAATCATGCTCATGATGGGCTCAGTGAAATTCAAAACATATTCCGCATGATCCCACACTCATCATCTAGGATCAATGCTTTAACTTTTTGGGCCCTTTCTGTGCTTGATTGCCTCCATACACTCCACAGGCTGTTGATGACCATAGAACTCAAGGCCTCTCGCACCTTCACAAGTTGTTTTGAGACAATTGTGTGAGATGCAAATTGAATTTTGGCAACCTAACATGGTATAAAATATACATGTCACATCTCAACAATAAAAAATTAAAATTAGAAAAATAAAAAATATATTAAAAAATAAAATTTAAATTACCTTCAACAACTCCAACTTGGAGAAGGTCTTGAAGATGCCTTATGACATATGATGATCAATCACAAACATTTGGATCTCCTCGCCCTTCATGTAGATTTGTTTGACCCACTCAATTTGTCTGTCAATCTTTTGCAATATTAAATTGAGTGAGTGAACTAGACATGGTGTCCAAAAAAGTGACTATATGTACCCTCCACTATAGACCGAGCTTCCCTACAATTTTTAGCAATGTCTATTATGACTCGGACAACATTTTTAGACTCCACCATTTCAATAGATTCTATGAGGATATTGGCAATAAAACTTGCATCTTTTACTTGCCCCTCACAATCCACTGCCTTCAAAAACATCACCCTTTTAGGGGACATTGCTATAACTTTGATCAATGGTCTATTTTTGCAATCTTTCCATCCATCAGAAATGATGGACATAGTTGTTTTAGGCTATGTATCCTTGATTACTCTCAATGATGTCTCTATTGAAAGTTTCTCCTTCGCCAGTAAGGTGGTTCACACCTTTTCATATCTAGGACTTACATAATCAGGAGGTGTATGGCAAAGGGTCTTCATCATATCCGCCAATAAGGTGATCTAACAATGTTGAAAGGAAGCCCATTGCCATAAATGCAATGAACAATGCTTTGATCTACAACCTCCCTAATTTCATTTTTGAAGGCCTTGTCCAATGGGCCTCTTTTTCATGAAACCTAAACATTCTCTTCTTCAAAAGATGGTGGCATTGGCATTAAAGGATGTGGGCCAATCGGTTGTGAGAAGCCACTAGGAGGTTTTTTCGAGCTTCTCTTGGGAAGAGGATGTGCAAGAGCCTTTGATCTATTACTTGTCATGTTGGTATCCTCTTGTTCTTTAATATAAGCCTATATTTGTTCCTTTGGCAACCCTTTTTTATTTGGCCCAGGACAAATTTTTATTCCTTGTAAAGGAATGGCGCAAAAGTGAGATTTCACTCGAAAATATGAGCTCTTATACTCTATTCCACATTGGCTACAATGCCAAAGAAAACCAGGAAATTGTTGAATGTCGCCAAAGAGGCAATGCTGCATCAAATTTCAAAGAACTCTTTGCATTTTGGGCAACCGAACTAGAACTTCCAGTCATTGTGTATAAACCTAAAATAAAAAAAAACATTACAAATTGACAACATTACAATTGAAAAAATAAAATAAAAATTGGCATTATAACCCCTCATTATGCATTAAACATTCAAAAAAAAAATTCGAAACTTACTATTTTTTTTAAAAACTTGAAAAATTGAAAAAGATGAAAGATTTACTCAACTTTGATGGCTAAATCTTCCTTGTGCAGCAATTCCTAACCTTTTTGTGTAGGTCTTACTCCCCCATAGCCCTCATCTTCGGAAAAAAATGAAGCAACCTTCAAAACCCAACAATGACAATTTGGAGAAAAAAATGGTATTTTTGGTGTTTTGTGTTTGTCAAATGAGTTGCAAACACCAAATAGTGTTGTTTTATGGAAACATGGTGCATTGGAGGGCATGTTTGAATAAAAAATTATTATTTTTTATTATTGAAAATGGATGCTTTTTGGGCATCCCCAACCGCGGGTATGCGGGGGTTTGCTTGGGTACGCCCAAAGTACTGCGCGAGAGCTTGAGTTCCTTGTGGGAAGGGATCCAGGGCATCTAGGCAATACCTTGGGTGTACCCAGGGGCAAACTGGGGCTTGTCTGATACTCGGACAAGTACATGGATCGAACCAGTGCGCGTACCCAGTCGGAAATAGAGGAACCCAATAACTTAGCATTTTTCCTTTCCTTTCAGCTTCTCTTTTATATTGAAGAGATAATTTAGAAGTCTAGAGAGTGTTTTCTTCTTTGCCAAAGCATATCCATAATAGGCTAAATAATAAAAACTACCAGTCAATATTGTTAGAGAAAATCATTCTGCCATTTGGCTATTTCTAGGGAAACATGGGGACGTGTCCCTTGGTCTTTTGCCCCCCGTACTGGTACTGGGGACATCTCGGGGACAGGAGACGCCTAGGGGACGGCTGACAGTCGTCCTCAAAAAGTTCCCTTTTTTTGGGGATGTCCCCGAATTGAGGAAACATCCCAAAAGCAGACGGAGGACGACCAGCCATCTAGGGGACAAATAGGGGATGCCTAGCTGTCCCTCATCCGTCCCGGGGACAGCTGGCCATCCCCCTTTTCCCAGCAGCAAATTTAACACAAAAAAAAAGAGTCAAATTTTAAATTTCTTTTTTTAATGTTTTCCTTTGTGGACCCCAGGCCCTCCCAACCCTAATATGGCAACTTAAAACTTCTTTTTACCTTCATTTGACCTCATTTTAACTTGCCAAAAAAAAATTGCAGCCAAGAGCAAAGTGAGAAGAGAAAGAGGAGGGTTTGAAGGAGCTGTTGGAGAAGAAAAATCAGCATTTTGACATTTGTAGTGCAAACTTGTAGCCTTTGGGCATTTTATTATTTTATATCATATGCACATTATGGTCCATGGAAGCAATTAGGTAGCTGTAGTATTAATTTTTTCGACTCTATGATGCATATGTCAATATGATTGGTGATTACATTTGCAACTTTATGAATGTTCATTGTTATGATTATCGTTACTCATATGAATATCTGAAATTTCTCTATATTTTAAAAATCTCTCTCTCTCTCTCTCTCTCTCTCTCTCTCTCTCTATATATATATATATATATATATAGCCGTCCCCCCGTCCCCAAAAATCCACTCAAAAAAATGCCATCCCCAAAACTCGTCCCGCCGTTCTGCCGTCCCCCTGTACTGGAAACTTGGTGGAACATAGGCTATTTCTTTTGCAAATATCTCAAGTGATTGAGTTGTTCAAAATCCACTTCTTAAATAATCATTTCTCCACATGAGAATGTTTTTGAACATGTTGCATGGGATCACCTGAAGTAAAAGAACAGTTGTAACTTGTGGGAGTCTTCTCTATGGGATCCCTGCTTAACAATAGGCTACAGCTGTTTTATACCAAAACAAGGATGACTTTTCCACTAGTCATTAGAGAGATACTTGACATCACATTCATGATGCTGTCAAGGTAAGTCAACTTAACAATTCTTTTCATCTAAGTACTAGGCGGTCTTCTCTAAGAATTCTGCTGAATGTTACTTTAACTTTTAATAATATCTATCTGAAAGTTCTTAGCAGAACATATTTGAGGATATGGGGTCTTTCCAGTAGCATCATCTAGAAATCAAGCTTGGTCCATTTTTCTTTCACTTCAGTTTATGTTATTATTTGAGAGGTTGTTTTGAGGAATTAGAGATAAGTCAGTCTAACAATTCATTGTTGTCATTAACACATGAAAATGACACTCTATCTCCTTTGTCATACTTGTTTAGCAACAAAGAGTTTATAAACTTGCATTTTCTTGTATGCTTTTTATTCTTGGAGTTGTAATGAGTAATAACCTTAATGCAAGCTTGAAGATGAAGAAAATTAGAGTAAAATCTTGGTAAGAAGTTGACTTGTTGCAGCTCATTATAGAAATATGAAAAAGTATAAAAGAACACATACATTCTCTCTCTTAATCTGGCACATTATATTCCTGTAAATCTCTCAACCTTAAGAAGCAAATCTGGGTCAAGACTTGGCTCATTTTAGTACACAATTACATTTCATCGCATGTGGATTTGTGATGATGCCAGTCTATAATACTGATAAATTACTTGTTTGCAGTCCAAAATGGAAGGCTCTTATACTAATTTTGTTATTAGAAGGTGTTGCACTTACAGAGAGGTACAAATAGCCATTCCATGAACAAGGTGGTTGTGCAGCAAAAAGAGTAGCCTTTAGGGGTTCTATCCACAAGCCCATGGTTTGGAGTCTGGACATTCACATTAGGAATCTTCTTCTGTTCAAAAGTATTTATACCTTAAAATACAGACATGTTCAGTGCTATTCAATACAGAAGGTATGCATGTAGATTGATTGAATGGCGAGTTCTTCTTGTTTCTACCATGAGATGATCAAACAAGTTGCTTTTCTTACAGCTCAGACAATCATCCATAGATGCTGACTATACTATAGAAGCAGGTTTATTGTGGTAGTCATATCAAATCTAGGCCAACATTTTTGCAACATGGATAGATTGATACTGATTACCATTATAGGGAGTCATTTCTCTACCATAAATATAATTATATGACTAATATAATTCAAATGTTTTGAAGGAAATCTTTGATGGGAATGGTTGGAACCTTTCAATGTTATGATACTCTTCAGCCAATTGGCTGATTTGGTTAATGGGGGTAATCAAATGAACAACATATTAGATGGTTAAATCTAACTTGTAATGACAGAAGCAGAATACAGAAAAAAAAGAATAGTGATATTGACACATAAAGAAAGAATAATGTTTTAAACAATATCAAAACCAACAAATTACTGATATGAGAGGTACACAAAACCATCCTTGACAAGAGATTTGAAGCTAATACTCTCTGATATTTACAGCTTGGGCTATATATCTACATACAATGGTCTAGAATATAAGAGGAAGAGGAAGAACCACTGTTCCCACCGTCCAAGAAATAATTTGTCAGTGCTTGTCAGGAGCTAGTTCAGAATGGCCAACTTGTTGGGGCCATAACACCTTCTTTAGGACCCTGATGGTTGATTATGTCTGCTTATCGGACCTGAAAAGGATGTGGTTGATCTATCTATGTGGGCCATTTCTGATGGTTTAACTTCATATTCTCATAATTTTGCATTTCCTTAAATTTTTTGAAACTTGAGATTTGTGACTCTGATTTCATTGATTTTAATTTGAAGCCTCTTGGAATTCTCAATCTGGATTTATATAGTCCCACTGAAGATTGTGGCTAAAACACTCTCTGTTTGGCCAGGAAAACAGAATACTTTTTTGATGACATTTTGTGTCTCCTGCAACTTTTCCCTGCAGTGCCATTAACCTGTCTCAGGCAGTGGCCTAGATCATTGACATAGGTTAATTCCATTATGGTTAAAACTAACTCTAGCGGGTTTAATCAAATGATGCATGATAGTGGACAATTTAAGAAAATCTAGATAGAATGGAGGTAGTTATTTAATGTCACAAAACCAGCTATTGGATTTTAGTAGGAGTTGGTTACGTAAAGATCTAGAAATTGTCAGCATATGATTAAAGATTATGCAAATGTTTCAGTTGTCTAAGAGACTAAGAAACGTAGATTAAAACAACATTGTCTGATTCAAATTTAATTTGTGGTAGAACAGTCTTGAGAGTTCGGTTCAATATAAATATGCAGGTTCCTATGATAGAAATTAATTAGACTTTAGGTAAGCTTTGTAACTCCAAATGGTTGCTTTCAACTGTTCTATTCTTTCCATTGGAAATCACTTTTGTGACTTGACCACTGCCTTGATATGGATTCTTCCTATGTTCTATGATTTTTGGTGGGGAATGTGTAGAGAGATCCCCCAAACTTGGGACAGCGTGGAAGAGAAATATAGGTATTATAGAAAGTAGTAATTTCAAATTAGTGATGGCTTAGAGATTTGACTGCAATATAATTATTATGGTTTCAATCTTTTAACATATGCATTTAGACTTGAACTTACTGAGAGATACATATGGACTCATTTTGCTTTTCTTGTATTCAGACACCTATCACTTTTGCTCATTTTCTTCTAAGCAAAATTCTCAAAATTTTATTTCTTGTTTGTATAGAACATATAACATTTCACCAATTTTATATATTCCATAAGCACATTTCTAGGAATAAGCATATTACTTGATTCTCAACTAAATTTTTGATTCTATAATATGTTTTTTCATATGATACAATTAACACATGAGACTCTGCATTTATGTGGATTAAAATTTAACTTTTCAAAATTTTGATATCCTTTCCAGATTTATTGAATTGAGCTAATAAATTCTTTTGTGCATTGACAATAATACTGTTTGTATGTCATAGCTCCTCTATTCACAAAACTTTAAACATCTTTAACTCCAAATGTTATGTATGCAAATTCCCGTTTTCACTTTTTCATTTGTGCTACAACTCATTAGTGCAATAAAGCTCATATGTAACAGGTTATTTTGAAAAATAGGAAAGTACAGCAACATATGCAAGGGGGCAAAAACAAGGTTATTATTTGTGAGTGCTGGATGGCATGTATTTGGTTCAGGCAGATTGTACCTATCAGAGATTTCAGAATGATAGTTTTGTTGAAATTCTCATAGATAACAATGAGGTACAAGTGCTTAAAAAAACTTGAAATATGTTAAGAGATAAAACTTTTGGGGAAAAAAAGAGAGAAGAAAATGGAACAGCCTAGAAAAAGAGTAGGCCAGCGCTTGAGAGAAGCTGCTAAATGCAACAGCAAACAATCCTTTATAGTTGCTAAAGACCTGCCTGGTGAAAAAGTTTGTGGTCAGTGTGAATTTGATGGACACTAATAGATCAACAGTAAGATTTTTTTTAATTCTGTCAGGAGGCTTGGGGTTTGCCCAGGGTTCAGCCTGGGCACACTAGGTACCCTATTGTGAATTTGATGGATACTAATAAATCAACAGTCAGCAGTTTTTTGTTTGTTTTTCTGTTGGGAGGCATGGAGTTCACTCAAGGTTTGGACTGGCCCAATTCTTCAATGTCTGAGCCTTCATTATTTCTCCACCCCTGATCCTGGAGGATTTTCTTATCTTGGACTTGCACATTTCTTCCTCACCATCTACCTCTCTGAATTAAGTGCATATTAGGTTATTCCAACACTTAGCCATTTCTTCCAACATGCAACTTTCTTCTTTCGAGGTTGTAATGTTGTCTTGGAGTATTTACTCCATCGTCTCAAATCATCATGCTTTAGCCCAGGTGTTCACCTCATAGAATTAATCTTTCATTTCAACAGACTTAGGCGTTTTCATATTTTATTCCTTAGAAATTTTTTACTTTGTCTGCCTAGAAAAATTCATCATCCGAGCGCCTAGTGAAAATCCTCACTTTAAAATGTCCAGTGAGGTGTGGAAAACTTCCAAATCATCTCCTCGTTAAAGATATCCAGTACCCAGAAAAAAATTCCCCTCGGAAATGCAAAATCCATGTGTATACAGATGAAGGGGTACATTTAATTTTTTATTTTCAACCTTTGAAAAAATATTTCATCACCACAGTTTATTCTTACTTCTCCTTGTGCTAGGCGTACTTGAAGATGTCACTTTGCCTGACTTAGAAAACAATCAAACTTCTTTGTAGGCGTTTTTAGCCTATCTCTTCCTTGGGTGCAAATGAAAGGGGCTCACGCCATGCCTTGGAAATTTCTCCTTCATGTTTCTAACTTGGGCGCATTTTGATGGGTGTACTTCTATTTTTTATGCCTTAGAAATTATTTGCTTATCTTGCGGGTGCATTTAGGTAGGTCTCCTGCCATTTGCAAACTCTTAGAAATTTTCTCATTCCTCCTGCATAGGATAGGCGCATTTGATAAAGTCATCTTCCATTTTCATGACTTGGAGAATTTTCTTGCCACCTATTCATCATGGGCGCATTTGGGAGTGTCTATTTCCATTTTGCCTTAGAAACTTTTCCAAACTTCATGCTTTCCTTGGGCGCATATAGGGGGTCCTTCTTCCAGTTTCAAAACACTTAGAAATATTTCAACTCCTTCTCCAAGTTTGGGTGCATTTCACAAGGTGAACCTCCAATTTCAAGCACTTAGCAAAATCTCCAAGCATCTCTTTCTTCAAGGGTGCATATAGGGGTCTGAGCTTTCACTTTTCAGCACTTAGATATTTTTCCATTAACCTCCAGCTGCCAGGGCGCATATGAGATGGGCTACTCCCAATTTTGATGCCTTAGCCAAATTTCCTTCAACTTCTCAAGTTGGGCGCATATGCTAGGCTGAGCTTTCATTCTTCCAGACTTAGACAATTCTTCAAGGCTAACTCTCCACTAGGGTGCATTCAAGGGGTCCAACTTTCATTTTCTCAGACTTAGAATATTTTACTATCGCCCTCTTCAAGCTAGGCGCATTCAAGGGTAGCTACTTCAAGTTTTCTTGCCTTCGAAAATTTTCAACACTTCTCCTTCAAGTTTGGGCACATATGACTAGGCTTACTTCAAGTTTTCAAGACTTAGTCAATTCTTAAGCTTCCCCCCTCAACTTGCGCACATTTGGGGGTACTTACTTCCAATTTCCAAACACTTAGTAAAATTTCCATTTCATCTCCCATCCTAGGCGCATTTCAAGGGTCAAGCTTCAAGTTTCAACGCCTTAGAAACTTTCTTACCCCTTCTCAAGGTCAAGGCGCATCTCAGGGGTCCTACTTCCAATATCAGACACTTAGAAAAAATCTTCAAGCTCTCCATGCAAGTTGGGCGCATTCTACTAGGCTAGCTTCCAGTTTCAAGTACTTAGCCAAATTTTCACCTCCTCCACTTCAGGATAGGGTGCATTTGATGCCTTGAGCTTCTAATTTCTCAAACTTAGCAAATTTTTCATGGCCCTTTAAGCTTCTTAAGGTGCATTTAGCAAGTTGAACTTCCATTTTGCTAGACTTAGATGAATTTTCAACTCATTTCAGCTTGCTAGGGCGAATTTAAGGGGGTGTTCTTCTGATTGCTCGTGATGTCCTCAGCTTGCCCTAGCTTTCTATTTTTAGAAAGTTTCGCACTTTTCGCATTTTAAGTTGATATCTAGCTCCGCAAGGCTTGATTTTCATTTTGCCCTGATCTTCGTGACGTGACTAAGCTACTGACACCTGGTGTTTGCATGCCCCTGCTATTTTTAGCAACTTACTAAATATAGCAAGTGCTCAGAATGAGCTCAAATTTTGTGAGTAGATTGCTTGAAGGATGTTGATCGTGATTGGATGTTGCTCCGAGGTGACTCGCGTTTCGCCCTACTTTTTAGGAAACCCTAATTTTTCTGCATGCGCATTTGTAGGCCTCTGTCTGATCCTGTTCTTGTTGCATGTTGTTCATTTCAAAGAGTTGAAGTGCTGGTGACGTTGTGCCTACTAAATATGGACCTGCTAAAAATAGTAAGTGCCTGAAAAAGTGACCAACCAACTGCCAGACTTGTTTGCATGCAATACTGCCTGAGAGATCTCAAAAATCCCAGAAAAACCCAGAAAATTTGTTTGCATGCGGGCACCTGCTAAAAATAGAAAGTTGTCAGTTTGACTTGCATGTTATATCATCGCGAAGCTCTCGGAAAACCCAGAAAGATTATGTTGACATGCATTGAAAATTCCAACATGCAAACCTTGAAAATGGCCCCTGAAGGCAGAACTGCTAAAAATAGTAAGTTATCTGTTTGTACTCAAAATTTGCAAGTGATGAATTCTAAGTGTTCTAAGTGCAGTGCAGTTGTCAGAATTTGAAAATACGAAGAAAATAGGCCCCAAATTGGCACTTACGAAAAATAGCAATTTGTCAGAATTCAGTGAAAATTCAGTGGGAGCCTGCTTGAAGCATCCTAACAGCAGTGCTAAGCTCAGAATTCGATTAGCCAACTCAATTTGACCTCAAAGTAGCCTGAAGATTGTAAACCCTAATTCATTGGAAAGCTCTCCAGACTCGGCCAAAATTCAATTCTAAGTCAAATGGCAAGTACATCACTAGACAGAAAGAACCGACAGAGGGAGACAGACCCAAAACCAAAGCCAAAAGACCCGAATGGAGCAAAAATTAGGGGGACCCCATTTTGAATGGGATGATGTGTGAAAAGGTCACAACAATTATGTGTCATAGTATATCCTTATGATGTAATTGTTGCTTATTTTGTGTGGAATAATCAAGGCCTCACTTTCATTTCATCTAGTTTCATGGTCTAGTCTTCCTATTTTTGTATTAGTACCCTGAAATATATTTCCTTGTCATAGGATTACCTATCAATGCAATATTTCTTTCAACTTTTGTGGATTCTGTTTTTTCAGTTTCATCCTGTTTGGTTGTTCATCTACTATAGTTTTTAAGAATCTCATTTCTCCTTCTATACCTTTAGCTATGCCTGAATCTTATGTTCTGGATGCTTAATTTTCATATATTTTTCTTGTATATTGCTTGTACAGCTTTATGGATATGCCAATTATTGTGATCTTCTTTCTATTTGACTTGTTTTTATTGATCTGTTTTTCCCATTTTTCTTAAGTGCCTTGATCTGTATTTTGTTCATAGATTCACTCATTTATTTGATTCTTGTGTAAGTAGTAATTTGGATATGTGGTTTATGGCAAAATGCTTATAGTATTTGTATAGAAGATAAGTTAGTGGCCATTTTCTGCAGGGAGAGTTGGAAAAACATCTCTTGTCTTGCGATATGTAAATAATGTCTTCTCTGACTCACAAGCAGCAACAATACAAGCTTCTTACCTTACAAAGCGTCTCAATATTAATGGAATGGTTGTGACACTTTCTATTTGGGTGAGTATTTTAACTTCTAATCCTGAAAGCATTTCGTGATTGTTTAATTAGTTCCTATTTCCCAATGACATGTAAGTAGATTGGTTAATACCTCAAGATAAGCTTTCTAATGTTATTCTTGGTTAGTAGTTTCTAGACATCTAAGATTTAAGAATGGGATTATCATCATTAATTTAATCAATTTAAACTTTATAACATGTGAACTTATGTTTTGTCTCTAGCAGTGGAAGTGTTAATCATTGTGGATTAACATTTTTTCCCTTAATTTTGAAGTGCTTCCTAATGAGTATTTAATATCCATGCTTACGTTTACTGGCCCAAAATAATTGAAAGCTATTTAAACTTGTTCATGCAATTCTAAACAGGATACAGCAGGCCAAGAGCGATTTCATGCTTTAGGCCCTATTTATTATCGAGACGCAGATGGTTTGTACTTTTTTCTATCATTTCTGTGTTTTTGTTGCTTATTTCTGATTTTTTTACAATTCATAAGCCTCACATTTTGTGTATATATCTTATATGTCATGGAATTGCAGCAGCACTGTTGGTGTATGATGTCATGGATAAGGATAGCTTCACACGAGTCAGGAATTGGGTGAAGGAACTTCGCCAGATGGCATCCAAGAACATAATATTGGCAATTGCTGCAAATAAGAGTGACTTAGTAAGGTCACAAAAGATTGATTTACAAGAGGCAGAAAGGTATCGTTATCACATTTTGTTGCTTTTCTTATTTCATAGAAGAAATTGATGACACTTTAAAAGTATTTTGTTATGGAGAAAAATACATCACTAAGCAATCAAGATCTAAATTATGAAAAAATTAACAAATTCAGGCTAATTAAGTTTTAATTGTTTATCATTAATAGAGTAGGGCTATTTTAGAGTAACGCTAATCAGGATTTCTGTCTTATGTTACTATAGAATCATCAATATTCAATGTGACTATGCATTATTTTAGATAAACTTGTAAGGGTTCAATATTAGGGGCTCTTTCCCATCTAAAATAAGACAATTCAAAGATGAATAAAAAGTGCATGAACTACCAAAATCGTACATAACATGCAAGCAAGACCTGTTAAAACAAGCCTTTTTAACTGTGAGATTGTAGGACCACGTGCCCATGTTTAATTGTTTCTGAAGATCTCTTTCTTTTATTTACTTCTGTCCATCCCATGGCTTCCACTTCCACCTCACAATCTGAAGACAATGATGAAGAAGAATGCGACTGATTAATAGTGTCTAATATTGAATCTGGAACCTCCCAATATCCCATTCTTCTGCCTAAGATAAACTGCTAGATCTTGTAGAATTTTGAATTCTATAAGGTGTTGGAAGCTTAACTTATGAGCTCTCCTTTGCTATATTTTTCTCTTACAGATTTGAGACCATCAGACAAAAAGTTATAACCTTTTTTTGGTTCCACTTTTCTGGAACCAGAAGAAACCTTTTCTTCTCTTCATGCAGTAAATTTCCCATTGCTGGGGATGAGCAAACTACATGACAGAAGTGGAGCTGTGAGGTGGGGAGACATGGTTGCCTGAACTGCTGATAAATCTGGTTGCTTAGGTGAAACATTAATTATCGGATAAGATGGTGACACTAGGTCCCCATGAGATTCTTCAGACGATGAGGGGGCATCTTTTTTAAGGGCGAGATGTGAATAGCTGGCACCTTTCCACCATCTGGCTGGATTAGTTGTAGGAGATTTGCCTCTTTTACAAATCAAAGCTATATGTCCTACTTGAAAACATTTGCTATAGTGAAATGGGATATTCTCATAATCCAGCACTTGCTTCCAAATCCTCTCCTCCACTTTCACCCATATTTCATCCAAAAGTCCTTTGGCTAAATCTAGCTCAATCTAGATCCTCTCAAAGGTCAAATGAGCAAGATCATCCATTTTTTGGTCAAAAGCTAGAAATTTGCCAAGGGTACTTCCAATTTTCCAACACCTTGAAAACACGCATCTACCCAATATTGCAGCTGTAATGTCCCTTACCCAACCTTGTCCTAGAACTCACTTGTTTGCCCTGGAATTCGTTTGTTGATTAGGATTAGGGTTTCTTTCTTCCAAATGAGTATTCTCCTAATTCCATAACTCTAGATTGGAATCCTATATTCATCCATATTGACAACATATCTGTTAGCATTAATATCTAGATATCCAAAAATAAGACATAATCATAATGCAATTATGCAGACATAATCATACTTGCAGATTGAAAACATAAGAAGAGCCACTCAGCCCATCAGGAGAGGGGAACCCTTAAGGGGCCTACTGTCTACCACCTTCCAATGCCCAACCCTTATCTCGGGCCTATGGGGCAGAAAGCCTAGGTGGGACTCTCACCCCTCCATGACCCAACCCTTGCAATGGGCCTGTGGGGCAGACTACCCAACCCTTGTTATGGGCCTGTGGGGCAAACTGCCCAACCCTTGCTTTGGGCTTGTGGGGCGGAACCTGAGAGAGGTTTTTAGACTAACCACTTAAGGAATGGCTCACTTCTCCTGGCAGGGTTACAATCAGATTTGCAGACAGTTCTATCTAATGCAGCCAACATCGATCTACTTGCATTTCTATTTATTATGCCATGAAAAGGGTCCAACCAAAGTATGTAATATAGCAAGACAATATACCAGAGTGCAGGAAATAAATAAGACAACAAAAAGTAATCATCACATATGCAGTCATTAGTACTTTATGTGTATTTACACATGTTATGCAATCAGAGTATTCAATAAGATCAGACAGTTCATTGAGTCCTAACATGAAGGGGAATCAGAATACAGAATTGAATTAAGCAATATTCATGTCTACATGTTCATTATGTTCTTTTGCAATTCAATACATCCTGCAGATCCAATATTAGTTCGATGCAAATGTAACTTGCAAAAATTAAATATGAGTGCAGATTAATCATCATTAGAACCATATCTATAGAAGATAAACCATTTGGCCTATGATCAATCAAGGACTACACAGTCCGCCTAAATACACTGCTGATTTCCAGTCTAGTGAAGTCTGTTTCTAGATTCGATATCAAGAAGGCATGGTTCTAACACATTATAAGGGACTGTGTGCATTTCATGAATAAAGTCTATTGGTTATATTTAATAGTACATAGATCGGCTAGGCAAACACGGTTCATGCAGCATGGTTATGTCAGATTGAAGATAACTAAGCGTTAAAGCTAAGTGAGTAGTCTCACCTAATCGGCTATGTCTTCCCATGACTCTTTATTCCTTAATCGCCTTCCTTCAATCTTGCATTTGATTGATCATAGGATAAAACATATATAAATAAATATTAACCTATTCATGTTTATATTAAGATCGTAATTACGTATAAGGCTCAATAATTGCTGCAGGCATCATTATTGCATAATCGTATATGATATTCTTTACTTATATCAATTAATATTTATATAATTAGTTTTTTCATATATATATATATATATATATATATACTTTATTCATCCATAATTGGCCACCACCAAAGAAAGTGTCCCATTTGAGGGGCTTCATTGGTCTATGCACATATTATAGATGTTTTGTGAAGGGATTTTCTTCATTAACTGCTCCTTTGACGGATTTGACCAAGAAGGATGCCTTTGTTTGGACGGATTAGACTCAAAAGATCATGGACCATCTTAAGAAGGTAATAAGTACTTCGTCTTGTGTTTGTGTTATCGGATTTCTCTAAACCTTTTGTGCATGAGTGTGATGCATCCGGTATTGGTGTTGGCCTTTTTTGATGCAAGACAACTATCCAATTGCTTATGAGAATCGAAAATTGAATGAGGTTGAAAAGAGCTTCTCTACATATGAAAAGGAAATGTTGGCAATCATGCATACACTTGAAAAGTTCAGTCAATATCTTTTGGGCAGCAAGCTAATAGTGAGGATTGATCATAATAGCCTCAAGTATTTCATGGAGCAAAAGGGATTAAATGAGAGACAACAACGTTGGGTGAGTAAGCTTCAAGGATATGATTTTGATATTGAATTTGTCAAAGGGAAAAATAATGTTGTTGCTGATGCATTATCTAGAAACTCTTCAATTTGTGCACTTTCAAAAATTTCAGCCTCTTGGAAGAATCATCTATTAGTAGAGTATTCAAAAAATCAGCATGCTTGTGAGATTCTAGATGGCAAAATCAGTGATGAAAGGTATAAAGTGTTGAATGACATCATCTATTATAAGGATAGAATCTATTTTGTACCTGAAAGTAAGCTTAAACATAAGATTCTTACTATCCGTAACTATCAGTTTACTGGTCATCCAAGTTATTTGAAGACATATAGGTACATCCATGAAAGATTTTCATGAAAAGGTATGAAAGATGATGTCTTCAAGCATGTAAGAGAATGCATAGAGTGCCAAAGGAATAAAGCTGAATTTCTGTTGTGGTGGATAGACTCACTAAATATGCTCACTATATGTCAATGCCTTTTGAGTTTAAAGCGCCATAAGTTGCTGGTATGTTTTTTGAACAAATGTTTAGACTTCATGATGTGTCAAAAAGAATTGAAAGTGATAGAGATCACATATTCATTAGCATTTTTTGGCAAGAGTTGATGAAGCTAGCTGAAATAGAACTCGATCATAACACTTGTTATCATCCTCAAATAGATGGCCAAACATAAATTATAAACAAATGGCTTGAAGGCTACTTGATAAACTTTGTTTTTAGGAAGCAAAAGGCATGGGCGGTTACACTTGGCTGAGTTTTGTTACAACAATACATATCATATGAGCATAGGTATGAACCCTTTCAAATCCTTGTATGGTTATGAAGCTTCTACATTTGTGGACTTGGCTTTTTCTAATTCTAAAGCTCCAAAAGCTTTTGAGTGGGCTAAAGAGAATCAAGATATTTAAGGCACTTAAGGATAATATTTAGATTGCAGAGGAATAGTAAAAGAAATATGCTGATTGCCATCGAGTTGAGAGGTCTTTTGTGGTGGGGAGACATGGTATATGTGTGTCTTCAACCTTATAGACAATCCTCATTGAAAGTTGGTGGAGTAGAAAAACTTAAACCAAAGTTTTATGGACCTTTCAAGGTGATTAAAAGAATTGGTGAAGTAGCATATGAGTTGGAGCTGCCATCTGCAAGCAAAGTCCATAGTGTGTTCCATGTGTCATGCCTCAAAAAGGCTTTTGGACAGCAAGTGACTCCTTGTACAGAATTGCTTCCTATGGATGAAGGTAAGTTGATACTCATTCCGAAAACAATTCTGCAAGGGAAAAGAAGCTAAGCAGTAAAATAATTTTTGAGTATCTCATCAAGTGGAAAAACTTGCCTTTGGAGGATGGTACATGAGAAGAAGAGGAGGTTCTTAAGCATCCTAGTCTACAAATGCTTGAGAACAAGCATTCTTTGGGTGGGGAGGACTGTGATGTCCCCAACTCAAGCCATGTGGCTTAACAATGCAAGGGCTGTCCTTTCCTTGGATTACCTAAGAGGAAGAGGATGTAAAGCATTATTGGGTAAGTGTGGAGTCTTTGGCTTGTATCCTATTCTATTCTTAAGTTGTGGGCACATCTTTTTATGCAACTTAAGTGATTCCTAGCCTAAGGACTCAAGTTTTTCCCCTTTTTAAAGTTTAATTACTTGAGGCACATGTACATTAAGTGATTTTATTAAACATGTGCCAAAAATGTCAAAGAGGGGTGTGGGATTTCAAGGAGCCTATTGGCTCATTTTTTAGGGATTTTATTTGGAGCATTGGATTGAGTTAGCAATGGATCAATGGTTGAGGTTAAATCCTTCTTTTGGGAGTCATTATATAACATTTTAGGGTTCTTTTGGAGCTCATTATGTTATCAGTCTTTTCTCTATTGCTGTTGCAATCTTTTGTTGTCAACATATTGCTGATCCTAATATTCTGAATCTCACCTCCCAAAATGGCCTCCAAACTTGATAATGAAGTGCAGCTCTGAAAATGATGTGCTAGGGCATCACAGACCAAAGCCCTTCCACTGAAACACACCCTTCTGACTAGGGGGAGCCCGTATGTCTACAGGAATATGTCTTCATGTTTCTGAGCATCATTGAAGCTAATAACAGAAAGGACAAGTGGGACAGACCTAGCACTGGTTTATTGGGGTTTTGGCAAGGACGGCTAGGGTTTGAAGATATTCTGAGGTATTTGTGCCTAAATCTGCATATTGTTAATCATAGTCATATCAGAAAATTATGGAAAAATCAATTTAAACCATTTATGTAAATTCTGGGCAGATTTGAATTATTTTTTTCTGTGACTTTTCTATGTTCAGAAATAATCAGAAATTTATTTAAATCAGCAAAAAGATCAGATCAATAATCTGAGTTTGTTAAAGGATATTTCATTTGCAAACAAAATTTTAGAATTTTCTGTTGCATATTTTGGGGAATATTGTAGTTTTTCCTCTATCCCTATTTGAGGGATATTACAGTTGGACTAAGAAAAATAGAGTTTAGCTGACTAATACTTCCTATAAATTCCGATCAAATGGAGGAAGTTTCAATTCAATTCTTCTTTCAGGTTGGAACCTAATGAAAGGCTATATAATTTATTGACATAGTTATCTGGAAACTTGTACCTTGACGTATGGTAGTTCTCTCCCTTAAAAATATGTCTTTGCCTTAGACATATATATGGGATTGTCTCTAGATGTTAGGTCACTAAAGATGATTTTTCCTAGCTTGTCTATATTTTTAATGGAAGTGTCCCTTGAAAATCTTGGAAACTCCTATAGAAGTTACTAAATGTCATATAAATCTTATTGATTGAAAAAATCAATAAGTGAGATGTAATAAGTGCTAATAAGTGGTTGATGATAATTAAAAGATCTAAAGAAAAATGCTATAGGAATGTTTTTTCTTATTGTTACATGGATAAATTACTAGTATTTTTGGAGCCAAATGATTTCTTATCAAAGCCTAAAATTGTTTTAAAAAGAAGAGGAAACAGTAAGAAAGTTTGAGATGTCTCCATGTAAAAGATTATCAATTGATTGAATTGGGAAAGAGGGTTACTCTAGAATCTACAGTAGTAGCTTGTGCTAATAAACTATAGGCTATATATTTAACTTTTCACAGGGTGCTGTGTTTAGCCATGGCATATCTGTACTGGGTCTTTGTCCCAATCTAGGAATGGCTTGGTAATCCCCAGTGTTTACTGCTATATCTGATAATTTAAATACATGAATTAATAACATAGACGGCAACGCATACCAGATACAGGAGTAAATTATATCTTTATTCACACGTGAAATTATTGTAGAAGAGGACTAGAGATGGTCAGCCAAGGATCAAAGTTGATCCGACTAGATCATACTACTCTCCTTGATGATACACAATGTATTTAAAGGATCTGGCGGATTCCAAGAAGAACACAACCGTCAACCAACCGACACTTATAACTACCCAAAGCTGACAACCAATTAATACAAACAATTAATACATAGTTGGATAACCAATATTACTGAAGCATAATAATAGACATTCGACACCGACTACACCCAAGTTGCATCTTAGATTGCGAGTTTTTCCTAGGTGCATCCCAGATGTACCTGGGTAAGGCCTACAGTCTGAGGGTGCACCTGGGCCCAAAAACTACAAAGATTGAAAAACTAAAAAATTAAGTAACCTAAACTAACCATAAAATTAACTACCTAATTACATTAACTACACTTACAGCACAATAAAAGCAAAAGTAAACAACACTTCTTACTTCGATTCCTCACTCAAAACTCCATTGTTACTCATTGCTTAGGGCTGTAAGTTTGATTTGTGTTCAAACATTGTGCTGTCGCTATAATTTTTAGTTTTAATGTTAACGTATATTTTGTACGGCTGTACCTAGCCATACTGAACTCAGGTTAAAAAAGCTGGCAAATTGCCATATCTGAACTCTGACCCTGAACCTGAATCTGCACCAGCAACCAAGTATTTAATCCTAAACACTAAATTTATGAATTTTGTATAGTATATTCAATCTCTGAGTACTCCTGTACCTGTTTATTCAAAATGGCATCATTACCCAGTCCTCATCTCCATACCAAGGACATATCTTCTCTCCCATTAAATATGATTATGGTCATGTCAACATCACCATAGGTATACAAAGGAAAGTCAAGGGGTATGGCAATGCTACTTCTAGAATATAATTTTTTATTGGGGGAAATCAGAGTTTGGTTATGTATGCAAATGTTAATCCAAGTAATCCTTCTGGACCAGCACTTCATTTAAAAATGCAATTCATAATGTTTGGATACATGGTTTTTGTTATGATTTGAAGTAGAACACAATTTGAGGCAGACTGCAATTTGAACTCAATACATTTTACAAAGAATTCAAATGCTTAATTGTGTCCTTCACCGTCCTTGCAAAGAATCTTCTGCAAGGTTTATAATTAGAAAATTTAAACTTGATCATAGGAAACTCAGGAATGATCATCAAGATCAACAAACTTCCCATCTTTGGTTATATAATCACTCAACACTTCAAACTTATCATCGTAAGCTCTGTAGGAGTGTTGTTGACTTCTATAGGAAAAGACTCATGATGACAACGATTCGGAAGTAGTGGATCTTTTCTAGGAACAATTTGTATGTATTTGGGAGAAATTTATTATTCAGACAATAACAAAGCAACAACTTTCTTTCCATGTTGTGCTGATTGGGCAATAGGGGCCTTTCAAGGAGGTGCTTTGAGTTAGTTGAATAGCTTGGGCCTTGCGAGTGGTAGAGGAAAAAGCTCTCTTGCTTCTGTTGAGCCCTGGCACTCCTGCCATTTTTATTTGTTCTGTTTATAGTCCCTTTTTTACCAATTTTATTGCTCTTATGAGACTTAAAAAAACATTCATGATAACCAGGCATTCTACTTTTTGTGCAAAAAATTCATTTCTATTTCCTTAAGGACATGAGAAAGATCTAATTCAATGTAATTTCTAACCCATGGTCTAGGAGAGCAAGGCCAAACAGCCACTGCCCAGATTACTTCGTCACAAACTATTTTTCTCAGAGAAATAGTGAAATACTATTACAAATTACACCAGTATCGCAACTCTAACATCCTAATAGATCTTCAGTACAAAATTTTGGGATTTCTTCCTTGGTGACACACAAAGTCAACCAGATCAATTTCAGGTATAGCAAGAGCTGCAGAAGCAAGCAATAAAAGGAAAAAAAATTAGTGCCCTAAAGTGCAGCTGTTTGAGCTTTTAGAGCTCAAGGCAGGTGGGGCCATATGGATAACTAATATAGACATCTGGATCAGAGTACAGAATTAATCCAGGTATTCAGCTATGATAAGTTCAGGCATGCAAGTATTCAACATTCACATTCCTGCCACTGAAGCTTTCTGTTCATTCTCCCATCTAAACTTTAAACTGCAGACATTTTTAAATATACAAAAATTATGTGTATTAATTTCAATATAATATGCTAAATATATGTTTTTGGAATGTCTATTTCTTAATTTTTGAAGTCTGTTGCACCATTCTGCATCTGCACTCATACTTCTGGCAACATATTATTGTAGGCTTTTTAGAAAGAAGTCAAAATGCAAGAATACATTCTTTAAAGATAAGAACTGGTTCGATCTTTAGTCAGTGATCAGAAAGTGAAGTGTTCAACACTCCTATAACAGCTCTTAAGTAACAAAAGATTTATTTAATAAATATTTTTATTTGTTCAAGGATTGGGCAAAGATTGCACGGGATCTAAAATCATAGGTGGCCACAACCGGTAAGGATAATATTTATTGTGGGTTGTTATAAATGCTCCGTCATTGATCCTAAATCTGCCATTATAGTGTTTTTCTTTCATCAGTTATGTAACTCTTATTGCATTTTGAATTTGATTATTCAGATATGATTTTTTTTAATTTATTTTTATTATTACCAAAATAAGCTATACTTTTTTAATGTATGGTTTACATATACCAATGCAGGTATGCAGAATCAATTGGAGCAAAGCATTTTGTCACATCAGCAAAATTAAATACAGGAATTGAGCAAGTGTTCCTTGATATTGCTACTCGTAAGTTCTATCACATTTGATAGTTATATTATATGAGTGCCTATGCAGTCATTCCATTTTAAAGATATAAACAATGAAATATATTTGATATGAACTTATGATGAATCATTGCTTCAGACTTGGATTAGGTTTTGTGAGTAAAAAAGATACACTTCAACTAATCTCTTGCACAGCTAATTGTTTTTCATGGTAACTCCCGATAAGATGTCAGCCATTAAAATGTTGAAAAAATATCAGCGAGCCTTGGTCTTCTCAAGTTTCCCTCATTGTAAAACTTGATTCTGATAGTGACAATAAAGGAACACGGTATTTTTTGGAGTGGAGTTAAAAAGGGTTGTAGGACTCTGGATATGCCAACTATGGAGTGTCAGGTTTTAACTTGAGCAGGGGCCATGCCAAGTAAGAGATAATTAGTTGACTTAATAATTATAGCTTTTGAGAAATCTTGACTTTGATTTTTAATTTGCATTGTCCTCCATATGGATATGAAAAGCTAAACACTGAACTATGGTTCTTCCCCATACAGATTGGAATGTGTTGATTTAAGATAGCTTCGGTCAGATATAAATGATGATTGCATTCATGCATCATTATCATTTATATTTAACCAAACTGTTCTTAACCTTGAAAAACCATCATACAAGTTATACGGATTTCAGATGATGATCGAAATTTTGCAAATCGGAATTCACTTCATATGATTGCTGTTTGTTAAATGCTCTCATATTAGTCTAAGAATAACACCGAACTGTTTCGGTTGTTAAGGGAGCCCGCACGCTCAAGGGACACGTCCCATGAGTTGGAGACACGTCCTCTCATGAGATGCGTCTCTCCTTGAGGCGTGTCTCCCTCATATAAATGAGACCTCTTTCCTTTATTTGCAGACATTGAAATCAATTAATGTTCTGCATTCAGCACATTCAAATACAGAAGCACAAAATATGACTTAGTATTATTACACAGAATTTAAGTCTTAGAATTTCCATAGGTCTTTTGGGATCCAGTTCTGATAAGATTTGATAAACAATTACATGGTATCAGAGCCAAGTTGAGTGAATCCAAATCAAATCCAGATATCAGATTACTTAGGAAAATTCGTATTTTTTGAAAAAATCGAATTCACATCACATTCTTCATAATGCCAAGTATGATCAGATTTGAAGATCATCTTGAGGGAGCAAACAACTTCACCTCACGGAAATTCAGAATCATGATGATTCTCAAAGAAAATAAGTTAGACTCATTTGTGAAAGAAAACAAGGGGGAACCAGTGGATGATCCTGAGAAAACTCAATGGATGGAGAATAATGAAAAGGCCATGAAAATCTGAGTAGATGCAGTTAGGGACCACATTGTACCTATTCTAGCAAAACATGAAACTGCATATCTAATGTTCAAATCCCTTAAGAGCACCTATGAGATAAACAACACCTGTAGGACTCTTGCATTAAAGAGGCAAATCAACAATGTCCAAATAAACAAAGGAGAAACCATTAATGCATACTTCATGAGAATCATTGATCTAAGGGATCAATTATCTACAATTGGATATCAAATTGATAGCAATGAGTTAACACTAATCGCACTAGGAGGTCTACCAAACTCATGGGAGCCATTTGTTCAAGGAATAAGTGCAAGATCTGAACTCCCCAAGTTTGATAGGCGAAGAACAGACTGCCTTCAAGAGGAAACAAGACTCTCAACAAAAGAAAACAAACAAAAACCCATAGATGAGGACATTCAAGTGCTCAACACATCATCTAATAAAAAGGGTAAGAAAAACTCTTATAGGAAAGGATCATTTAAGAGAGAGAAATTCCCATGGAAAAGGATCATTCAAGAAGAGGAAAGGTATCTCTCAATTACAATGTTTTAGATGTGATCAATATGGGCACTATGCAATGAAGTGCCCTGACAGATCAAATCAACAAGCATCATTTGCTAAAGTAGGAAAGTCAAATTCAAACCATGATTATGAGAAATTTGTATTCTATTCAGCCTTATCAAGTCAAGTATCTAACAATATCAACAACTGGGTGATTGATAGTGGCTCTTCAAGGCACATCACAGGGTTTAGAGAACACTTAGACACTATGACTGAAGAATCTGATGAAGAAGTAACAATTGGGGATGATTCTGCACATCAAGTAAAAGGGGTTGGAACTTGCTTCATCACACTGAAATCTGGTCTCTCCCTTCAACTCACAGGAGTTTTATTCGTACCTGGAATAAAGAGGAATCTAATATCCATCTCTGCTCTTGAAGACAATGGATATAGGGTTACATTTATGGATGGGAAAGTTCTGGCATGGCCTAAGAACTCAACTATAAAGAAAGCTCTAGGAAAGAATTCAAAGGGATCCTTTCACAATAGCTTGAGCAAAACCCAAGGAAAGAATTGTGCCTAGTCTATATTCATGTGCCCAAAGAGAAGAGATTCAAACTAAAACCTTCCGGAAAGAAAGGGATATTTGTGGGATATAGTGAAACCTCCAAAGCTTACAGGATTTTCATACCCGGGCAGGAACAAATTGAATTGAGCAGAGATGTCATCTTTGAAGAAGACATTGCATTCAAAAGGGCAAGAAGTTCAAATGAGATAGAAACTTATTCACCTAGAGTCTTAAACGAGGATCCTACCCCTGAGACTCAGAGGGAGTATTATGAGGAAATACCAAATGAACTTCTTTCTACTTCAGATGAGAATACAAATGTCAACGGCAAGAAGAGGCCACTTTGGGCTAGAAAGATGATCAAAGAAGTTGAGAATCATGCAGCACCTAAAGGAACGTTTAGGGAGAGTAAAAGACCCAAACGGTTCTCAAGCTATGTTGCTCTAATGAATGACATCATAAATTCAGAACCCACCAGTGTTTCAGAAGCCTTTAGACATCAAGTATGGAAGGATGCAATGACAGAAGAGTATCAATCCATTCTAAAAAATGATGTATGGGATATAGTGCCTAGACCAAAAGAGAAATATGTCGTCTCTTCTAAATGGCTCTTCAAAATCAAACATGCTACTGATGGCAGTATAGAAAAACATAAGGCACGTTTTGTGGCAAGAGGTTTCTCACAGAAGGAAGGCATTGATTATGAAGAAACATTTGCACTTGTTGCTCGTTACACATCTGTGAGAGCAGTGATAGCCATTGCAGCAGCTAAAGGCTGGAAGATCCACCAAATGGATGTAAAAACTGCCTTCCTAAATGGAACCATTGAAGAGGAAGTCTATCTAGAACAACCCGAAGGTTTTGTGATACATAAACCTGACTCACATGTATGTAGACTAAAGAAAGCACTATATGGACTTAAACAGGCTCCCAGGGCCTGGTATGAAAGAATTGACAGCTACCTCTTGGGACTAGGATTCTCCAAGAATGATGCAGACCCAAATCTTTACTTTAAGGTAATTAAAGGTGATATGTGAATAATTATTTTATATGTTGATGACCTACTGATAACAGGAGAAGATCACCTCATTGCTCAAGGAAAGAAGGATCTAACTTCAGAATGTGACATGAAGGACTTGGGCATTTTACACTACTTTCTAGGTTTGGAAGTCTGGCAGAAACCAGATGGCATCATACTAAACCAAGGAAAGTATACTATTGATAATCTGAAGAGATTTGGAATGTTGGATTGTAGACCCATGTCTACACCTATGGAAACCAACCTTCACAAACTGAAAGAAGCAACAGCAGAATCCAAGTGTGCAGATTCAACCCTATATAGACAAATGATTGGATCTTTGATGTACCTGGTTAACACCAGACCTGATATTTGCTATGTAGTAAATGCTCTAAGCCAGTTCATGTGTGAGCCAAAGGAAATTCACCTTATGGCTGTGAAACATATATTGAGATATCTTCAAGGCACTATTGGATATGGTCTTCTTTACAAAAATAATCAACTAGATCTACATGGATACTCTGATTCAGATTGGGCTGGAAGTGTAACCGATCAGAAAAGCACATCAAGATGTTGCTTCAGTTTGGGATCGGCTATGATCTCTTGGATTTGCAGAAAATAGTCTTCAGTAGCTCAAAGCTCGACAGAAGCTGAATACATTGCAGCCTCTATGGGGGCAAGAGAAGCAGTATGGCACTGGAAGTTGCTTGTGGGACTCTTTAGTGAGCCCTTGAATCCTACCATCTTTCATTGTGATAATCAGAGTTGCATCAAACTCTCTGTAAATCCAGTATTCCATGATAGATCTAAGCACATTGAGATCCCCTACCATTATGTAAGAGACATGGTAGAAAGGAATGTGATTCAGTTGGAGTATATTAGTACAAATGATCAAACAACAGACATTCTCACCAAACCTCTCTCTCGAATCAAGGTTGAACACTTCCGGAAGAAGCTTGGTATGATTGAAATGTAATTTGATATTATGTTTGAAATTTAAAAATTGTTTAGAAGTTGTACTAATATATTTAAAGATGTTTAATGTGTAAACTCTTTTGTCATGTGTGTGTCTCCATAACCTTATGGGCTCTCTCCCCCTGTGTACATTATTGAAAGGTGACGATCTTTCTAATAATGAACACTTGTATGTGACATTGTAAAGTGACGACTCTACAATGATGAGTTGAACTAACATGATAGATATCATGTGACTTGATATCTGTGGACATGTCATGATAGTATCTCTTGGACACTTTGATGGATATCATGGGACTTGATGTCATTTGGAGATCATTGTGATCCTTAAGAGATAATCATGGTGGATAACTATATATATTTGTGAATATGCCATGATTTAGTATGGTAGACATCATGTGACTTGATGTCAGTGCACATACCATAATGAAGATGTGATTATGAAGAATGTCATGTGACTTGACAATCTTGAGAAAACATATCATATCTTCGATATCACGTGTGAAGGTGATATCTCCACTTATTTGATTTGGAATATCTTCCCTAGCTAAGAGGGAGTGTTGATTTAAGATAGCTTCGGTCAGATATAAATGATGATTGCATTCATGCATCATCATCATTTATATTTAACCAAATTGTTCTTAACCTTGAAAAACCATCAAACAAGTTATACGGATTTCAAATGATAATTGAAATTTTGCAAATCGGAATTCACTTCATATGATTGCTGTTTGTTAAATGCTCTCATATTAGTCTAAGAATAACACCGAATTGTTTCTGTTGTTAAGGGAGCCCGTGCGCTCAAGGGACACGTCCCATGAGTGGACGTGTCTCCACTTTGTGGAGACACGTCCTCTCATGAGACATGTCTCTCCTTGAGGTGTGTCTCCCTCATATAATGAGACCTCTTTCCTTTATTTGCAGACATTGAAATCAATTAATGTTCTGCATTTAGCACATTTAAATACAGAAGCACAAAATCTGACTTAGTATTTTGTGGAGACACGTCCACTCATGGGACGTGTCTCTCCTTGAGGTGTGTCTCCCTCATATAATGAGACCTCTTTCCTTTCTTTGCAGACATTGAAATCAATTAATGTTCTGCATTTAGCACATTTAAATACAGAAGCACAAAATCTGACTTAGTATTATTACACAGAATTTAAGTCTTAGAATTTCCATAGGTCTTTTAGGATCCAGTTCTGATAAGATTTGATAAACAATTACAGAATGGTCAACCATAGGTTTCAAAAGTTGAAAACTGACTATGCAAGATAGATTGCACCTAGTTGGACAGGGAGACCTAAGATCTAGACATGTATATATACTCCTAGATATGTACCTTATCAAAGAGGGATATCTTTATTTGATGTTGGTGTGTCAAAAAATGGGCGTGGAGTATGGTGATGACTCAGATGCGCTGGTTAAAATGTACAAAGAGGTACGATTCAACAATGGGTATGTCTGAAGCTTTGTAGTTTGTCCACAGTAGGGGTATTGTGAATGTAAGGCATGAAGAAAGACACAATACTGTTGTATAAGGATATAGCTGATTTCCGGATCCACAATGACATTCTTAATCATTGTCAAATCTTACAAGGACACGCTTTACAATTGCTAGCAGCAAAACTCTTACCAACATATGAAATTCAAGAGAGCAGGTTGGAAATCAGAGCTTAAGGCTGTTTGGAAAGATAATAGGAATAAGAATCTGAGGAGAATGGGTTGCTTAAGATAGAACCAAGAAGCTAAGGATGGCAGAGCTAAGAAGATAGCATGGATGAGATGAAGAATGTAGCTGAATATGAAAAATTTAATAAGCTATAAAGATGCAAAGTAAGCCAAGGAAATATGCAAAAATTTAAGTAAATACAAATATATAAATGCAGGCCAGTTTAAAAGGAAACAAGAATAATATGCAACATTGAGTGAGCTAAGTATAAGCAAGTATCAGAAATAGTATATATGTAAACTAGTAGGTATGCAACTTAGCCTAATAGGAGGTGCAAGTTAAACCATATGGCTAAGTGAATACATTAGATTGCAAATGAAATGCTTATCTTAGGTGCTAAACATTTTTAAAAATTGAGCATTAGTGACTTGTCTAACAATGGTAACTTGTTGACTTCTAGATCAATGCATGGTGCCCCACTAGAGTCTGTTTCTTGGTTTTTGTTATTACATTGGTGACTTGCATTTAGTTTCTCTATCTGGTAACTATAATTGTCTAAGAGGTGCCTGTAGGTCGTTGAGGTGGAATTGGGCTTAAAAGGATGGTACCTTTCCATGGTTAGTTTAGTTTGGTCATCACAAGCCAGGGCTAGTGTAGTCTCATTGCCACTGGCCAGGGTAGGTGGCATCTTTGAGTAGTTTGTTGCTAAATCATAATATGAGATTCAGGTTTGGAGGATTCACTGTCAGTGATATTAGAGGTATAGATTGAGAATAGAAAAAAAATTGCTTAAAGAACCATAGATAATCTTCTAAATGAGTGTTAGCAAGGGAGTTGAAAAGAAGCTCTTCATGGTTGTTAGTGCTATCACTGTATTCAAATGCCCGGGATCTGAACCATGTATGCTTCTCCATTGAAGGCATGCATTTTAGCTAGTTGCTTTTGGTAATGGAGGGCAGATAAGTGTTGAGCTTGTGTATTAGAGATAGTAGTCATCATTGTAAGAGAATTCTATGGTGCAAACTTGTTCTTGCATGGGTTTTTTTGAGCCTCCTTGACTATTTTTGTTTGGAAAACACCAAGTTTGCTAAAAGAACATATGGATAGTAAGTTTTGATTTCAAACTTTTTTACTATGGTGTTAGCATCACATTTGGAGGCCTTGTCATCATAGATGGTTTCATTGGCATTACATGATGCTTTGATTTTGCTAATGTCCTCAATCAGAGTTTGGTGCCTATCATGTGATAGTATCATAGTAGGGCTTGTGGGAACCACTCATTTATGGCTCATAGTAAATTGTAATGTTTTTCTGAGTTTCTGGGGATGGAAATATATATGTATCTGCCCCCTGCTGTTCCCAAAATTTAGGTGAAATTTCGCCATCCCCAGAAATATATATATCAACCATAATTTACACAAAATATACAAAATTAAATAATAGATACAGAGTTAAGAACACACTACAAATATTTGATCAATGATAAAGTTATAAGTTATAAAAAATAAACAAAATTCAAGGTGACATATCATTTACTATCTTCCCAGTATGGTTTATAAGGATTCCAAAACATCAGGGTACAAATCACTTAAGCAGGCAAAGAAATGTGAATGTTTCAACTTAGAAGACAATTAAATAACCAGAAAACATAATTCATACTAATACTTTTGTTCACTCTCACAAAATTTCCATTTACTGAAGACTCCCCTTTCTAGTGCATGCAAATCTGTAGCAATAGAACAGAATGCCTCTTGTACCTACTGACAAGCAAATTCACAATATC
This sequence comes from Sequoia sempervirens, assembly GCA_007258455.2. NCBI lineage: Eukaryota > Viridiplantae > Streptophyta > Pinopsida > Cupressales > Cupressaceae > Sequoia > Sequoia sempervirens. The sequence continues at coordinate 65,362,301 of VDFB02252616.1, forward strand.
AATTTCAGAATTAGAGTCCTAGGAGTAGAGGACAACTAAAACCAAAATTTTGGTTCTTGCCGCCATTATTTGCATTCAAAATAATAGAGAAACAGGAAAGACTATCACTTGAGACTTGAATGAACTGGGAAGGATGTGGGAAAAATCTCCCATCTTTAACAATTGCAATTGATTCAAAAATAATTAGGCATAATACACTTGTTCCTTTCTATGTATAGAACCGTTTATCTTAAAATTAATTATTTACTTGATACATAGCAGTCATGCACCAAGACAAATCATTTTATCAGCATTCAACACTTGGCATCTGCGATGTCAGTGTCCTCAGTTTCAACCTCATTTAATTTTTTTCTTGGTTAGTGGCTTTCCACTGATTTATTAGTATCATTGATTTCAATCTCACCGACAATTATCTTAGTTAATAGTTTTCCAGCGATACTGTGATGCAGCATTGCATTCATGAGTGGTGTTCCTTCAGGTTGTCTAACCCGTCCCTATAGGCCTGCTAGATGGTGATCTTCTCTCAACTTGTCCAAGGCAATAGGACCATGGTTATTTATAGAATTTAAATGAGTACCCAAGTCATCCAAACATCCTGCACATGAATGTTTAGTAATTTGGATTTTGTACTTATATATTGTATTCAAGACGAATAGAAGAGTATGTTTCGCTAATTCCTCTCTTATTGAATTTGTAATGATTACATGTTTGTTTCTACATTCCCATTGCATGTTCAATATAATCTGCAACTCAAATAGGTGGATGTCTCTCTTGAATATCTCTCTTGAATAGTTTATAGATTGTCCTTTGTGCATCTTTTAGTCTCAATTCAGATCCTTGGTGGCCCATGTGAAGCTAAGTAATGGGCCCTTGGACAAATTTCATTATGAAGTGTATCTAACTGTAACTGTAGCTACCTATTATTATCCTTACACATTATATCCTTCAGCGAAGCTTGTAAGCATTCTTATAACAAACTTCTATTCCCATCTGTTGTTTGTCAGAAAATATTGGGTAGGATTCTTTCCATTGGTTTCTGATTATATCCAATAAGGACTGTATTAAATAGGATTATGCAGTTTGTGCTCTTCTTCATAATGAAATTTTTTGATCTGGAAATGCAACACACTTTTGACTAATGTTCAGCTAGAAATTGTATTCTTTTGTGGCCATGGATGTTGCGAGTCTGTGACACTTTAAACTCTATTAAGAACATTTTATAGGTTAGACTATTACTAGCTCAAATCTTGATACATTTAGAGAGCATATAACAGGTTTCGTGATTTTGTTTATTTAAATTTATCAACAGTGTGTCTGCCTTTTCTGACTCAAATGAAATAATCATCTGTAGGAGCACTGGAGAAAAGGAAGAGTATCATAGAAGAACTTCCCTCTATTCCTCAAAGAAAAGGCATGGTTATTATCGATGAGCAACCTGGGCCACCACCTCAGTCAAAATGTTGTTCTTGAATTGTAAGATTTATTCCATTTTTGCTAAAGATGTGACAAGTTGTAAGGGAACTTGAAAATCGTCTTTTTCCGAGATCAAGACTTGCCATTTAAACCTATCTTTCTGAGATTGTCTTTTTTTTTTTTCTTTTTCAAAAAATGGACTCATTCACTTTCTAATCTTATAACAAGAAACATGCAAACATCTTTATTGCTTGGTCCTCTTTTGACTCCAGATGTTTTACTGGTTTTTACATTCTAACAAAATATCTATTTCTGCAGAGATCTTGGAGCAACTAAATAATTCTTTCCTATTTTACAAGAGAAGAAAGGGGTTACAAATCTCTAAGCTGGCACATATACAAATTATCCTGATTGGAATGCACATGGTTACTTCCCAACCTTTCTGTTTTTCGCTTGTATAGAACTAATTAACCAAGGGAAGTGATCTGGCAGAGTAGTCTTCTTATAGGTGGAAGGAAAATAACTGTTCCACCGTTTCTTTGGTTAATATCTCAATTCTATAGGAATCTGTTATATAAAAAACATCCTCATTAAGAAAGATCTCATTGCTATTTTGTGTGCTGGAAATTTGTTTTATACCATTATTTTTTTATCAAAAATAAAGGTGGAACTTCTGTGCAATTTGTTTAGCAATCATTTGGTCTCTGCTCACATACATCCCTTTCAATGTGGATCTACGGGAAATTCTTAACAAGTAACAAATTACTTAGTAAGTTTGGCTTTTGTAGCAGATAATTTGATATACAAGAATAGCTTTATCCCTTTCCATTTTATGAAATCTAAGTATGAGCTCAATTCATTAAAATCTTCAAGAATTAATTTGTCAATGTCGTCGTATTTACTTATGTTGTGCATTGTTTTTTCCTTCATATCTGGATTCTTCAGCAAAAACATGTAGGGATTAAATTGTTGAAGAACTTCCAATTCTCTAATGGTTAGAAACTCCCATGATATTTCACATATTGTCATTCCCGCCTGTTCTTGCAGAGTTTTTGTAAAGCTAATCTGAGTGCTATAATTTATGTTGTAAAAACAAGATAGAAATAAAGGCCAAGTGTTCCCCTATTCAGCACACACTCTTAAAGTGCTTACAGTTAAAGAAATCATCACACAACTTGAATACTAGGACTTTGCAAGGCAAAGAGTTAAGAGTAAGTTATTGCCAGGCAAAAATGTGGCCAAAACATCGCAGAATTCATGGCATTAGAAAGTACATTTACATATTCAAACTTCTGAATACTTTTATATTTTGAATATGCCAAGCATAATCAAGTCTTGTTGCTTTTTTTTGGAGTCTTATTGATCGCCGAGCACTTTCAAGCTTTGTTGAGTTAGAATAAATAAAGTAGACACTATTTTACCAAATTGACCTAGCTCTAAATCAAGTTTGATCCACAAACTCAATGGTGAGTCCTATTATGACACAGAATTGGAAACCTTGTAATCTCTGTGCAGCAGAAATTTCAAAACTAAAAAATTGTGAAATGGGGAAATCAAACTTAGGACCAAAACCCAAGAAAGACTCAATAGGAAGAAAAATATATGAAAATTAAAACCACAATCACTTTATATGCTAGATATTCTATATATTAAAATTGCAAGAATGAAATCTTCTATATATGTGTAAAAGCAAAGCAAAAATTACTTCAAAATTTATTATAATATTGTGGACACTTGATTGCAAAACTTAAGAAATAAGATATTCCTTCAGTGTATGCTATCAAACTCGCATGCTCTTCCAAAGCAATAAAGAAGTAATAAAACTAAAATAGGTGCTATTTAACTCGTAGCCTAGTTGTTTACACTTACAAATGTCTTTAGAACTGACACGAAATTCAAGCAATTTTAAGAGCAAAGTACCTAGGGCATTGCTTTTTTGGCTCCTTTTCTAGGTTTTTGTACTATTTGGTTATGATTTGTGATGGTGCATTTTAATTTCTGAATTTTAGCCAAACTGCAATTAATCGATAGCATCAATAGTATGGAGTGGAAACTGTTGTAATGAAGTTGCGACTGATCTTAAAATCAAGTCCTCGAAAGAGGATGACATAATGTTCTAATGATTAGAGAATTCTACGAGTTTTTAATATAATTTGGCTTTTGCACACTAATGTAGTAAAATCCAAACCTCAATCATAAACTCCCAACAACATAAGATTCAACTCAAAAATTGTTTGAAATAACACAAAAATCTGCAAACAGTTTGATTCATTAACTATTCAACTATTCTTGTATTACATGGAAATCATTACCAAAATGAAAATACATCATATACAGCCATATGGGCTGTTAGAAAACCTCAAAAATCAAATATTGAGACATGCTACAATAGAAATTAACAGCCACAAATCAAACTCTTCAATCCACCACCTTCTTGTAGCATCAACCCCTTAAACCTACAATCTCCAATTGAGAACCACTGAAGCAATGCACTTGCAATTTTCAAATTTCTTCTTGTTGTACAAACACTCTCAAACCTACAATCAAACATTTGTGATGGACATCTTCATCACATACTAATCCCTTTTGAGTCACTTCTACCTAAATCCCTGTAGAAAGTAGCTCTCTCGCAATTCCTGCTAAGTGACTAGTTCCAAAAATTGTCAAGTCTTCCCTTTTATGCTAAATCTCCATTTTTTTCCTGTAGCTTCCATTTGAAATGTCCCAACATGATAAAAATGTCATTAATAACATTAAATTAAAATAATAAATGCTAAAAAACATGATCAAATCCACCTCCTTGAAATTGCCAAGAATAACATACTTGCAAGATTCCAACTCCTAGAAAAAAAGGACCCAATTAGAAAAGTAACTGCCAACTCAACTTGGGCACTCAAGATTTCCATTATTACAATTTAGGAGGATTTAATTGAGTTTTAAAATTTTTTAACTCCCCCAAAAATCCATTCCAAGATTGCCTTTTTAAAGCTCAAGTTCAACATTGCCACCTAGATTATCTCCATTCCAAAATTTAGCAATATTAAAATAAAAGACCAATTATTTATTACAATTTTTGGCCTAATATTTTAATTTATTACTCCAACTAAATAATTATCAAACCTTAGGAAAATACAAAATTAAAATATTTATTTTTGTTTGATGCTAATTGTCTATGCACCTGTATACTCTTGCATTAGACACGTCGGATAAATTGAATTTTGTGAGTATGACTTACAAAATGGAGTTGAGTAGTAGTACCCTTTCTAATTGTAAACAACCTGCAACAAACTACATCATTGTAACAAGTCTTCTTCCATCTTTTCTTCCAACATCTACCTAGATCCTCCTCCACCTATTGTATTTTCTCCTCTCCTTCACCCTTGCAAGATTGAACTCACTACAACAATCTTACCACCTCCACCAATATGCATTCACCTCTTCATCTTCATACATTTCATTCATCTCTACAACATTCAAATTAGATTTACTTTCATCTTCATAAAATTCAAGAAAATAAGGCATTACCTCAGTTGCTACAACTTCCTTTTCATCTCCATTTGCAGTCAATGCAAGCCATTTATTTTCAATTGCTGCAATTTTTTCTTTTACCTCATCCTCTTGCATGATGATCTCATCTTCAATGTCACATACTTGAAATTCTTCTACACCTTCTCTTTTACTTGTAAACGAAACAATGTTAACATAATCATAGGACCTTTTTTCTCCCACCTACATCTTCTCTATCTCCTTATCACATTCATTTGATTCTTTCCCTTCAAATAAGAATCAATATTTCTCATCTCTTCTTTGAGTAGGAGATCTTCATCTTCACCAAATTCTTCATCAAATATAGGACCCTCAAATTCCATCATCTCAACTTCTACTTCCTCTTTTACCTCATTATTTCCTTCATTCTTTGCTATAACATCTTTATCCTCTTCAACTAATGCACTCTTTGTTGCAACTTCTTTAATCTCATCTTTCATGCCTTCCAAAAGAAATGTCTCCTTAGCTTCAAATTCAAAAATTTCTTCCCACTCATCTTCTTCTGTAGTTTCACATGTATGACACTGCTTCATCTTTTGTCTTCCCTGCATTCAAAATATTATTGGAATTAAATAAAGTTACCATTATGTCTTATCCTTGCCCAACTTGCTTTTAAATCTTCCACTGCTTGCTTCAACTCCTCAAATTCTCTCACCTTATCCATCCTCAGTCTTTCTTTGAGTTCCTCAAGTCTAGGAACTGTCAAAATCCATCTAATAATTTATTTATTTTTCTCATTTTCTTTTCCATACTTAAGGCTTCACAAAACCTCAATAACACAATTTGTCAAAACCTTCTAAGTTGCATATACATATGCAACAAATCTCTCACACAATCCAACCCTTAGGTCTTGGTGCAAATTGCCTCCAATCGGCATTTCTGCCTACACACTCAAGAACACTAGCTCTGATACCACTAATGTAGTAAAATCCAAACCTCAATCATAAACTCCCAACAACATAAAATTGAACTCAAAAATTGTTTGAAATAACACAAAAAACTACAAACAGTTTGATTCATTAAGTATTACATGGAAATCATCACCAAAATGAAAATATATCATATACAACCATATGGGTTGTTGGAAAACCTTAAAAATTAGATATTGAGGCATGATACAATAGAAAATAACATCCAAAAATCATAACTATTCAATCCACCACCTTCTTATAGCATCAGCCCCTTAAACCTGCAATCTTCAATTGAGAACCACTGAAGCAATGGACTTGCAATCTTCAAATTTCTTGATGTTGTAAAAAACACTCTCAAACTTGCAATAAAAAATTTGTGATGGACATCTTCATCACATACTAATCCCTTTTGAGTCACTTCTACCCAAATCCTTGTAGAAATCAGCTTCTCTCACAATTCTTGCTGAGTGACTAGTTCCAAAAATTGTAAGTCTTTCCTTTTATGCTAAATCTCCAATTTTTTTCTTGTAGCTTCCATTTGAAACGTCCCGACATGATAAAAATGTCATTAATAACATTAAAATAAAATAATAAATACAAAAAAGCATTATCAAATCCACCTCCTTGAAATTGCCAAGAATAACAAACTTGCAAGATTCCAACTCCTAGAAAATAGGGACCCAGTTAAAACAGTAATCGCCAACTCAACTTAGGCACTCAAGATCTCCATTATTACAATTTAGAAGGATTTAATTGAGTTTTAAAAAATTGTAACTCCCTAAAAAATCCATTCCAAGATTGTCTTTTTAAAGTTCAAGTTCAATACTGCCACCTAGACTATCTCCACTCCAAAATTTAGCAATATTAAAATAAAAGACCAATTATTTATTACAATTTTTGGAATAATATTTTAATTTATTACTCCAACTAAATAATTATCAAACCTTAGGAAAATACAAAATTAAAATATTTATTTTTGTTGATGTTGATTGCCTGCACCCGGATGCTCTTGCATCACACATGGAAAATATACCATCAAGTTTCACGTTATCAAGTGGAGGGATAACATAGTACAACAAAGATATTGTAATTAGTAATATCAAATCAATGAAATCTTGTAGAAGAGCAACCTGAGAAAATCACAAGAGCCATCTGCCTAGAACAAAAAGTCTAACCCTGTTATTAAGGTCATATGGCTCATATAGCACAAGAAGTTGAAACATAGAAGAGGTAACAATGCCCTGACACTAGATGAGATTTTCCTAACATTTTTTAAGAAACTAGGTAAGAAGTGATTAAGCTTTATTGAACAAGTTATGAAAACTACACAAACCATTATAAGCATTATTAACATTTAGATTGGCCTTCCATTGCCTTTGGCAATTCATTTTCCAGAACATCCTTCGTGGTAGTTTAATACAACTTTGATTGCTTTTGTTGGCCCTCTTGACTATGTAACCTATAGCTCACACAAATTTACAAGCAAAGACCAATATGAAGATGTCATTTCGGCTGGTAGTAAATAGATTTTTGAAAAGATTTTGAGCGGGTAATGTCATACTTTCAATTGTTTTAAATTGCCACCCCGTAGGAGCAATTCTTGGAAAATTGATTAGATTGTCTTTCCACATGTTCTTAATCTTCATCTTCAAATAGAAAGTAGTACTAATGAAATCATTAGGGTTCTCTGTCCCCATACATACCATAATGCCCCAGATCATCATCAACAAGATGATCACTAACTCTTTAACCTTTCCTTGATTTGTCATCATTAGAGCAAAATTAAAAGATCATCCCAATAAAAGTTGGCTATCATTGTTCCATATAGGATTATACACAAAGACAAATTTCTCCTTTTTAATTATCTTTTTGATGTGACTTAGCAATAACGAGAAATCCTAGTAGGACCACCCATTTTAACTAAGACCTTCATTTGCCATAGCATCTGCTGCCATGTTACCTTCTCTGTACACATGACAAATTTTATAATGTTGAAAGGTTTTGAAAGTTCTCTTGCAGTCATCCATGATATATTTCAATTCCCAAGGCACATTAGCAATTTCCTTTAAGTTGTCAATTATTAGTTTGGAATCTCCTTCAATTATCACCTTTGCATAACCTTTGTCCTTTAGTTGGTTTATACCAACCCACACAACTCTAGCCTCAACAAGATTATTTGAAGCAATTCCCAAGCCATTGCCATAGCCTTGTATAAAATTTCCTTGATGATCTCTTATTACTCCCCCAACTCTTGCCATACTAGGATTCCCTGGAGCAACCATCAAAGTTGCATTTAATGCAATCAACTTTAAGAGGGAACCGAATTGTAGTTTTTCTTATTAGTTTTTTAGCCCAATTAAAGTTGGTTAGGTCCTGTGTTAATCCCCATAAATTTTTTATTTGTATTTCTTTATATGAGGGCATATGCTTAGAAGGGAGATATTTTCTTGTGTTTATGTTTTCTTGAATATGATTTTTGATAGCCATGCAAAGATCTTTGTTGTTTCTGGTAGTATCCCTGAAGATTCTATTATTTTGCTCCTTCCACAACCCCTAGGCTACAAAAGGGGGGACTTGTCGCCATAGATCAACAATAATGTTGTGAGAATAAGGACGTACATTCCAACAATCCATAAACAATTGTATAGAGGGTGGGAAAACCCATTTAGTCATGAGGTTAGCAAGGAAAAAAAAACAAACCTCACATGAGTAGGGATATTGAAACAACAAATGCATTATTGTTTCCTCAATTTCATTGTATAATAATATTTATTAACAAATTGGAAACCTCTTTTTTTTTTAAATTGTCTATAGTGAGAATCTTACCATGGGCTACTACCCACCAAAAATCGTTCACTTTCAGTATCAGGTTTTTTATCCATACCATGTTCCAATGAAATTCACCCTTTGGAATCAGGGGTTTTTCCAAGACTCCATAAACATATTTAACTGAGATGTTTCCTGATAAGTTCTTGGTCTATATCTATTCATCTTTTATGTTTTTTGAAAAGAATTCAACTTCACCAACCTATTGTAGTAAAACGTGCAATGTTGCTTCCAATTTATGTTGTCTCCCTCCTCTAAGAATAGCTCAATTAAGATAATTTTTAAAATTGATCCATCGAGGCTTCAAACCATCCCAATTGATCTTGTTGGTAACCTATTTTCTAAGAGCTCTTATTAACTCATGTTTGATTTGTAGGAGATTGTTATTTGAAGATAAGGGTGTACTTTTTGTCCAAACATCCTCCTAGAAATCAGTATCTTTTCCATTCCCTATTCTCTTTTTAACTCCCAGTTTCAGAGTTCCTCTAATTTTAAGCAGATTGTTCCAAAAGATTGAACCATAAGGAAGCTCTTCATTCCATAGGAAACAACTTTGTTCCTTGTTTCTCAAGTATTTCACTCTTAGGATCATGACCCAGTTTTTTGCTTCTTCAAAGAGGTACCATCCCATTTTTACAACTAGGGCACCTTAAATTTGTTAACTTCATTACTTGCATTGAATTTAGTTTTATACAACCATTTACATGAAACAAGATTCTTGCTTTAAGGTATAGAAACTAGATCCCAAGTTTGATTTGAAATTAATGTGTCATATTCTTCTCGCATAGCCTTTTTCTCAATGAGGTTGATTTTTAGCTTGTTCATAAGTTTGAGGATCATTTTTATTCATAACTTTAGACATCAAACCGTAATTACAATAGTTTATCTTTCTAGCCTTAGATTGATTCATTCTAGCTAAAATATCCTCACTTTCTTGCATAAATTTTTAAACCATTTAGGCTTTCTTTTAAATGCAGGAGTATTATCACTTGAAGAAGAATCATGATGAGAAGGTTCAACATGTTAATCTTCAATATCACTTTGACTAAGAGATGCATCGGGGGGTTTTATAGAAGGAGGATTATCCTCAACAACTTTAGTTTTAGAAGATTTGTTGTTATTTACTTTAAAACAATCGTGAACATCATTTTCAGCAATACATACATCTCTAGCAACTTTAGTTTTATTAGTGATAGGATTATAAACTCTATGAGCTTTAGAATGTTTATCATATCCAACAAAAATATGATAAGAAGATTTAGAATATAACTTTTGTCTTCTTCTCTTTAGGTTTATGAACATAAGCAATTGAGCCAAATATTTTGAGATGCTTAAGATTAGGTTTTCTACCTGAACAAACCTCTTTAGGAGTTAATATCCTTTAAGACTTTTGTAGGAGTCC